>JANVCC010000121.1:548262-684110 GCA_025345505.1 Todiramphus chloris collaris | reverse complement strand
GGGAGGCGGCGGCGGCACGTGCCTCGGCCCGGTTCCGGACCCGCCGCGGGTCTCGGCGAGCGGCGGCAGGTGCCGGCCCCGCGGGTTCCTGGCGGCAGCGGCGATGGAGCGGGCCTCGCCGTGGGGCCGGGCCCGCCGAACCCTCGCCGGGGGACAGGTTAAACGGAGGGGTCGTGCGCTGGGAGAAGGGGCTCGGGCCCGCCCCGGCGGCCCGCGTTCCGCGCCCCGCCGCCCGCAGCCGCGCCCTGCAGCAGGGGTGCCGGGGGGTCCCGGCTTGTGCTTCTCCAAGGCGCCCTGGCTGTGCCACGGGAGTCGGTGGTGAGTGACCGGCTACCGGGGGGCCGAGGGCTCGTTCTGCGGGGAGCTACTGAACCAGTGGCCCCTCGTACAGAAACGATCCTTGCTAGGAGCTTGAATTGCTTTCAACGCCAGGCGTTTGTTACATCGCAGCTTCTCTAGCCAATTTCCTTTTTCTGTGGCTGCCGCGTTGTTGTTGGCGACGGGGTAGGATGTGGAGCGTGCTCTGCGGCTGCTTTGGCTGACTGGCCTTTGTGGCATCAGGGCAGGCTTCAAATGGGAACAACGGCCGTGGCCCTAACGTGGCATCAAATGAAACGCCAAAAAAATCTGCAGGTGGCTTTCAAAGGTGTCTGTTAACCGTAATGAAAGATCG
This sequence comes from Todiramphus chloris collaris, assembly GCA_025345505.1. Classification (NCBI taxonomy): domain Eukaryota; kingdom Metazoa; phylum Chordata; class Aves; order Coraciiformes; family Alcedinidae; genus Todiramphus; species Todiramphus chloris. Next base: position 683,437 of record JANVCC010000121.1, on the reverse strand, counting down.
GGGGTCCCAAATAATAATTTCCTCTTCTTTCTTGTTTTATATCCTTCCACATATACGGGCAGGGGGGGAATGACCAATCTTACCTTCCTATTGTTAAATACTTTTAAACCAGCCTTTTCTGGTTGTTCACTCAGCTGGGGCAAGGGCGAGCAGGAATCTTCCATTGGATTGTTGCTGTCGTTATTGCCACCTAAAGATGAAAGAAGAACTCATGTCTTAAGTAGTTATTTTTCAGTTTCTGTTTTGTATTTGTTGAATTTATGTGTGGTCTTTAGTGTATTGGCAAGGTTTGACAGCATCCTTTCATGGCGATGGCTGCGATAGGTAATGGCCAGTTCAAGGCCCACGACGAGCGTTGCCTCGGGGCGCTGGAACGGCAGCACATTGCGGGTAGATTGACTGAGGAGGAACACAGAGGTACTGGCTGCACAACGGTATGGAGAAGCTCCTGATTGAGGGGAAAAGCAAAATCACGAGGTGTTGAGTTCTGAGTTAACACAGTCCAGGGGGATAAAAGAGGGCAAGGTGCCCTTAATTGCTTAATCCTTGATCAGCGTAATGAGAAGGATGGTGTGGTTTGTTAGTCGCTATTACCTGCATTGAAGTCACCTTCTCATGTCACAGAAACCTGAGTGCAGCCTAAAGGTTTTGGCCGGGTTCAGCACAGCAGGCGAGCTGTGTCCTGCGGCCGTGCTCCCTTCTGTTCCGGGGAGCAGGGTTAGCGATCTCAGCGCGGGTCTTCACAGCAGTACAGCGAAGTGTGGCATGTTTATCAAACTGTGGCCTTTGAGAAGCCCTCGCACCCCTTGGTTACACAGGGACACATCCATTCCCCTCGATAGCTCTTGGGTTTGGGGTTTTTGAGTACTGTGAAGTGAGTAAAGTTGAGTATCAAAAGGAATGTAGCTGCCAGTTTGACTCCCTGGCTGCGTGTGCCTATCTGTGCGTGGGGTGCCGCTAAAACCAACGCCTGCTCTACCCATCCTCTTGCTGCGTCGCGTTCCTCACTTGGATGCCGTCATGAACAAATCGTTTCTTAACTGTACAGCTAAAAGCTGGTTGCCTTCTTCAGCTGCTCACTCGTATTGCTCTCTTAGTGGCAGATGAAAATGTTTATAGGTGGTTTTTAGCCTCACGTCGCAACAGTCTCTTTGTAGTTGTGACTCAGAAGGGTGTGCTGTTAATTGGCAAAGGTACAGTTGGTGTTCTCTGAGTTTTCTACTCAGGGCTTATCAGCTGCAAGCTGAAATGAGAATGACTTGCTGCACCTGCCAAAAGGTAAGGCCTGACCCGACAGATTGTTCTGTGGTATTTTGTATCCTGCAGATACAGTCCAGGATTTGGTTTTGCTTAAAAAAAAAATACAAAAAAACCCCAACCCAGAGATTTCTTTGCTGCAAAAGTATTACCTTTAGTAAAAGCTTTCTCAGAGTTGTCTGTTGGCCCGGTTTCCAGACCTGCTAGCCTCCCACGGTGGGATGACTGGCTCGGTGGATGAGGCAGAGCAGTGAGGCGTGTTTATCTCGACTGCGCTAAAGCTTCACCAGCCTTTCCCCAGCATCCTCCCAGAGGGGGCCGCTGGTGCGAGGGTCCGGGCGAGCGCGCAGGGCACCGAAGCCCCGGGGAATGGCTGCAGGGCAGCTGGGCACTGGGGCGGGCTGCGGAGGGCAAGGTGGTGGAGGCTCCGTCCCTGGAGATACCAAGAACTCGCCCGGATATGGTTCTGGGCAGCGTGCTGTAGCTGAGCTGGCTTTGCAGGGGCTTGGAGGGTGTGATCTCCTGAGGTACCTGCCAGCCTCAGCTGTTCTGTGATTCAAACCCATTTTGCTAGGTTCATTATAAGGTTCAGAAAGTTCAGAATCAAAAAACACAAAGCATTTTTGCTAAGTCCAAAAGGCTGAAAATTACTGACAGGCCTTCAGAAACAAGTGGATTTTAATTGACTTTGCAAACTTTACTGGCCATCTGTGTTTAATAACCGAATTCTTTCTTTATTCGTCATCTGCTTAATGAAAGGTTTGATCGTCTAAATGTGTGAGTTCTGACAATGAAAGATTCCTGCAGCTCTGAGTAAAGTGCTTGGCTTTCTTCTCCCTGCCTCTTGAATCCGTTTTCTCCACCGCTAAGTGTTAAATGGAAGAGGCCATTGGTAATTAAATCTAAATTCATCAAATTTTTATCAAATGCATTAGATTATTCAAATGGAAGCCGTGATGTAATGGAAATGAGTCTTTACCACCAATGTGTGATTGTCTTTAGGTAAATGTTTTTTGGAGGGCTGTTACAATGCTTAACTAATGTCTTTTTGAACGGAGGATTCTGTACGCGTGAAAAATATCAGGCATAAAAATTGCCGTTCTCTTGAAAATATGCAATCCACTTAGGAGGTTTGTCCCGATGTCACGGATGGCAGCCATCTCTGTACTTACTGGTGGCAAATCTGAATAATAATGTCATTTAAATTCTGCTGAAAATACAGAAAAATAGCATTAACATGTGGTAAACATTGATAGGGAGAGCAGTGATTTATTCTTAAGCTTTTTGAGTTGCTTTGTTTGAACATCAGCAGAGTTCCATTTATTTAAAAGCAGATGTTCGTTTGGCAGCCTTTAATGGTTCCTTCTGAGCCTCTATGTCCGGAGAGCGTGTGCTGAAGCAGCAGTCAATTCAGAGATGGATATTCTGGCAGAGTCTTTTCGTGTCCACACATAGCCCGATTATGGCTGCTTGCGAGGGGCAGGCACCAAGGGAAGCTGGTTTTATTGTCCCAGGGCAGTGCAGAGGGGAAGAGTCGCTCTCACCAGCTGCTGGGCTTCCTACCCTAAATCTGTCTCGTTCAGGTGCTTTTTCTGGTGGCAAAATCCTCGTTGTGGATGCTGTTTGAGCAGGAAGAACTTGAGGCTTCCAGGGTTTAATGAGGTCCTGAGGCTTCCCATCGTGACTGGAAGTTGTGGGGAAGATTGCAACCGCAGTGTTCTTGTTCCAGGAGCAGCTGGGGAGAAAGGTTTGGGGATTGTTTTCGCCTGGCTGTTGCCATCACTGGGGAATAGGAAGGCAGAGGTGAAAACTGGAGGGACGGGAGCGCTAACAGTTTCTGCAGACGCTGGCATTGGTTCCAGGCGTGAGCTGTGGCAGAGGTAATAACCCAGATGAGAGAGGCTTCGAGTCCTGCTGTGCTTTGTATGCAGAATCTTTCTGGTTAGGTGTTACTCTGATTAGCTGCGTATCAGGTTTATTTTCTGTGACAGATGAGGCAGAGGACCAGAAAAATTACCTGACTCTACCTTTAATGTGTGAGAGAAACAATTGTTATAAAGCTCTCTGACCGTGTGCCTGACCTTTGTCTTTCTGCCTGGGGCTCTGCTGCCTGGTTGTTCCCTGATTACAGTGAGCAGTGACCTCTTGTTAACTTGAACGTTTCCTGTGCATCTGCCTGGTACCTTCATTATCGGACTCGGATTTGTTTTCCGATTGGAATTCGGTTCAGTAAGCTAGCTGAGACTAGGTTACTATAGCCTGCTAGTCCTGAAAGTGCTAGTTAGTGCTCAGGGGACTACGGCCCGAGAAGGATGTTTGTGTGAGTCTTTGATTCAGTGTGTAATACCTTCTGCTTAAGAAAGCAGTTTAATAGCTTTACCCAAACAGGAATTTATCCTGGATTCTGAAATTTGCCTTAATGCCAGCCTTGAGTAGTGCAGCTGAAGGACTCGCTTGACCATTCTACTGGATTAGCACATTCTTTTTAATCTGGGGGGCTCATCTGCTAACCTAAAGAACCACTCCCTGGTGTAAATACAAAGTAAGTAACTGAGACGTACGTGTCTGTAACTGGATTATATTTTGACAAGTCAGTGGCCCTAGTACCAAAAGCATGAAACAGGCTGAGGCACTTTGCCACTTCTGCCTTTCTGGGGGAAGGAAAAATCCATAGGAGCAGACGGTGGCTGTTGTGGTTGGGAGGTTGCTCTCTGCGATGGGGGAAGTTTCCAAGGGCCGTGGCGAGTGCTGCGTCTGAAATGGCGCGCGGGCTGGGGGCCGACAGCTTGGCAGGAGGGGAGCTGCGTGCCCTGGGCTGCGTGGGCAGCGAGAGAGGAGAGGAAGGGCAGCTGGGCTGCCGTCTGGGGCATCCCTGCTGGAGGAGGTGTTGACGCGCCGGAGTAACCCGCTGGAGAGCTATCCGAGTGCTTCAGCCTCGGGACCCGCGCTGAGCCCTCCACACTTGTTGTGTCTTTCGAGGCCAGTCTCTCTCCACATCCCTGCATCTGTGTGTTCATTGTGTCTAAGGGAGAGGGAATTAGCTACAAGTGTGCTTTTGCCCGTCCTTCCACGTGCATACGGGCACGCACCCGGGCACACACCCCTCTGGACGCGCAGCACCACCGACTCGGTCTTTCCTTGGGCCTTTGGAGGAAGGAAACTGGGACGCTGCCTTTTGTGGAAGTGACAGAGAAAAGGTTAATCTGAGTGCAGACAGAGGGGTACGAAGCAGGAAGGATTAACTCCGTTCGACGCCTCTATTTTCCAGTTCCCGTTCCCTTTTCTGTGGAAGGGCTGTATTCTGGAAAGGCACAACTGACGGGGAGGTGGGATGGCATTTGCAGTGACTCGCTGCACGCTGTCATCTGTCAATGGTACAGTGTTTATTTGCTACTGGAGGTTGTCATCATTGATGTAAAAAAATGATCGATCGTTCGCAGACGCCGAGTGGGTTTGGGTTTTTGCAGGGGTGCAGAGGCCGTGTTGCCCGGGGACGAGGAGGGGTGTTCTTTGGCCGCACAACTCTTCCGCTGTTAAGATGAGCTTGTGGTACTTGCTGAAAATGAAGTTTCTTATGAAGGTGTTGCGGTACCATAGTAAAAAACTAGAAGGAAAGAGGTAGTTTTTCTGTTTTCTCTTTTTCTCTCCCAAAGGTTGATAGGAAACATCCTAAGAATTCTTTTTCTCTTAGCTGAAGTTCGGAAATGCTGTAAGCCTTTAGAAAGTATTTTTCTGTCGATGTTTTCAGTGCTGTCTCACCCGTGTTTCTGCATGGAGAGTATAGAATACATTCGGTTACTTGTGTGCTAACCCTTTTGTGTCTTGTGATCGCCTGCGTGTGGCTTTTGAACCTTCAGTTTGTCTGTATTTGTAGTGCTGTGGATTTAAAAGTTGTTAGAAATAGTTTGGAAGAGCGTGAAAGCGACAGCAGAATTTCAAGGAACAGTTTCCCTGTTCATTCAGAAGTGCAGCCGCTTGCCTCTTGAAATACCCAGGTGATGTGCAAGTGCCGTGGCTTGGTCCCCGAACTGTGAGCAACCGGAACTTGAATGAATGAGAAGAGATTTTTATGTTGCTTCTCAGCATTTTTACTCCTAGAGTTTTCAGCTCTGAAATCATCGATGGATTGCTTTATTATCTATTAAAACGTAGTGCATAGATTACGCTGCTGATCACATATCCATCACCGTCAGGAAAACAAACCTCGTAGGGAGCATGCTGACGGCAGGCAGGTGCTGTGGAGATGACCGCTGAGCAGCGTGCCTTTACTGGGGCCAGAGCAACGCTCCGGGCGCGGAACCGGGGCTGCGTTTGGGGCATCTTCATCTGGGCAGGTCTCTGTTTCCAGCCCGTAGCGAGGAGCTGCTGAAGGGACCAGCACTTTGTAAGGAATGTTGTACTTTGGTGGGTGTTCAAGGGCTTTAATGTTTATAAATATTTATAAGGCAAAGACATTTCCATCTCTCCCCACCTTTCCTTGTGAGTCCTTTGGTTTATTTCGTTACAAAAGTTGGGTGGTAAAAGAAGTAAATAGTTATTTTTGCTGGGTTTGATGTTTGTTTTGCTGTTGTTCTGCCTGAATGGTTTTTTCATCGCAACTCAACACTTCATTTTGAATGTTTATTTCACTCCAAATGAAGTATTTGCAGAAATCATAACTCTTAGCATGGTGGCTGTATTCTTCAAAAATTTGCGGTGGTTTTACAGTTCCCTGGCGTGATCACCCCGACAGAGCAATCGATCGACCGTTGTGTAACAGTGGGCGCTGCGTTCGCAGCCCTGTTCGACAGCTCCTCGTGCCAGGGTAGCTTTTGGGATGTTGCAGTAGATGAAATGCTTGGTTGTTGCTCTTTATTATACTCGTTCATTAAATGAGTAGCATTAATAAAGGTAGTCCAGTCGGCTGCGAGAACAGAGTCGCCGTGCAGCGGCGTTTCAGAGCGAGTGAGATCAGGGTTGTTACGGTCTGGATTTTGTGCAGGACCATAACTCAGGGTTGTTACGGTCTGGATTTTGTGCAGGACCATAACTCAGGGTTGTTACGGTCTGGATTTTGTGCAGGACCATAACACTGCCCTCGCTTGCAGGAGTGCGAGGCTCGGTGCGTCCGGCCGGCTCTGTGAGTTCTTGGGCAGTTTGTGATACCGAGCTACTCGTTGCTCTGCTCCTGCTGCCTTCCCTCCCCCTTTTTTCCACGCACGCTATCGTGTTCCGTTTCTCTGGCAGCAGGGGCTGGCTGCACCAGGAGCGTCGGCAGCGTTTGTGAGCAAATGCATCAGCAAATACATTTTACTGAGGTGGTTTTGTCTGCGCCTGGGCTCATTTTCTGGGTAGTCCCTTACGGCCGCTGCCGTTGGCTGGTCAGCGTGTCACGGGCACGCGGAGGGGAACTGTGACTGTCGCTGGGGAAGTGCAGCTGTAGTGAACCTGGCTTGGATTCAGGGTGACCTTTGTTTTGCCTCTGTCGTAATCCAGAATTCTTTACCCCGTCTTCTAAAGTGCTGTATGTCTTGCAGAAACTCTCCGCTGGAGAGCTTCCGACTCAGACCTGTTTCAGACTCGAGTTCCACTCGAGCGAGCTCACATTCAAGGATCCTACGGTATAAAAACGGTTTTTAAGTGGTTGGCAAGCTCCTAGTGTTGCTAACAAAAACAGCGCTTTGTTTTGGTGTTCAAATCTGGTGCTAATCCTCTTGACTGGTTTTTATTACTACAACTCGAGTTTCTATGAGGTTTTCTTTCCCTTTGAAGTTGATTCAAACATGTTTGTTCTCTCTTTCCCAGTCACCGAGAAAAGTTTGGCTTTGTGACAGATAAGGATTTGTCCGTGTTATTTGTGTCAATACATCCGTAAGATCGTAAACGTTGCTGTGAACGTAGGGCTGCATCTATTTCTTGTTGGGTCGGGGCCAGAATCTAGTTCCTATAGCAAAACTGCCTTCAGGTGTTAAATAAGCAGATCCAGTGCTGCCGTAGCTCCTCGGCAGGCTTCTTCTGGGGCAGCTGGCTGCTCAGGCTTGGCTGAGGGGAGTGCCCTCGGGGGTGTGTGTGGGGAAAGACCGCTTGGAGAAGTGTCCTTGGCAGAAGGGGCAAGAAATCCAAGTGGTGAACTTGCAGTCCTGCCACGGGTCGCTGTGTCTTTCAAGCAGCTGTCTAAAGAACGGTACCGAATCCCTGTGTGAAGGTGGGTGCATTCCCAGGTGAGAGGGGAGGAGAGATGCTCTCCTGTGATGTATTGGAAGAAAAGCATAGAGAGTGACTGTTTCTTCTGTATTAAGTGTTTATGAAGCCTCCTGGGGCTAACGTTTAAGGCTTTTTGAGGACGAGAGCGTGCTAGGTGCGGGACCGGCAGGGCTGCTGAGGCGTAACCCTTCCCGTCTCGGTTAAATCGACAGGCGCGAAGGCAGGATGGCAGGGAACAGCCTGGTGCTGCCCATCGTGCTGTGGGGCCGCAGAGCCCCCACGCACTGCATATCCACCCTGCTGCTGATGGACGACGCCTCCGTCATCGTCACCGGCTGCCACGACGGGCAGATATGTCTCTGGGACCTCTCCTCCGACTTGGAGGTAAGGCTGAACTCCGCCCGGGCTGCGCTGCTTTGTGTTTAGAGCGGTGTTTGCTATCATAGCATCCGTTGTGGTCTTCAGTTCTTTCCCCTCCCTGTGTCCTCCTCCTTTCTTCCTCCTCTCATCAGGCCTGGGTTGACGGGCCCGTTGCGAGCATTTCAGGTTAGAAAGAGATGGTTTCGCTCTTGAATTTCATTGCTGCTCCTGCAGGAATTTAATTCTTTTAAGTAATCGCTTCCTCTTCTCTGGAGCTGCCCTGATCTAGTTGTTACTTTTCAAGTTTCTGTGCTGAAAACTGCTGTGAAACCAGATTTCAGTGATCAGAGCACCGTAACTGGAGAATTTTTACGGTCGGTATTTTATTCAACCCTTTTTTTCCCCATGACAACTGAAAGATTACAAAAGCCAGTAGCAGAGATAAAAGTTGGTGATTAATTGTGTTCTGCCAGTGGCTGCCCTGGAGTTGCCACCCACGAGCATCTGTTTTGAATCGGATCTCGGTAGGCAGGGGGTTCAGCTGCTGGCGTGGAGCAGCCAGGCAGCGCTGCCTGGGGAACAGGGGGTGCTGAATACCTGCAAATCTCAGCCTCTCTACCCCAGAAATTACGCTTGGCTTTGTCTTTAATCTCTGCACAGTCTTTATATATATATATATATATATATATAAACTTACGAATAGATAGGGTTATGAACAATACTTGTTTGTGGTGGCAAAGTATCATTGCAGTACAACACAAGTTTTTCATTCAAGCTGGGCCAAATTCAGCTTATGTTTTAAAAATACCAGTAGTGAAAGTTTGATACAAAATGGGGTTGTTTTTTTTCCTCTCTTCATAAATTGTTTTTCAGTATTGGGTAGAAACTTTTGTCACATACTGTAGCAACATTCTGTGCAAACTCAAGGTTCTAGATGTGCTGCTGTGCTAACTAAACGTGTACGTGTATATTAATGCATAGATTTATGCAGTAGATAAAATGGAAATCTGGAATTTGTCTGTTCGAGTTAAGTAATAGTGCCTATGTTGGTTTTACTTTACATTTTATTTCCCTGGTTCTAGATTAATCCCCGAGCTCTGTTGTTTGGTCACACAGCCTCAATTACTTGTTTATCCAAGGCCTCTGCTTCCAGTGAAAAGCAGTATATAGTGAGCGCGTCCGAGAGCGGGTGAGTCTCCGGAGGATTTATTTACCTGCAGATCTGGTAATAAAGTGTACTTTGCACAGTCCCATTTTAGCCTAGATTTTGGGGCAATTTATCGAAAAGATACCCAGATTGATAAATTGCTGCTTTTGTCATTCATAACTCACACATGTCTCCCCCCCACCTCTTCTCCTTCCCATCCTCTGCCTCAGGCTGAATTTTATCTAAATGCAATTAATAGAGTCACTAACAAACAGCTTAGATGGTTAAGTTGCTCCCAACGTAAATGATTTGTAGGCTCTCAGAAGATGGCAATATTTACATCTTCCTTTTCTGTTTCAGGGAGATGTGTCTGTGGGACGTGAACGACGGGAGATGCATCGAGTTCACTAAACTGGCCTGCGCGCACACTGGCATACAGGTTGGTACCCGCAGGGCAAAGCAGGATAACTGTAGTTGAGTCTGAGGCTGCTTGCTTGCTTTTTAAACTGAATAATGGCATCATATGCAGTGTCTCATTAATAGTTTCTGCTGTATCATCAAATGCCCTGGAGCTGGAAATAAGTGTTGTGCTTCAGCATTGGGAAATATGTATCACATTTAATGAGAGACTGGAAAGAAGAAGGAAAGGGAGACAGATTTTGGAGGAGTGCTGCCAGGGAAGGTTGGGGGCTGGGGCAGGCTCCTGTCGGCTGCAGGAGCTGGGTGTCCAGGGCAAGGAATTCCTTGGGAAGGTACCGGGAGAAAGGGGGCCTCTGCAAAAAGCACCCCTCGTCCTTTTAAACACATAGGCATTAGAATATCTTTAGGAATTTATGGTTTTGATAAAGAATGAAGTAGTCGATGATTCACGTGGAGTAAAACTTCTGTGTTCTGTTAATGTCCCTTTAGTTCTATCAGTTTACAGTTGGGACTCAGCGTGAAGGGAGGCTGTTATGCCATGGACACTACCCAGAAATTCTTGTTGTGGATGCTACCAGCCTTGAAGTTCTTTATTCTTTATTATCAAAGATATCTCCTGACTGGATCAGCTCCATGACTATCATTCGGTCCGATAGAACACAAGGTAATGATTCTTTTGGTTGCTTTTATTTAGGCTTCGCTGCCCTGTAAGAGAAAACACTCTTTCCAACTTCTTCAACAACCTGGGGAGGAACTGGAATGTTACTTCTTGTCATCTTGGGCAACACCCAGCAAGCAGTAACCTTTCTGAAAAGCCATGTATACATAGTTTGCTTTAGTCCCTGAAAATGAGGCCCTTGAATGCCGCGCACCAAAGAAACATTAGATTTTTGAAGCCAACACTTCAGGAATGTTTTGGTAAACTTGTAATGTTGAGGTCCTCCCGGTGCATTCTTGTACTCGGAGAGGCACAAGCGTGCAGCAAAATGACGCGTCCTTGTGCTTATCAGCCTCGTGTTTGCTTCTCCCCAGAGGACACCGTCGTCGCGGTTTCGGTGACTGGCATCCTGAAAGTGTGGATAATAACCTCTGAAGTTAGTCGCATGCAGGTAAGCAAAGGCTTCTGAATTAATGATGTTTCCTGTTGTGATGAAGGGAGAACTTTATTAATGCCGTTTCCTGTTCTTCCAGCTCCCTAATCACATTGTGCTTTTTTCCTCTTTACCGTTTGAAAGTCGACTTCCTTCATTCTGCTTTTCTGATTCAAGTTACCAGCAGGACTCCTAATCTTGCTCACACTTGACTCGGAGAACTTATTTTAATATTAAGAGTAGGATAATCTCCAATTTCTACAAATCTGTTTGGTTTATTTGTACTATGTGATGATTTCTGTTAATATACCAATGTTCTTGCTATTATACAAATACTTTTTTTTTTCCATTTCCCCCCCTTTAAATTTCCTTTTCCGTTGTGAAGTTATCTTGTACTGCATTCCACAGGATTTGGAGTTCTGAAAGGAATTTAATAACACAGCTTGTTAAAGTAGTGTTTAGCTTCCCAAACCGTACAGCACGCAGCACTTGGGGAAGAACTCCTCTATCCAAGAGCTTGCAGTGTGAGTACCCATCAGCTGAGAGAGGTGATGCTGATAAACACAGGGTTACTCCCTAGGCTTTATCAGGCTCTATCACAATACTGCATTTGTTTTTTTAAGTTGTCCAGCTGCATTTCTTCCTTTCTCAAAATACTGTACTTAATAAAAAAAAATCTTTGTAGCTTAATTATAACTAGTGTTATTAAATTTACTATTACATTTCATTTGGTATTAAATTTTATTATAAAATGTAGCCTTTTCTTTGAGAAAGGTAAGTGAGATGTAGAGATACTTGAAGGGTTTGATGAGCAGAGAATGCAGGTTTGGGGAATTTTGTTATTAGTGATTATCCACAGCTCTCTTATTTGGCAGCTCCTGCCTTCCTGTGTACTAGTGAATAAAAGCCTGAAAGGAGATTTGCTGCATGCCTCAGACCTCTGGCAAATTGGCTGTTCACAGAAACCTCTCGTAAAAGAGGAGTCTTATTATAGTGGTCATGGAGGTGTTGGGCAGAAGGTTGGACTTGATGATCTTGGAGGTATTTTCCAACTTTAACAATTCTGTGATTCTGTGGAAGGGAGGAAAAATAATCTGATAAATAAATGAACTATGTTTTGATGACCTTGTTTATTTCCAGAGCATTTATAACACACAAGCAACAGTTTACATTAGCCTGGAAGGCCCTTACATGTGAGCCCATCGGGGACAGAGGGGGTGGTCGTGGGCTTTCTGCTTTGTAGTTTCACGCTTGATGAAGTTGTGTTTGCTCTCATAGTGTTTTCTGGAAGCCCTTGACATGCAGCCAGTGATGTGTTAGCTAACCTCACGTCTAACGGTTACACTGAAAAGACAAAAAAAGCAGCCGTGAGCAGTGAAGAGCACTGGCTGTTGTGACAGAAACACACACACAGAGGGGACTAGACAGGAGCTTACCGTGGTCTGGTCCATTTGGGATGTGGAGAGCCCTGGAAGAGCAGAATATGAGCTGAATCTGCCTCGTTCCAGCTGAGTGTCTGGATGGGAGGTCCACTGACAGTGGCTGTCCTAAGCGAGCACCACTGATCTGGCCAGCTGGGGAATTTGCTAGGACTTGGGCGAGGGAAGAGGGTCCCGCGTGCTCCTGCAGATCTTCTGAGGAGGGGTAATGGAATAAGGACTGCTGCAAGCGTTTGGTTTTTCCTTAGAAGTTGGCCATCTGGTGTCTTATGAAACTGCATCACATGGTCTGTGCCATGTTTCTAAGTTCAATTTGAGCAAGAAAAAAAAATCAGCTGGATACTTTCTTGTTATCGGATTTCCATCTGTATGCTGCTCTGGGTAGAGCTGAAAACTTGGAGATATGATGGTGCTGTTGGACATGAGGAACAGAAGGAACTTGTGCAGTCAGCAGCTCAGCTCTCTGGCTCGCCTGGCACAAGGGTCAGTACTTGTATCTGGTTAGGGCTGCATAGATGTGCTCTCTAAATACAAGCCGTAACCTCCGGTTGGGGTCATCGTTGTCTGTCTCTACAAGCCAGTTCCTTACCTGTCGCTTCTTTACTTCTGCTTTTCTGCACCTTTGCTACTCTTGTACTTGTGGTAGAGTCTGCAGGCTTGACTCTCACAGGGAGAGCTGGTGTTCAAGATGTGATGTACCCATAGGAGTAGCAAAATAAGCCGTGAGTGTTTATTTCAGTTAAAACTTACAGGAACACGACTCATGTTTTGCCGTTGCTTACGACTCGTGCAAATTTAACACCATCAAGAAATGCCTTTGTTTGGAGGTGCTGCTGTTGCGGACAGTAACGTGGCTCTTCCATTTCAGATCTGTCATTTTAAATAAAATGCAGTGAACGTTGGTTTTGTTTGCTTGCTTTTAGGATTCAACACCGGTATTTGAAGAGGAGTCGAAACCCATTTATTGTCAAAACTGCCAAAGCATCTCTTTCTGTGCGTTTACCCAGCGGTCGCTGTTGGTGGTGTGCTCCAAATACTGGCGGGTAAGGGAGCCCGCCGGCACCGGGCTGCTTTTCTTTACGAGCTCGGTTGGCTGCCTTGCCAGTAAGACCTTTAGATCAAGCTGCCCCAAGTCCTGTTAAGGTGTTTGTATGGAAAGCAGAATCAGCTGCTGTCTGGGCATTTTAATCTGGAATTGGATAACGACAACAGACTTGTCTGTTTCTTTGCAGGTTTTCGATGCTGGAGATTATTCCCTCTTATGTTCAGTCCCTAGTGAAAACGAGCAGACCTGGACTGGTGGTGACTTCGTGTCAGCTGATAAAGTCATTGTATGGACAGAAGATGGACAGAGTTTCATATATAAGTTACCAGCCAGGTAGTCAACAACGAAATACCCTATTTATTTATTTTTTTGAGATAAAAACATGAGCAACTTTGAAGAAATACTATTTTTTGTCTTTTGTTACAAAACCATGTGGATGTTGCAGAAACTGGTAGTGCATGAGCACACTTTGAAGTGTGTCCCCTAAACATATCCCATTGAAGCAGCGCTCAGTAATTTGCCTCAGCCAAGGCTGCTTCACTATTTTCTGATGTTACACTAACTTCTTTTCACTTCCTAGTGGAGCTGTGTGATGGGAAGATGTGCATTGTGTTGAGTGTTGTTACTTAGTAGCTAGGGATGTAGTAATCACTCTCTAGTTAAACAAGGAATTTTACTCCTTTCTCTTTGTTCTTCACCCCAGCTGCCTACCAGCCAGTGATTCGTTTCGCAGAGATGTGGGGAAAGCAGTAGAAAATGTAATTCCTCCTTTATTGTACAGCGTGTTGGACAGAGCAGATAAACAGGTAAAATATATTTCTTTTGGGTTTCTTTTATGGAGTGTGTTTCTTTTTCATGGAGTTGAAACGCACACACACACCCCCCAGGAGCAGCCCTTTAGGACTTGTGCTTTTCCCGGAGACTGCAGACAGATGCAGTTTCCCTGCTGTTTGCTTTGGCTTGATTCTTGTCGATTTTCAGATGAATGCAGAGGTTAGTCTCTGGTCAAGTGAATCTCCAGTTCCTACACACTAACAGTTTAGCATTCATCAATGCCTGGAGAATTACAAGTCAAGCTGTGATGTGCATGATGATTAGGCAATAACTGAGCAAGAGCTTCTAGCATCACAACTTTGAATTTCAAAGCTTAAATCCTTGCAAAGTAAAGAAAATCCAATTTTGTAGGTCAAAGTCCTCTTTGAGCTATACTTCATTTTGCTATTGTACTGTGAGCTGTATCTGCTATAAACTAATACATGTAAGACTGCCGTGTGATGATTTGTTTTATTTTTTATTAACAGCTACTCATATGTCCTCCAGTGACTCGATTCTTCTATGGGCACAGGGAGTTGTCCTATAAGATGTTAATCCAAGGAGACTCTTCAGGGAGACTGTGTATTTGGAGTGTGCCTGATACTTTTGAGCAGCAAGACAGTGTAAAAGGTACACCAAATGAATTAATTATTTTTAGGGGCGTCTCCTTGTGTTTTGTTGCTGAATGCAGTGCTGCTGCTGTTCTTACAGACCCATGAAGTTGTATTTCTTTTCATTGTTAGGTTCTTGTAAGATACAGAGTAACTTAGTTTTTTCCTATATGATCCAAATCTTAATTTACTCTGAATATTTTTCAGGTATTAAGTTTTAGCTGCTTTATTCCCAATGCTAGCTGAGGTCACTGCTGTCTGCCTGGGTAACTTCCTCCCGTAGCTCAAATCATAGATTTCTAGACTTTTCCAGTCCTCCCCCATTGTTTCCATGTGTTGCTGTAGCTCCGCTCATGTAGTCAGTAAACTGATCTCCATTATGCAGCTTTTACTTTGTTCAAACTCTTGTAACACAGCACACTGAAACTTTGAGATCTTCTTAGAAAAGCATTCCAAATTTCTGCGCTTGATCTTTATTTATGGTTTTAAAGCCTCCTCCCACCTCACCTCTTCCTCTGTTGTTTGGCTTTTTTTTTAACCAGGGCTGCAAACTACCACTTCAGTGTCCCTCCAGGAAGCCTTTGATAAACTGAGTCCTCGCCCCGCTGGCATTATAGACCAACTGAGCTTAATCCCCAACCTCAACGAGCCCCTTAAAGTCACAGCCAGCGTGTACATCCCAGCGCACGGGCGCTTGGTTTGCGGCCGTGAGGACGGCAGCATCGTCATCGTGCCGGCCACCCAGACGGCCATCGTGCAGCTGCTGCAGGGCGAGCACATGCTGAGGAGAGGTAGGCAGATGTGCTCCTGGACGCCCTGGTAAATGCTGATAGATCAATGAATGAGACACGTGTAAGGATTTTTCTGTAACGAGGCCTGTAAGCTTGTCAGTTAAGTACAGGGCTGCTGGTTACACTGTTTCCTTTAAATAAACTCGTTTACTTTATTAACTTTATACAAAACTGAGCTTTTTTTCTTAATGTGAAATTGGATTGCCTCAAAGCTGATACATTGCTCTGCAAAAAAGCCTTGGTGGTTCTTACCCTCATAAAAATACAGAAGTACCTCTGTGTGCTCTGTGGGGTTTGCTGTGTTTGCCCCAAAGCGTAATTGCCTAGAGGAAAAAAATTCCTCGGTGTCCTGCAGGTGTTGCACTGAATACTCGAGTCTGGTATTTAATTTACTGGACCTGTTCTGTCAAATATGCTGTCTAAAAATATTGGGTTTTTTCTAAGCATCCTTTGCAGTAGTTAAAAGGTTAAAATGAGAAGGATTTAACAAGTGTATTTGATCTCTGTGAACAGAAGGCTCACCGTTCTTGCTCTGCGCTCGCAGAAATTATTTTCCTTTGTAAGTTTGTATTTGATGTCGTTACCCTGTTCTGCACAAGCCCCACATGCACAGCACTGCAGACTCGCAGGCCACTGTTGAGTGGATAATCCTACTGCAGAGTAAGACTGTGCAGTTTTCCTGGTACTGGTCCTTTTGGTTATAACCTTGAATACATTTATGTTTGATGGGGAAGGAAGATTATTTTTTCACATCTTTGTGGGCTTTTTTTTTTCCTAGGGGAGAAGGAGGAGGCTGTTTTAAGACAAATACATTACTTTAAAATGAGATGATGCAGCAAGACAAACAGAATTACTCGGTCCCTGTCCAGTAAAAAAAAAATCATAAGCACATTTAGAAAAGACAGGACTAATTCTGTAAGAATTTGTGTGAAAAATTGTAATATGTGTGTATTTTTTTTCATCAAGAATAGTGTTTTGGATTGTTAACTGTTCTGTTGAATTATTTTTCTCTTTCTTTTTTGTCTTTCTTCCTCTCCCCCTCCCCTTCACCCTTACCCTATTTCTCAGGTTGGCCGCCTCACCGGACTCTCCGAGGCCATCGAAACAAAATTACATGTTTACTGTATCCTCATCAGGTTTCCTCTCGTTACGATCAAAGGTATTTGATCTCAGGTGGTGTGGATTTCTCAGTCATCATATGGGATATATTTTCTGGAGAGATGAAACACATCTTCTGTGTGCACGGTGGAGAAATTACACAGCTTCTAGTTCCACCAGAAAACTGTAGTGTAAGTTTTACATAATGCATCTGATAACCTGTCTCACACTTTCCATAATTGGTGCAGCTCCTCAGATCCTCCATGAGAACGTGAACGTGATGGGAACTGCTGAGGAGGTAGCACTGACCTAATCTATGACTCTGGAGATGCCTAAAAAGAGCTTAATTGTTTTGTTAACCTTGGTTTTGTTGGCGTCATGTTTTAGCTACGTAAGGGATTCAGACTAGCAGACAGACTGGCCACGAAAACCTAGCTAGCTGGGGAAACACTTGGCATTTTAGGGTGCGTGGTGTTAGCAGTGGGAGAGGATTTCCACGGTGTGCAAGCAGCCTTTCCCTGAAGGGGGCTGCAAATGAGAGGCGAGCGTTCCCCACCAGTGTGGGCTCCAGAGGCGACACTGTCTCTCCTAACATGCCTGAGTAGGTAGAATTTAATAAAGAAAATTACACCGATACACTTGAAAACCAAGGTTTCTCTTTTTTGCTCAGCAAAACAGCTTCCAATGCCTGTTTGCTCTTCATGATGTGCAAGAGGTTGGGCTTGAGAATTTCTGGAGGTGCAGTTCTGTTTCTAGTGATGTCAGTGAGTTTAGCCATGGGCTTATATGCCTGGGTTTTGTTTATAAAACAGGCTGTTGTTTGCTGTGCTTGGTCCAGTGGAGAAGAGAACGTTAAATGCAAACTCTCTGCATCACAATTAAGACTTCTTCTATTTGTTTTTTTCCTCTTTTTATTAGGCAAGAGTCCAGCACTGTATTTGCTCTGTTGCCAGCGATCACTCTGTAGGGCTTCTGAGTCTGCGGGAGAAAAAGTGCATCATGCTGGCATCCCGTCACCTCTTCCCTATTCAAGTAATAAAGTGGAGGCCTTCCGATGACTACCTGGTGGTGGGCTGCTCAGATGGCTCTGTGTACGTCTGGCAGATGGATACTGGTAAGGTTGAGTTCAGAAATGTTGCTTAAACCATCATCTATGCGTGTATTTGATGATAATTCTGGGTTTATTGTATTGCGGGTTTTGTTGTTTGATGGGCTTTTTTAAAAAAGGGACCAGGCTTCATGTAGAAGGGACTGAAAATGAGCCTCAGCAAAATGGGCAACGAGGCATAAAATAAACCCAGCTTTCTTGTAGAAAGCTTTGTGGTGTTTGAAAGGGAGAAAGTCAGGAGGAAAAACAGCATGAAAATGTAGGTGGTATTCAGTTATCTTCTAACTCCGTTACTCATTTAAGAAAAAACCCATGAACTTTCAATAATGCCCAAATATTATATTCAGCTTGTTGTGAGAACTGGAACGGAACTGGTTCTTACTGGAGCTCTAGGAAGCCAAGAGGAACCTGAGCTCCACTGTGGAAAGTTTAATCCCCACAGGTCGTTGGGTGGGAGGGGGAATTCAAATGACTGCAAACAGCCTTCCAATGAGAAAGTTGAGCACCTGCAGTCATCGCTCTCTGGTCAGCACAGGGTAACATTCTGCATTTTTTAAACTTCTCTTGATTTTTTTGCTAATGTTTCTTGCTTACACACTTCAACTTCATGGGACTTTAGGGAGACTCCATCGCTTTAGGAACATTAGTCTGAAAACAGCTGTTGAAACCCCGGAAAGTCTTAGGCATCGCATTCTGTCCTGTGAATTACTTGCCCCCATTGCTGTACTTGTGCTGTTTTGGATGTTCCGAATCGTTTCTGCTTCAACCGCTGCTTCTCAAAACCCTTGCAGGCGCTCTGGACCGGTGCGTGATGGGAATCACGGCGGTGGAGATCCTGAGCGCCTGCGACGAGGCGGTGCCGGCGGCCGTGGACTCGCTGAGCCATCCCGCTGTCAACCTGAAGCAGGCCATGACCCGGCGCAGCCTGGCTGCTCTCAAGAACGTGGCGCACCAGAAGCTGCAGACTCTTGCCACTAACCTCCTCGCTTCCGAGGCCTCTGACAAGGTACCTTCTGCACTTTCACCTTGTCTGGCTTTAATCTGCTGCCTGGAACGGTTGTTTCCGTAAACAGCTGAATAAAATATGGGAAGTCTTCATCGTTGTCTCTGGAAGGTTCTTAGCCAAAGCTCTCTGAAATTCTAGAAGAGCTAACCTGACTTTGGCTCTGGGTCAGTCCTGGGAGTCGGCATTCCCTCGCCCAGGTCTGACTGCCTTCAGCATTGTCCTGCGGTTCCCAGTGCAGGTGGTGTTCTCTGGAGTTCTAAAACACATTGCATTTAGGGGGTTTTCCTGTTTTGTACTTGGAGTGGAAGGAGTGTTCCTTACTGGAGCCTGATGCTTCTAAACTTCCTCCTCGCTGACTGTAACTCTGTACTGCTTTCACTGCCTCCTTCTCTCCCTTCAGTAAGCGCAGAGCTTATGCACCAGATAATGGACTGCAGGATCACCAACGGTAGTTTCTCTGCTCTTACTGGTAATTCCAGGACTCTACCAGTCCTTGTAACTTTTTTCCCTACTAAAGATCTGTCAGAGTAGATAAGTATTCAAGTTGTTTACTGATGCCATTCAGAAATGTTACCCGAGTCCAAGCTCATGTTGGAGGAGACAAAACCCAGTGTTGTAGCTTTGCTGCCCTTCCCAGTAGGGCAGAGTTGGTGCCGTTCTGGCAGTCTGGGCTGGCACCAGCAGGGAGCAGCAGAGCTCTGTGCCAGCCACCGCTGCCTTGGCTCTGTCAACACACGCACAACCGTTTGTAAATATATAGACAGTGTATATACACACACAGCTATTTACAAATATATATACATTGTGTATATATACATGCACAACTGTTTGTAAATCTATATACAGTGTGTGTATACACACACAGCTGTTTGTAAATATATATATACAGTGTGTATATAAAAGCTGCAAGGCTTGCTGATTTCCGAGTAACTGTCCTGCTGTATAACGGGCTTTTGGGGCTTAAAAAAAGAGCCCAGAGGATGGAAATCGTAGCGATTACAAGCACCAGGAATGCTGCTTCATCGCAGAACCGGGAACTGCTGCTCCTGTAGGCTTTTCTTGCTCTGACTTGGAAATCCTGGGCATCAAACAATTTTCTTTTTCCTGTCTTTTCTTTTTCCCTTGAGAGGAAGGGCAGGAGGAGGAGGATGGATTAAATAGTGGAGACAACAAGTGACACAGTAATTGTGTATCTGGGCAAGTTTCTTAGAGGCTTATTTTCCAGTGGCACGAATCGATGTTATACCTCAGTATCACAATATGAAATATTTAATGTCTTAAGTTTAGTAACAAAATATGGAAATTTTACTGTTCCTGGGAGTATAACTTCTAGAATTCATGAGAAAGAAATGTGAACTGTCTTATCTGGAGAGCTCTATCTGAAAAACTTCTGTATTTCAGGGGTGTAACCCTTGATCACAAATGTGACGCTCTTGACATCGTGAGGAGTGCTGTAAAATTATTCACTGGTCCTTTCACAGCATTTACCAAAACTTGTTTTGCAGCCATGTGAATTTTCAAACTTTGATCTTTCACAGCTTCCTTAATTTGTGAACTGGCTTTGTGGAAAGTGTTAAGTAAGCCAATTGAAATGTCTTTTTTTCTTTTTTTTTTTTTTTTTCAGGGGAATTTACCTAAATATTCACATAACTCCCTGATGGTTCAAGCCATAAAGACTAACTTAACAGATCCAGATATACACGTGCTCTTCTTTGACGTAGAAGCCCTGATTATTCAGCTGCTGACTGAGGAGGCCTCCAGACCCAACACCGCACTCATTTCTCCGGAGAATTTGCAGAAGGCCTCTGGCGGGTCTGACAAAGGAGGCTCCTTTTTGACTGGTAAACGAGCAGCTGTCCTCTTCCAGCAGGTCAAGGAAACAATCAAAGAGAATATAAAAGAGCACCTACTTGATGATGAAGATGATGATGAAGAATCGATAAGACAGAGGAGAGAAGACGGTGACCCAGAATATCGCTCCAGCAAGTCTAAACCACTGACTTTATTAGAATATAATCTGACCATGGATACAGCAAAGCTTTTTATGTCCTGTCTTCACGCCTGGGGCCTGAATTCTGTCCTAGATGAGCTTTGCCTTGATCGTCTTGGGATGCTCAAGCCACACTGTTCGGTGTCCTTCGGGCTCCTGTCTAGAGGAGGCCACATGTCCCTGATGCTCCCCGGCTATAACCAGCCCGTGGGCAAACCGCCGTACGGCAGCGTGGAGCTAGGCAGGAAAATGTCCATTACGGAGGGGCTGGGGAAGGGGACGTACGGCGTGTCGCGTGCCGTCACCACGCAGCATCTCCTGTCCGTTATCTCGCTGGCCAACACGCTGATGAGCATGACCAACGCGACCTTTATCGGAGACCACATGAAGAAAGGGCCGACCAGGTACAGCACATACTCACTTGAACTTGTCATAACTTTCTTTCAGAGTTCTCTATTTCAGTGTTTTATCTTGGTTCATTTTACTGGGGCAGTTGATGCATTAATGGCAGGGAAATTCTTTGGTACCCAGGTAGAACTGAGAATATTTCTCCTTTATGGAATGTAGTATTTTTTTATGCCAAGATAACATTGAGCAGAGTTGCATAATTGACAACGTTGATAGAACACGGAGTTGTAACATATGCACCAGTAGGTCTGGGAGGCCATTTTTGTTCTCCTTTTTAGTGCTGCTTGTGTTTAGGGAGTTTTTGTAATGAGCAGGTCAAATTCTAAATAAATCAAAATGTACATCACTAAAAAAATAAGTTTACCTAGGAATTGTAGATGAGATACAGTTTTGTTTTGTTTTCTTCTTTTTATCCTGTCAAACCAACTGTTTTTTATAGGGTTGCTTTTCCAAGTTTTAGTCACAGTATTTTTAGCAAATAATCTCTTTTCTCCCCCCACCTCTTCCCCTATCCTCCTTCTTCCCCTTTTCATGTACTCTTTGTGTTTAGGCCACCTAGGCCGGGCACTCCTGAGATGTCAAAAGTGAAGGCACCCCCTTCGATTTCAAGTCATGCAGCCCAAGGACAAATTAAGCAAGGTAAAAATGACTTGCTTTGGAACAATTTGATACGTCATTTTAGCTCCTGACACCAAAGTCATTGCCTTACTGTCAAGTGATAAAAGTATTTCTGGCTTGTACATGGGAGGAAACGTAATATTCTAGATAAAAAAGTTACTAAGACCAAGACCTTTTTAAGGGTCAGTATAAGGTGCTGATGCTGTCATGAAGTCATTCCCTAGCGATGAATTTTTGCATATTTTAAGTGCTTCCAAACACTCTGAGGTGATAATAAAAGGTTTAAAATCTGTCACTGAGGGTTATCTAGACTACTACAGAAATGTTTATGTATGTTATAATCTAAAGCATAAAGGTAAACACCTCTAAGTCCTATGTGTATGTTTCCTCTCCTTTTTACCAAGGAGGAAGAAATGATGTTATTTTAACACTGCTGCTGCTGCTGTTTCCCATCACTTGCAGTTATGAAAGATGTCAGTGGGTGACACTGAAGGAACCTTTAATATCTGCATCCTGTCTTTCCTCTCACAAGTATCGCTGTTCAGTACAGGCCATAGAAAGAAGGACATACGTGAGGCTAGATGTGAATTTTCTTGGGAGTAGGGTGGAGCTGGGATTCCAGCTTCTTCCCTGTGTCAGGAGCCCAAGGAAACAGTCCTGCTGGGACCAGGGAGATGGAGGAGGAGGCAGCGCCTTCCTGCTCGTTCTAACTCAGTCTTTTCAAGCTATGTGAATAGGGAGAAACTTGCAGTTTCTGCAAAATGCGGTGTTTTAGAAGGTAACTGCTTTGTTGCTGTCATTAGTATTGGCAATCTTCAGCTGTGCATTAAAGACATATGTACATCTTCAAATATACCCTTAAACTGTGGGGCTGCTCTTGTAAGCACAACAGGCAGCTCACGCACCAACTCTGAGATTGTCTTCACTCCCCAAAAAGGGGATGTGTCTGCTGAGGAGGAGACTTGCCCACCAGCAACATTTGCATGTATTTATTCTTTCCCTAAATAGAATTATTAGTTTACTGTGAGCTTTGGTCAGAAAGGGAAAAATTAGTCTCAGGAGTGGTATTTGCCAAGCTTTTTTCATGATCAGGGCACTATGTAAATAGCGAAGGAGCAGGCAAGAACAGAAAGCAGAACAAAAAACCTGTTGTCAGGCCTGTTGTCTCAACATGTGGAGCTTGTTTGTTTGTTTGTGGGGTTTTGTTTTGATTTGATTTTTTTTACAGCCATGTATTTTTCCTCTGTGAAAGATAATTATTGGAAAGGTCAGGAGGTCTCAGAGATGGTATCTGTGTAGCAAGTTCAGTGTGAGAATGCAGTGTTTTTCATATTCCTCACCAAGAGGGTCTGTGGAAAATATGTCCTGATGTCCCTTTTTGTTTCTTTTTTAATAGTTCTGGTTTTAAAGATGCAGTTCCATTATGGCTTTTCTTTCCCAAATCACACCTATATAATTTTTCTTTGAGGTAGCTTAGCTAATTTTGGGGACAGACATGCTTTAGTTACCCAGTGAAAGCATTGACAGCTTCATGAGAAACAATTGATAAAAATGCAATCCTGTGTGCTATCAAAGATCTACAAAACCATTTCTGTTCCAAAACTGTCATCTGTGTCTGGTGGCACGCCGTGAACGTCCTCGGGGGAAAATGGGTTTGTTTCTAGGTGGTACTCTCAGGTCCCCAGTTTCCTCAGTGTCTTACCTTCTAGCACTGTTATTCTTCCAAATCAATTAGAGATGCAATTAATGCGTTTTCTGACGTGCTTGATCTCCGTCAGTGTGACCTGTATTTGTCCTGCAGTGGGCACAGCTCCGTGCTGCTGGGCCAGCTGCTTCCATGGCAGGGGTTGTCCAGACTGACGTTGGAACAGCGCGAACTGCTGCAGCAAAACGAGGCAGAAAAGAAACTTCAGAGCCAGACTTCGAGTATGAGCTGGTTTTGTGTTTTTACAACTGATCTTTTCCCTAAAGAGCTGGTTTTCTACATCCAGCTAAGCTAGGCTTCACTGCCGTGCTTTATGCTAGTCGTCCTGTCACCGTACGTGTGCCATCGTGGTGCATTTGGGTGGAAAGTATGGAAAAAGTAGTTTTGATGCAGATGTCCCACAGTGACAAAAGAAGTTCACTGCTTGAAAAGCAAACAGACCACTCAGAAGACAATGCTTAATCGGTCAGGAGCTTGAACCCATTGTTGTTCTGCAACGGAATAAAAGAGGGGGATTAACGTGAAGATGCTTCTGCATGACATATGGTAATTTCTCTGTAGGAAGGAAGTGTCTGATGGTGACCTCTAAATCTCCCCGTTGACCTCGGGTTGTAGCATGTGTATGCCATAAGGTCTGCCCCTCTTTTCATGTGGTAATATGAAGTCATGAAGCATTAGTGGAAGTATAATGTTTAGAACTGCTTTTAAATTACCTTTGCACCAAGAAACGGTGCGGTTTGAAAAGAAATGGCAGGATACTGCTTTGGGTAAGAGTGGGCTCTGCTAGATTTGCCTGTCCGTAGCACCCTTTGTGTGGCTCTGCTTTGGGTTCTTACCTCTTTCTTCGTCAGAGGTTTAAAATTATTTGAATGGAGGCACGTTGAAGAGGAACCTGTATTAAAAGTGCCCATCGGTAATGCACTCGGTGACGTGTCGGAGCGCCAGATGGGGCAGCCCAGGTTTAAAGGGGTTCGTTCTGGGCTTCTTATGAGAAGCGCACATTCCAAACCTATCTGAAGGATGGGAAAAACACAGGAAGCAGCAGCAAAACTCCCGGATTTAAATTCCTAGTCAGCTGTGCAGCCCAAGGCAAGCTAGCTGTGTAAGACACCCCTGTAATCGCTTCATTTCCAGGTGCCGCTGTCTCCGCCAGGCGTGCGTGTTCCCGCTGTGTGTGTTTCTCTGCAGCTGCACATCCTCCTCTCGCTGGCATCACACTTCTCGGAAAAACTAGAGCTTTTTTTAAGTTAAATATTGTCACAGTTTCCTCCAGTTTTGGTTTTCATTCTTCAGTGATACTAATCTGTTTTTCAGAAGCCGCTCTCCTCACTTTCCTTTGTTTTGTTTTGTTTTGTTTCTTTTTATGTCTTCTTTCCTCCGCAAGTCGCTCCCGCTGTTTCTTCTAGCGCTGAAGCTGGTCACTCTGGCTCTGACACTGCTCCTACTTTACATACCTGTTTCTTAGTCAATGAAGGTATTCTTTCCTCACTTTTCTATCTATTTGTCTTTTGCTTTCAACTAATGTCCCTTATCATTGTTATGACTTTAATTTGATCCGTGCAGGGATTTCTCTGTGCACAAAGAGAGGCAGGGAGAGGTTTGTGTGCGCTTTGCCGGTAACGCTGGCAGCGGGTGAGCAGATCCAGCCAAGTGTCTGTCAGTTCAGTTCTCAACTGACTTCAAATCCCGTTTGAGTTTGCCCTTGTCTTTTGACCAAAAAATCCCTCTGAAGCAGGAGAAGCACATGTGCCTTCGCCCATCAGGGGTACGTGGGCGAGGGGAGCAGCAACACACGTGTGGTGGGTTCCACACGGGTGCCGTGTCCCGTCCCGTCCCTTGGGTGCCAGTGCCAGTTGTCAGGAGGAAGGCTCAGCCCCATCTTGGGGAGCCACTGGGATGAGCGTGGGACGGCTCCTCCACTCCTGTGCTGAATGAGCACTGACGCTCTGCGGTCACCTGAAAGGCTGCAAGTGTAATGCTCCTTTCAAAATGAAACCAACAAAATCAGTTTCTTGTCATTTTAGTTTTATTTTCGATGCTTATGAAAGCTTAGCATTTATTTAAACTGCTCGGCTTTTGTGTTGGGGATGATTTTCTTTTTCTAATAAATATTTACCGATATTACAAAGAATGTTTTCCTGCCCAAAACTTCCTCACAAAACCCAACCCAACAAAACCCTTCTGTATCCCTTTCGGCACATTGCTTTAAATCAGAATTGTGATGCCCTTATTACTGAGCTAGAAATTCCTGCTTTCATGCACCTCTAGTAGCAGAAACAACGCTCTCTTAAATTGGAAAATCCTCCTTTTTAATCCATTTCTCTTTAAAGAAAATTGATATAATTATTTCTTGTAGCACCCTGAAGAGCTTTGTTAGTTAAAATATTTATATTTTTATGCTCAGGATTGCTGACAACCTAAAACTGTAGATCTATACTTTCACCTGAAGTGTTTCTCCAGTCAATGTTAGAGCATAATACTAGAAGAATTCTTTTGTTCAGAGTGCTTTACAAGGATTTTTACAAGCTGTGTTGTTTGAGCTTGATACGCTTATCTTTGCTGGTTGTAACCAGGCAGTATTGCAGGCTTGTAGCACGAGTGCACCTGGAGTAAGAGCTAGATGGAAAGATAAAGAGAGCAGACAAACAGGCCCTTGGACATGTTTGCCTACCTTTGAAAGGGGACAGAAAGCTCTGTGTGATCTCTGGTGGGGATTCACGTGCTAAGATTGCTCTAATTGGATTCTCACGCTTGCATGTAGGATGTGAAATCCCATAATGGTGTGATGATGAGTAATGCTAACTAGGGTTTGAACAGGGCATCTAAATCTTCAACTCACAACTATGGCTTATGATTTGCCAAAAATTTGGCCATTATGGCCATAATTATTATGGCCATTATGGCCAAATTTTTGGCGAATGTTAGGAGTGTTAGGCAGAAACGTTAGGAACTTAAAAAAAAAAACCCAAAAATCTGTTTGATATAACATGTTATTGTATATAATATATTATCTTGTAATCCTACGCTATGGAATATATTACTAAGGCTGCAGGTTTAAAATCCAAGCATGCCTCTAGCCACTGAAGTCCTTCCGAGAGGAGAAGGGGAGGGAGAGCCGGGGCTGGTCAGAGGCAGTGTGCTGCCGATGTCTCATCTGACCCTCTGCCCAGCGAGCTCACGAGCCGTGATTTATGGCCGGGAGAGCTCATTCCTGTCTGGCACAGAGCATGTGCAGCCTGCTCTGAGCCCGGCTCCAGTGGGGAGAGACGGGGTGAGCCCAGGGTGGGGAGTTCTGTCGTTCCCCTGCAAAATTTGCCCCTGGCCTGGTACGCAGGAGAAGGGGGGAGGAAGAGGGAGAAAAAGCATAGAACCGATGTAAATGTAGTTGATGGCATTTTGAGTTTCAGGTCACGTCAGTGTTTCTGGTGTTGATCCTCCCGCTGCGCTGTGTTTTCCCAGGGTGGAGCCAGCTGGCTGCTATGCACTGCGTGATGCTCCCCGACCTGTTGGGGCTGGATAAATTCAGGCCTCCTCTCCTGGAGATGCTGGCTCGCAGGTGGCAGGATCGATGCTTGGAGGTGATTTCCGTAGTCCTTTTGTGCTGCTGGGTTTTGGGGGTTTATGTTCTCTTTTACGGATCACCTTTTCCCTTAATAAGAAAAAAATACCTAATTCTTTTCTGACACAAATCCCTGCAGTTTTTATTTCGGATTCAGTAAGTGTTAATTTTCCAGTGAACCTGTCAAAACCTTGGAAAGGTGATTCTGTCTAAATACAGATATAAATGTTGGGGGGTTTCACCTTCTGGATGCTGTACGAACTTTTTTTGGCAGAAACTAGATTAAAAACTAGATTAAAATTAGAAAAACTAGATTAAAAACTTTGATGATTCCGTGAAGAGTCTTATTAGGATTAAAAACCCTACCCTGTATTTTTCAAGAGACTGCTGAGTCGCTTTCTTTTTCGGCCGTGTATACGGGAGAGCAGCGAACAGTTTGTCACCCAAGTGTTTGATAAATGACTAGTGGGCCTTAACACTACACCTGTGCTGCCGTGGCAAAAAATGTGTCAACTGTGCAGCTTCTCGAGCAGGAGAGGAGTGACAGGAGGACCGCGGGTCCGCAGCGGCCCTGTAACCCAACGGGGAGAGGGGGTTTTAGTGACCCGATCGCCTGCTCTTTTGTCAGCTGGGATGTGCTGCGAGATGGTTTCCCGAGAGGGAATTGCAAGCAACAAAAGCCCGGTTACTGGCTGATCCTTCAGGGTCAGGGTAGTGTATTTATATTCCGTTTGGCCACTCTATTTTATTTTACCTTGATCGTATCACTTCCTTGTGCCTTAAATATTTTAGACCAACAAGAAGGTATTTATGAATGTGTGTTTAATAACCTTCAGGTGGAATAAGTGATATTAATGGGGGGCAGGTAGTACAAGACAGTATTTTGTATTTGTTGGTGTAAAACCCCAGATTTTATGGGTTTTTTTCAGCTTTGGGAATCCTTTTCATGTTATGCTGATAAATATTTGGTATTTGGGTTTGTCTGACTTTCCTGTCGGCTTTACAGGTGAGAGAAGCTGCCCAGGCCTTATTGCTCGCAGAGCTGAGAAGAATTGAGCAGGCAGGTCGGAAAGAAACCATTGATGCGTGGGCTCCTTATTTACCACAGTACATGGACAGCGTTATATCACGTAAGTAATGCCGTGCTAAACCTGAAGATACCTTGGTTGCTAGAAAAATGGAAAAAAAGACATTTTGTGCACAGAATTATGAACAATACTACCCATCTAGGGGGGGATTCTAGGGGAAAAGGCTAAGGTTATGTAGAAAAGTTTCTTGGAATTTTCCATGTCATCTCATGATGATGAAATTCCTTAAGGTCACGAACACTGATGAGGTAAATTGGGTCCCTCTCACTGGGGCTGGGGTGTCTTTGCCAAGGCTGACCCTGCTGTTGAGTGGCCGAGCTGCAGGGTGGAGCTGTCAGCGAGGAAACCTGCTGTGAAAAGGGCTGATAAAATTACAAGGTACTGGTGGTAAAACACTGATGTTCCCTTTCAAAGGACATAAAATTTGATTATAGAAAGGGTTATAAGGGGATTCTTTGGCATCCCAGGAGTGCAGAAGGATTCCAAAAGGAGATAATGCAGGGCCGTGTGGAACATGTCCATCAGCATCTGTTAAACGTCCTGCCCGCTTCAAAGCCATTGGTTACCATGTGCTGCAGGGAGATACTGGGCAAAGATTATCCTCCAAATAAATTCAGTAGCTGCTGACCGCTGTTTAATCTGCTGTCCTTTTCTCCAAGACACCTATTTTCATTTTATTCATTGTTATTAAAGCAGAGGTCGTGAAGTCTGAGAGCCTATTCTTGGAAGATCTGTCAGCATCACGAGAAGCTCCATTCAATTATCCATCTAGGAACTTGCCCTATAGAATAACGTCCAGACACCTCTGCCACGTATAACCACCAGTAAAAATTTATATTTTCATAAATAAGACCTTTTGCTTTTAAGTTGTAGGTGCTCATCTTTCTTAAAACGAGATTCTGTTTCCACTGAAGAATGCAGTTTCTGTTCAGAGAAAGATCTCTATTAAATACCCATTGATTTTTGAGAGATGTGTAATAATCTTATTAAATCTAAATTGAATGCATAAATGACATGGGACGCAGGCCTGTACAGCGACGTTGCGAGTTTGTTGGCGAGACTAAGCCGCTGTTAATTACAGCCTTCGGCCCTGCAGCACTTGCCTCGTTCCGGGGGCGTTGTAGGATGGCTGTTTGCTGCTCAGCTGCACATCTGAGGGAGCCTGTGCTGTGTGTGCGTGCCCGAGAGCCTTCATCCCTACTGGGGGAGATCGCGGCCGTGTTTTCTGAGGGATCTTCTAAGGTCAGTTACACTGTCTGTGGAATACAGCTGTAGGTGCCCTTTACTCTCAGGAGTAGGTGCTGTAGCAACTGTTGATGGTTACTGATTTATTTTCTCTGGAGTGACACTGAATGACCTTGTTGAGCGGGAGGCTGTGGCCGTGATGGTGCTGGTGAAGCGCACACAAAGCGCTCGGCACCGCCTGCTGTAGGCAGCCGACTCCTTCCAAAAAAACAAAAGCAATCATTTGCCGTTTCTGCTGCTGCTCGTTACTTAGACAATTACATCTGCAGGTTGTAGGGAAGAGCATGCAGTTCTGTGTCAGCTGAGAGCACAGGATTTTGTTCTGCCTCTTGTGCTTACGTTTGTGCTCCGGCTGGAAGCGTGGCACGTGTCCCTGTAGCAAATAGTCAGGGAGCGACTGGTTTAAGAAAAAACGTGGGTATTTTGTGTGCATTCAGTTGCAGTATGCGTACAGCAGGGTTCTGGCCTCTCTTAGGCATCAGCAAATCAAAGCACAGCATTTGTTTTAACACTACATTAGGAAATTCTTATCTATCAGAACAAAAAAGTTTTAAAGCAGGAAGAAAACATACAGCAGAAATCAGCTGAGCGTGGCTCAGTGAATGACTCAAAGGCACTGATCTTGGAAACCTTTCAAATGGGTCGTGGCTAGCAAGTTGGACTTAATTTTTATGTTTTTAGTATTAAAAAATATGTGAAACGATGTGGATTAAGGTTACAGAGTGTGTGGTTCTCCTGAAAGACAGGGCTGCAGAGGTGTTTAGTAGGGGTGTTGTCTCTGTGAACATACACAAAGGTGCTGATGCTCTGAAGAAGAAGAATTACACTGTCAGAAAGGAGAAACAAAATAAGGAGCTAAAACTGTTGCTGTTGTGGCTGAAGAGTAAAGTGTATACATTAGTTACATTGCAAGACACAGTTTAAAAATGATGTGTGTTTTAAAGGTCTGGGGAGGAACTGGAGGGGATAAGAGTTATTTGGGAAGGCCGGAATGGATGCAGAGGACTTCTGAGAAGTGTGGTTTTATCCTAGAAAGGTAAGGAGGAGAAATGCAAAAAGATAAAGAAACCTTTCTTGGGTTCCTTCATCCTCCACTTCTCCCAGTTCTGCATCTGGGTACAGGGACATAAATTACTACCAGCTTGTTTTTGTGTCCAGCGTGTTGTTATTCTGCAGGAGTTCTTTCCTGCCTGATGCAGGAATAGTGCTTCTCTTACACATCAGCGGGTTTGGCCTAATTAAAACAAGCGGTAATCGCTAGTGCTGCTGATGTGAGATGCTTTGTCATATGCATTTCACTGGCTCCTGAACGAATCGAGCGTGTGGTACCAGCAAGGAGAGGTGAAATCCTTTCCAGTTTGGATGCTGGGTGCTCAGCCCCAGGAGCAGTTCTGGGCCGTGACCTCGCTCGTAGCGATCAAGCTGCTGGCACGTCTCCCAGCGTTCAATAAAACGCAGGCGGGGGACTTGAAAGACAGGCCAACTTGCAGGGGGCTCTCTCTTGGTAATCTTTGAACTGATGCGAGAGAGATGATTGTCCCCTGGGGCAGAGGGGCAGGGGGAGAGCCAAGCAGGTCTCGGAGCTGCGGGGACCACCTCGGCCAGCGCTGCCCCGAGCAGCTCGCTCCTGGCTCCTGCGTCGTACGCTGTGTGACTCGGGTGCTGGGGCACGCTGGGAGGCCTTTCACGGCACCGTGTGCGGGGAGCAATAACTCTGGTTTTATTTGGGCCTGCAGAGCTGCAGTCGGCGCCTTGGCTCGTTCACCCCGCGGCCGACGGAGCGGCTCTGTAAGTGATGCTGGGAATGAAACGTGGAGAGGAGGAGCAGGTCTTGGGCTTTCTCAGCCTCTCCCTGGGAGGAAAACAGTTAAGCTTTCAAGGCTTCCTCTTGTATCTATTAAGATGCTGTCCTGCGACAGTAAATATTTGCCGTGGCCCCCTCTGTCCTTTTGTCTCCGAGATGCTGCGTGGCCCGTGGGGTGTTCGCCGGGTTGTCAGGTGAAGTTCAGAAAAGGAGAAATGCTGCTGCCTTGTTCTACCTGCTCCTTTTTAAGAGCAAGGGCAGCCTTCGGTGCCAGATGGATTCTGCAAATTAATCTGGCTTTCTAAAGGCATTTTTTTCCAAATATTATGTTTCTGGTTTGTTTTGTTGATTTTTTTTTTACTTTGGTGCATGTAAACAATGAGGTAGAAGGCTGAGCACAGGGCTCTGGGGCTCTGCGTGGTGGGGCACCCGCAAGTTCTTGGTGGTGGGGCTCTCCGCCGAGCCCTGCAGCGACAGACGGATCATTTGGGGGTTCTTTTACAACCCGTGCTGCTGCTGCAGATAGAAAAATGGCTCCTAGGGCTTTAATGGCAAGAAGCGGCTCTCCTGGCCCGGCCTTTGTGTGCGTGCGGGATGCGGCTGCAGCCGGCAGGCAGCGCGGGCGGCTGGGAGCTGCCCGGCATCGATCGCATCTCCTCGCCTCGTATGGCAGCCGAGCCGTGGAGCGAATTAATGCAAGGCAGGCAGGCAGCAGGGCAGGCAGCAGGGCAGGCAGCAGGCCAGTCACGGCGGCCGGCCTCTGCAGAGAGCTGCTTTCCATGCTCGCTGCCCCAAAATTAACTATAGAAGAGTCTCTTGCTTCCCATATTGCTAAACCCCAGCTCTTTCAGGTCGACGTATCCATTCCCTATTCCTTTTCAAGTGGAAATCTTCAACGTGGCAGCACAAAATTAAAGAAATTCAAATGGATATCCTTGAATTGTGTCTCTGTTTAAACTGCTTCAAGTAATAATCCCTCTTACCACTGGAAAGCAAAATAAATGGTTGGACTTGACGATCTTAAAGGTCTTTTCCGACCGTAGCGATTCCGTGATTCTGTACATACGACAAGTCTGTGGTAACAAATATGCCAACACCGTTTTTAATGACTGTATTTCTGGTAGACTTATATTTCTGTTCCGAAGTTTTATTTAAAGCCAGCTTAATTGAGTAAAACTTAATTAAGCTTGCATTGATTTAAATGGGCGTTCTCACTGAGTAAGGACAGTTTGATTGGACCCCAAAGACTTTGCCATTGTATATGTGGTTGATCATCTTGCTCATGCAAGGGTTGACTTAAAAGAGCATGAAGAAGTAAGGCAAATAATTTGGTGCTGCAACATTTCCGTGTATTAAATGAGATTCAGATGCTGCAGTAAATGGTAAATTGTAATAACAGCTTAACTTTCTAATACAAGTATCTTCATTTTCCAACATCTTTTAATATATTGACTGGCTTATTTCTAATACATTCAGGGTCGTATGATCTTTTCACTTCTAAAACCTGTTTCTAAGCCATTCTTGGTGAGGTGCGTAGAAAGGAGTACATGTTCCTTCCTACTGGAGTTTCATGGGGACAAAATGATGATTTGTTTCCTGATATTTGCACGACGGCTGTCCTGCCTTTTTGGCTTTATCCATTCAGTGGCTTTTGGGGGATGTTTAATCATTCTGATTAACTAGGTTTCTGCTTACAATTTTCATACAATTAGAATGAAAATATAATACACTTTTCCAATTTATATTTTTTTATACACCATACTTAGGATTGACTCATGCAAGGGCTCTTAGTTCCTTCTATTGCGTTACAGCTTGTCTCACTGAGCCCTTTAGAGTAGCACATCTAATACAGAAAATCAGCCTCTTGGCAGCAACAATTAAAGATTATATCTGGGCAGAGTACGAACTGGTGAATTACAGCTTTGATCGCATGGCACAGTTTGGGGTGCCTTGTGTGGTTCCTAATAGCAGCTAACAGATGAGATGGAGAGTCAGGCTCTGACAGTCACCTGGAAAAACAGCACTTTTTTTGGCCAGAGAGAGGAAATATCAAGAGGAGTTCTGCTGGAACTCTGCCTTTTGTGGGTAAATAAGTTGTTAGTGTGTAATATGTGTGCCTGATAGTTTAAATGATGCTAGAAGACAGCAGAAAAAGAAGGAAATTCAGAAGAGACATTTACAGAGTGCAAGAGACTTTTAAAGGGTAGATTTGTGACAAGTCTGCATATAGTATGAAGAGAAACTAGAAAACAGTTGCTCTTGGCTGTATTTGGGTTTCATAGTTACATTGTGTGGTTCCACAGCTAATTCCTTCCCCCCCTTGATCTAAGTACGTTCTCAGTGACTCTTGGGTGTCTGGTTGTTTCTTTCAGCTGGAGTAACCTCAGAAGCCATTCAAACTGGTACTGCGAGCCCTGACTCACTGGCAACAGAAGCAAAAGTTCAGGAAGAAGAGCACGACCTGGTTGATGACGACATCACAGCAGGTGAGCATTAATACAATGAAAACTTTTTTGACCTACTAGGTACTGCGCAGAGGAGATGGAACATGTTCTGCCAGATACATTTTTCCTGAGCAAACAGAATGCCAGAGCTGCTGATGGAGAAGCGTGTGTGGTTAGAGATGCAATTATTCAACAGCAGAAAAGAGCTGTAGACAAAAACTAAATATATATGTAACCAGAACTACAACAGTATTACTGTGCTACTCCTGAATCATTGTCTGTGTTTTAGTATATGTGTTCTGAGCTTTTCAGCCTGCAACCGACATGTCTACCCTGCTGGGATAAAGGCTTTGTGCCATTCTGTATAGTTATCCCTTAGATCATTTACCTCGGTGAAAGATCTGGTGTAAGGGTGCTACCATGGGTCTGCGTGATTGAACTTGGGTGTTTTTTCACCAGATAAGCTCTGCTAGCTTCTTACATGTAGAACTCAAGTGTTTTCCTTCTACAGTCCTACAGCTTTTGACTGTTGCCCTGGTTTATCATAGGCTGGCAGGTAAAGTCAGGAGTTCTGGTCCATCAAGGCATATTCTGGTATGACAGGCCATACAAAAATAGGCATTTTATTATAAGCAGTTAGATTTTTTTATTCTTTTTTTTCAAGCTTATTTGCGCAGTGTTGTAAGGAAAATCTTTATATGCTCCCTATCAGTATGTTTGAAGTTTGAATGATTACGGCATGTATTTTAGCCTGGCATGCTGCACGTTATAGAGCGTGAAAGCTCTCTCTCTGCTTTCTGGCTGAGCTTTGTGTGGATTTCTGTGGCAGTCTAAAAGAAAACTGGTCATTCCTATTGACCTGAAGCCCGTTAATATGACAGACCTAGCTTTGGGTCAAGTGTCCGGCTGAAGGTCCCTGAGACGGGATTAGCGCTGGAGGAAGAGCAGCCTGTCTGGAGCAGGGAGCATTAACACAGCCTGGGGGGGCAAGGGGAACTGGAAAGAGCCATGAGGAGGGAGTTGTGCTGCTGGGAATGCTTTCAGCAGCCTCGGGACAATGCAGGGCTTGTCAGGAAACCGCAAAACCCCAGAAAAAGAAAAAAAAAGAGTGAATGTGCTGAGCATACCCTGAACACGGACGGATTCCCCGGCCTGTACAGCAGATTGTGTCTCCTTCAGGAACGTGCACCATCTCCTCAGCTCCACATCCCTTAGAGACCTTCTGGTTCTTTTGGGGGAAGGTTGAGCAATAGCACTATTATAAATGAGCGTGGTTTGTATCTGGGACAGCTTTGTGCCCCTTCGCTGTCGTGTTTTCTTCTCACGGGAAAGACTGAAGATGGGACACTTTAACGGAGTAAGTTCCAAATCGCGTGCGGGTTTTTGCGATGTGCTGGACGGTGTTGAGGCTTTCCAAAAGCCATCTGCTGTGTTCCTGGAGTCTCGTGCTAGTATGTTCATAGAATAGGAAAAAAAAAAAGAGTTTAGAGACAATTTAAACTTAACCTTACCTTAAAAATATGATGCAGCTTCTTTCTATCGTGGTCCTATTAAGGCTAATATTTATTGATTTGCCTGCACAAAGTAATGCTGGTGTGCAGCAGTCAACAGGATTTCTTTTCAGTTGAAACTGAGATTCACCAAATGCTCTCAGTTATCCAAATAATTTTTTAAAAGGATCACTTTCCCATCAGTCCTTTCAGAGATTAAAGCATTTCAGCTTAGCTGGCTGAAAAGCACCGAAGCCTGTTGCTGGAAAATCCTTCCGTAATACACTCCAGGGCCTCTGCAGCGCCAAAAAACACACACGGGAGTTACTTAGAGAACTGGGTCTGTCTTCAAACGCACTGAAAACACGGGCACAGGTTTTCTCCTTGGTCTTGTCGTGGTGTGTGTTGCTGCCTTTAGTGCCTGAAAGGCTTTCCCGGATAACTAAAAGCAGAGCAAATGCTTTGCTTAAATAATTCCCATGTGGACAACCGGCATTTTTTCCTCGTTGGGCACAAACTCTATTGCCTTCAGCAGTCAAAATTTGGCAATCGGTGCGTGCGAGGCGGACACGAGTCCTGAGGGCTCTCCTAGAGGTTCTGTTTCTGGGAGATCTGAGCTTTCTGTGAGCCACAGGGCTCTCGGGGAGCAGGGGTAGATTTTGTGGTGCGGTCTGAAGCGGGAGCACCAGGTGCCGTTGCCCACTGCGCCCCCGTTACCGGCCGGGCTGCCGCTGGAAATTTGGGCTGGGGTGGAGGTGAACCATCTGCCAGCCCCAGCCAGCAGCCAGCGGCCCACTGTTCAGCACAATGGGGGTGCCAAAAGAGCCAGGCTCCGCACAAAGTTCCTGCTGGGTTTCTTTTAAGGAGGTTAGACTGAACCTGAGCACCTTCCACAAACCCTGTCACATGCGGGTTTTTATCTTCAGAGCCCACCACAGAGAGATCAAAGAAGCTTTTAATTTGTATTTAGTCACTCACTGGAAAACCAGCTACCATATCATGCGCCGACTGTTGTGCTGAACACCAGAAAAGTGAGGTTTTATCATCTAAAGCAAACTTCATCCCTTTCAGATGCTAATTAAGAAAACAGAAACTGCACGCTGAGTCATCTCTGTCACGTGGGCTCTTCTGTTACAGCTAAAAATGGAACACGAATTCACAGATTTAACATGTGAAAGCTAAGTTTTAAAGGAGTTTTTGTGTGTACTAATGGGAATGCTGAAGCACCTTGAGAGATGGGTCTTAATATATAATTGTACACCGAGTTAATGGAGAATCTAGGGTCCTACGATTTGTAATTATCTGTCGACGAGGAACCGTGAAATCATAGGTAAAATTCCATTCCTTTTTATTTATTTAAGGGAACATAATTCACATGAAAACCCAAGGTTTGTCAACAAAGCTGCGTGTATTTGAAAAGATGTGGGCATCTGCCAGTCAAGCAGATGTCACCCAGTAAACACCATTAAGAGGTCCCCGCTCCGCGAGGGGGTTATGGGCTTGACATCTGTCTGAAGGGCATCTGTCGGCGTTGGGGAGCGCGACGTGTATTCATTAAGGAGGGACTAATTCAAGCGAACTGGTTTGTTGGGGGGCTGCTGGGGAGGTGTCTAATTAATGGCGAAGCGTAGGGCAGAGCAGTTGCAGCGCGCCGAGAGCCGCGGGGTCCGGCCTCCGCCCCGTACGCGGGCCGGGTACACCCGGGCCTGCCAGCTTGGGCTTAGGTACAGCGTTCGTATTGATCTGGCCATAACTGACGCTTCTGGAAGCACCGAAAACAATTCATTAATTAAAAGTGCCTTGGCTGGAAAAGCTAGCAGAGGAGAATAAACACTTCAACTTGGGTTACTTAAAAGGCACCATACGCAGGTTTTGAGCTGTAACTTGCAGCGTTGTGAAATATCTTTGTCCCCTGTGAGCCACAGAGCTGCAAAAAGAAAGCCTTGCACACGTGTGCCAGCTTTGCTCATTCGTAAGCAAAAACTTGTGTGAGGGTGTGGGAGCCTGTGCCAGGCTGCCCAGAGAGGCTGTGGAGTCTCCTTGTCTGGAGAGATTCCCACCCCGGCTGGACCCTGTGCTGCTGGGCCCCTGCTCTGGGTACCCCTGCTGGATGGAGCAGGGGGTGGCACCAGAGCATCTCCAGAGTGCCCTGCCAGCCCTGCCATGCTGGGATTTGGTGATTCTGTGATTCAGCAGTGGCTGCTCTGCCAGCTGGAAGGTGTCATCTTGAGGAGCAGCTCTGAGAAGGGTGCACAGGACTTTAACTTTGGTTCCCTGTGCGCTACAGGGTTTGTCTGCTTGAAAAGCTGTCTTGTTTTGCCTTAAAAAAAAGCGTCTGTATTCTCCCACATCTTGCATTTGAGGAATTCCTTCAGAGGCCCAGCAAGCCTTTGCCATCTAGAGTTCGCCGGCGGAGTTCTGCTCCCTGTGTGGCAGCCTGAGGAGACGGGCAAGGAGGCCCCTGGACACGTGCCGCAGCCCTAGCGGGGAGCCATCGACAGCAATTAGTTCCATTGAGAGGTGTTAAAAACGGCATTTCCGTACTTGGTGGCCCGGTGGTTGTAGGGAGATTGGCCAAAACAGCTTCTTAGTTCTGAAGACCTGTTCCTGTGGGTGCTGTCTGATGTCACTTTATTCCGAACAGAAGAGGTGTTCACGATGGCAGAGATCTGGTATGGAAATGCTAGCAGGCTTTTTGGAACGTGTTTTTATAGCATTGGTACCTTCTGGATAGTCAGCTTTTCCAGCTAGCAGGTTCAGATCATCAGTTATCTACCCAGGATGTGAAAGACCTGATGGAAGTTGAAAAAATACCCAGACTAGCAATACCTTATTGTATTGGAAATTGCTTGTTTTCACGTTTCAGCTGTAGTTTGGACAGCTGGTAACTATTGAATGTAAAATAGAATGTAAACATATTGAACCGTGTTAAAAGATGATAATTTCAATAGTACTTACATGTGAAAACTTTTCACTTTTACCTACTTAGGCAAGAGAGAAGACGATTAAAGTTTGTACGCTTCATTCTTTTACCAGTCTCTGCACTTTGATAGATAAATAAATAGATCATCTAAGATTCAATAGGCCAATTGCAGCATATAATAGCTATTCAGAGGCAATTAAACTGCCTTTTTTCATGCCGGCGTGTGAGCGTGCCCTTTCACAACCTTCAACTTGATTTGTGGTGATTCAAAATTAACTTAAAAGTCTTGTTTGCTGACAGCTTAAAGCTTAATTGACTGAAAGCCAAATAGAGTGTGTTGTGCGTTCGGCGCGGGAGCCCTCGAGAAAGCCGCGTGCAAATCACGTGCGCAAAGGCAGCGCGGCTGCCCGGGGCTCCCCGAGCCTTCGGCCTCTGCGGGGCTGGCACCACGCTGGCTCTGCCCTGGGGGTTCCTCCCTCCCTCCCTCCCTCCTCACCGCTGCCTCTTGCCCCCGCCTGCCTCTCGAGGGATGCTCGTTTTTCCAGTTTTTAGCTATACTAGATGGTGGTGACTCAGAAAATGGGAATTATGTCCCGTTGGCTTCACTATTTGATTAAAATCATCCCACTGAAAAGTCAAGTCTCCTGCAGTATAAATAAAACCTGTTCAGGAATGTTGGTTTCGAGTCTCTCAATATTTGTAAACAAGCAACAAATGAACATCAAAACACATTTCACACTGTCTGTGGAATTCTTTCCCATCTGTTTCAGAGTACCCATGGAATTCTTTCCCATCTGTAGGCACAGAGCGGGATCTGACCCGTGTCCGTGTACCTGTGCTGTCGTGTACCGTGTGGGAACAGTGCTGGAAACGCCTCCTGATTTGCTGATGGAATGTCACCCCTCTCTTAGGCTAAACGCTCTCTGTTACCCTGCTGAAAGCTTTCCTTTTCCCCGGAGACCCCTGTGTAGAAACACGTGTTGCGGGGCAGGGGCTGCCCAGCGCTACCCCGCAGGTTTCTGTTCTTCAGGGCAGGATCGGTGCCCTGGCAGGCGGAGGTTTCCGCACCCCTCCCACTGATGGCTCGGGCCAAGCGTCACGGGAGCTGCCTGCAAAGGAATATTTACCAGTGATAGCTTTTTAAGGAGATATTAAATCATTTCAAATTAAATACTGGCTTTAAGCAGTGAGAATGTATTTTAAACTGTCAAAAGCAGAAAGGTCATAAAAGCAAAATACCTTGAGCTGTGAGACATTTTATGATAGATACGTCACCAAAATATTAGCATAGAATTGTCTAGGTTGGAAGAAAGCTTTAAGATCATGGAGTCCAGCCATAACGGCACCTGATGTGCTTTCTCCTCTAAGTTCTTAAAATTCTGTTTGCGTGCAAGTTGAATTTCAATATGTAAAAGTTAAAGAACGTGGGTTCTGATATTGCTCTATTTCTTATTGATTTCTGGCAAATCATAGCTATCTAATTTCTTCTGCCTTCCTATTGATTTCCAATAGGAACAACATCTTTTCATAAAGCATCAAAGAAGTTGCCTTTGGGTTTCAAAATTACTATAATTTAAAATGGGTTTACTCTTATGTTCCTTTCAGTAAAATAATAATCATGCTTCAGCATGCAAAGACCAGATTTGTACTGGTTTTATTGGAGTCTTACCAGTGTCTGGAGAGATCTGGAACTCATTAATAAATTTCTTTAGTTGTCTCATTAACAGCTTATTAAGTGCTGCTGAGAAATAGACCCTTATGTTTAGGTGTATCTGGCTTTAATTAAATGCGTGGTTAGTATCTTCTCATAGAAACGTTAGTAACACCGCTCTGCAGTGTTTGGAATTACAGACTGTGTCTCGTTGAACAGTGGGGTTGTTTAAATGCTGGGAGTGCTGGTGCCTTCAGAAGGCTCCGTGCTTCTCCCGAGGCTGCCGGGCTCGGGTAGAAAATGGGCTTTTCTGCAGCGCGTGAGGACTTTCTGCACCCCCCGCTCTAATCTGTTGCCGTTGACTGGAATTGTCTCTTTTGCTGTGCCGGGCCTTTTGTGACAGAGTATTTCACTCTGCTGCAGCCTCTGGGAGCACAAAATGGGTGAGGATGCTGCTTCCTCGCAGGGCTGAGAGCAGGGACACGGGCAAAGACAAAATGGATTCTCTGCTGCTCGCGTGGGGAACGAGCGGGCACGCTGGATTCTGTGGGACTTGCTGAGCTAATGCCTCGGAGCTTCCCTTATTAGAAGAGACACAGACGTGATTGTAATCACAATTTTGAAAAGGTATGGTGAATAGTTAAAACGCTTTAATTTATGACTCATGTAGGCAGCAATGAAGAGAGCTACAGATTTCTGGAAAGAGCAGCCCAAAACTGCATCTAAAAATTGAAGCAGCAAGGTTAGGGGACAATGAACGCTTCCATATCTGCTGTCTGTGCTTTACAGATGTGGTAGGAAACGATCGCGTGTCTCTGGTAAAATATATTCCCAAGTCATTAAATTCTTGGGGCTGTCTGGCTTAGAGCAGAATGAAATTAGTTGGAGATGGTGATTGCTTAGTCGGGGTGGTTGGTGCAAACACGTGCGTGCCGAGCGGCTCATTTGTTCCATTTTTGAAGGTAAGCGGATGTTTCCAGCACAGAGTTCACAGAGCACTGGTGAAAAAAGGAATCTTCACATTAACCTCTATGCTCGTGTAGTCCAAAAATGAAAATTTGTATTGTTTTCCTTCCTTCAGGCATTCAGTAACTATTAAATGTCTCCTGGGTTTTTATTAGTGTGTTACAGACAGCGACTGCCAACAGCAGCCTCGGTATTCGCAGTTGCTTGGGCGACACCAGTTTGCTGCTACTTCCATACAGCCTCGTTATAAAGTAATAATTGGCACTTGAGCCAATGTTTCCCCCTGCAAAAAAAGTTGCAGTGAGGCCGGGTAAGAACCTCTAAGTGTATTGAAAGGATTTGCTGCACGTCATCTAGCCCATTTCATCTGAATGCGTGAAGCAGGCTGGGATTTGGGCAACGCCGTGCAGCCTGCCCAGGGCACGGAACAGTCTGGGGGCATCTGAGCACACGGGGGGCTCTGCGGCCACCCCGACGGGCACGGGGGGCTGTACAAAGGCCTGGTGGGTACCCAGCAAGCCCCGGCGTTGAGCTTTTTAGGAAGAGCGAATGATGGCTAATGATTATTTAATGGCAGATCTCCGGGCTGAAAGGCACTTAGCGCTCGGTGTGTGCCGCAAAGCCTATTTCTCAGCGCTTCCGACAGGTTTATTTGGTCTCACCTTGAGCAGAGCAGTGCCGTATTGATTGCAGCGGGTGGATTTAAACACGCGATTGGCTTAAAATAGCACCACCTATGCAGAAGGAAATCGGCGTCTTAACCCTTCAGGCTGCCGGGAGCTGCTGCGGCCAGCTTGGACTGGAGACCGACAGGCTTCCTCATCCTGGAGACCACTGGGTTTGACTCAGAAAGGCATTGCTGCTTTTTCGTAGCGTGCGAGGTGGGCAGCGAGACGTGGGCTCTGACCTAGCGGCTGGCCCATCTCAGGTTGTCAGTGGAGTCAGGCCCCCTTGATTTGAGGTAGGGTCTTCAGTGAAAGATTTAACAAAGATTATTTTACTTAATGTTTTTGTGACTGCACCAGTCTTTTCTAAAAGCAGTCTTCTATAGTTACCTAATAAACACAGTTATTCATCACGAGAGGTGTTGCAATTGTCCTCTGTCTGGACGCTGCCGCAGCCGGTGAGCTGCCCCAAACCACACTGCTGTGGTCACACGGGGAGCGCGTTACCAGAACTGGAAAAGGGCCCGCCTTCTGTGATGCAGAGCTCTGGTATTTAGCTCTGAAACTTGTCCGTTGCAAGGTGTCCTTTTAATACAAACAGAGAATGAAGATTTGAGCAGTTTTTACCGTAGTGCTAAAGCTCCCCTATTTCACATGTTTTGCTGCAGACACAAGCAGAACAGAGCAAGGCAGGAGGTGGCAGATAAATCAGCTCGGCAAGCCAAGAGGGAGGATGCTTGTGGGGGGGACAAAATTAAGTCCCCCTACACCAGCTTTTTGGTTTTTATTCCAGAACGGTTCTTTTGCTCATCCTCAAGTAAATTTATTTTCAAGTGGGTTTACCAAGCCCTCTTTCACTATCTAAACACATACATATCTCTTGGAAAGCACCTTAGCAGTGCCCGTAATAGAAATGGGTTTCAGCAGATACAAAGCACAACAAGCCATTTAATTCCAAAATGTTAAGTGTTAGGACATTAAAATTCCTGTACTTCCAGAGGAAATTCTGTTCAAAGAAGCTGCATTTCAACTCTTTGTGGATAACGGCTGCTGCGTAGTTTGGTTTTAATCTTTCATAGTTCTCATCTCAATTATAGGAACAGTAAAAGATTGATTACAAAGTGTTATGTCTTAATGAGCGAGTGACTACAGAAATAAGGAACGCGTGAGAACAGGCTGCCTTGGAGATGAGCTGCCAGGGCTGCCTGGGAGACTCTATGGAACAACTTAGTATTTTTTAGTAACAAATGGAGAGTCAGCCGTAAGGAGCTGGATGAGGTGAGATGGGTCAGACCCTGTCCAGGATCACTCTCTGCCTTGTTCCCACCCAGAGCATCCCTCACTGGGCTCCCGGGGACCCTTCTGGGCTGTGCCAGTGGAGGGAGCTGTGGATGTAGGAATGGCCACGCTCTCAAGCAATCAAAATACTTTTAATAATGTGAGGTTAGTAATGAGCAGCCACGGTTTTCATAAGGTCAGATAAATAGATTGTTTCCTCTTGTTCCGCATCTTCCTTGCGGTCACTTTCTGTTATCATTAGCTCTTCATAATATTTTTCAGTTCTGATGTACTGTGAACTCTCTGGCTTCCTAAGTTTGCCGGAGGTGCCAAAATTACTGTAATTATTCTTCTGTGTATAACCTTCAAAACTAGAAACGTAGTCAAGCCTATAGGATGGCTTTGACTGGTTTCTTAAACAACTCAAGGTGAGGATAAGTATCTCTCACAGGCACATTCAGTGTATAGTTTTCTTAAAGCTATTTGTTAGTCCTTTAGGTCACAAGCAGAGCATTATGTAAACTTATTTACTGCAAGAAAATAGTACAACTGACATGAGGAAATACTTTAAATTATTGGCAGCCAAAATGAACATAAGGAAAATTGCAGTTCCCCCCTCCCTGTAGCTCTGGCGTGGTCTCTTGAGGTCTCCCACCTGGGAGGGTGAAACGGTAGGAGTTGAGAACAGTTTCAGTGCCTGTTGCCAGTAAGTTCTGCCTCTAGCCTGTTTTGGTGTGTTCACTTCCTCCCGGGCGTGAAGGAAGGACTGTGAGGATTCTCTGAATGTAACTAACTCGGGATTTTTCCGGCCTGAAAGAGAGCAAGGAAAAGGAAGGATGGATGGATGGAAATCCATCCCTGCAAGGCTGCGGTACCCGGGGGAGGGCGGGAGGGCCTTCGGCGTGCGCCTCGCAGCAGAGATGAAGAGTCTGGTAGCAGTCCATCGCTCATAAAACTGCCTTCAGCCTTAATTCAAATCCATTGATTCCTATTCCAGTTAAACCTGGAGAACTTAATTTGTCTTTTAATCCTTTTATTGTAAGCTAGGATAAAATTAATTTTAGCCAAGCACTGTGCAAAGCCAATTAACATGATCTTTAGAGTTATTTAGTAAAGTGCTTCAAACTGTTAAATTTATCCTGACCTCATGGCTGCACTCTCTGACTGCTTTTTAAATGAGCTAATCGATACCTCACAATCTTTTAAACAATTTAAACTTCTGAAATATTTTACCTATAT
This sequence comes from Todiramphus chloris collaris, assembly GCA_025345505.1. NCBI lineage: Eukaryota > Metazoa > Chordata > Aves > Coraciiformes > Alcedinidae > Todiramphus > Todiramphus chloris. The sequence goes on along the minus strand of JANVCC010000121.1, from coordinate 639,995 downwards.
TTTAAACACTTCATAAATAGGCTTCGTGCAATCTGTAAAGCTGTCTCCCCGGCAGCTGCCGCTGTTTGAGCCTCAAAACCAGGGATCTTTTGAACCGTTGAATATGGTCATTTTGTCTAAAGAAAGCCCGGCTGGGTAAGCGCTGGCACGCAGGAGGCTTCTCCTTCAGCGTGTGCATCGGGAAGTGTGTTATTCTTGCAGCTAAAATGTAGAAGGTTTTTGTCCTTTCGCCGGTGTAGCTTCTGTTTTCCACATAGAGCTATTTGAGGTTATTAATTTTCTTACTGTGATAGGGTGATCAACCGTCCTGTCAGGAAAATGGATCTCCATGTCACCCTTTAGCATGATTAAATGGAGGCACGTCGCTGTGAGAAAATACCATATTTTCATGAGACAAATGAAACTGTAGAAAGGACTACTTTTATAGACATTATTTCATTTTAAAATCTCCCAAATGGCTCTCGGTTTATTTGCAGGAAATCAGTACAATTAATTGTGTGTTTCTGCTAGTAATTAAAGGAAAAAAAAAAAAGTAAAAGCAAAAATATTTTAAGGGGTTTTTCTCCCCTTCTCGTCTGGAGGTTTTGGGGAGGGATGTTGCTGGAGGCAAGGGTAGGATTCCATTGGGTTTGGGGATTTGTTTGGTTAGGTTTGGGTTTGGCTTTTTTATAGTTTCTTGGCTTTCTCTTTTTCGAGGCAGAGAAGCTGGGCTGCAGCAGCGAGGAGGATAAGGACTGTGGTGTGCCAGATTGCTAATGAAACACTCTGAGGACATCTCCCACCCTCTTCTGCCTGAATTTATTGTTTGCTTAACAAAGAGTTATCTCCTTGACATCTGGGTGCTGGAGTCGCGGGGTCAGCGGTAGGAATTGGCTCAGCTGCGAGCGCTCCGAGCACGGCACCGTGCCGAGGCCTTCCCGCCCGGCTCCCTGCTCTTCCCGCCCGGCTCCCTGTTCTTCCCGCCCGGCTCCCTGTTCTTGCCGGCGGAAGGTCTGGCCGCGTGCCGTGCCGCTGGCCGTCTGCGGCCTTCACCGAGGCGCGGGTACCCGATGGTTCCGACTGAGCTTGCGGGTACCCGATGGTTCCGTGTTTGCTGCTTGAAGCTGCCGTGTGAGAGTTTCTGCTGAGACAGGCCTGTCATTTGAATCCCGGAATCCCAGTGTGGTGAGGGTTGGAAGGAACCTCTGGAGCTGCTCTGGTGCCACCCCCCTGCTCCATCCAGCAGGGGCACCCAGAGCAGGGGCCCAGCAGCGCAGGGTCCAGCCGGGGTGGGAATCTCTCCAGACAAGGAGACTCCACAGCCTCTCTGGGCAGCCTGGCACAGCCTCCCACACCCTCACACCAAACAACTTTCTCCTCCTGCTCAGATGGAGCCTCCTGGGTTCCAGTTTGTGCCCCTTGTTGCCCTTTGTCCTGTCCCTGGGCACCACTGAGCAGAGTCTGTCCCTATCCTCTTGCCCCCCGGGGCCCTTTAGCTCTTGCTCAGCATTGCTCAGCTCCCCTCCGCCCCATGTGATGCTCCGAAATGCACACGGGGCTCTGAGGAAGGGTTAACTTCCTATTCTGTAATCCCCTGAAAGGCGGGCGGGGGGCAGGGCGCCGAGTGCCCCCGTGGTTTAATTTCCTACTGGAAGCAGCACATGTGTTCGCTCTTCCTTTCTTCCTCGCCTGGGAGCTGTGGCCGGCGCGGGCAGCGCGGCCGGGGTCAGCGCCTCGCCTATTGATCAGCATCCCGCCGTCCCCTGCTCCAGCATCTGCTCCGCTGCTGCCGCGCGTTAGAATAGAAATCCATAACCAGAGCTGTGCTCATCCAAGCAGGGGAAGAAACTAAATTAAATGGTATAAAACAATCTTGGAGCGGGAGTTTGTGCCAATTCATCTTGATCTCAGATGTCAGGCCGGGGCTCTGTCAGAGCACCTGGGCTGGGAGAGCCGCCATCAGTCGCCGGCAGCGACACTCTTCGGCGGGGGCACCCCGGGGAACGGGCCGTGCCCGGCCGTCACCGGCCCCTGCTCCTGGCCCGGGCACTCCCTGGGCTGCCCGGAGGCCCAGCAGCAAACGGGCCGCATGCAAATGGTGGCGAGAACCCGGGCTCTGCGGATGGCGGGAGCGGGGCGAGCGACTGCGGAGCAATTAAACCGGGTACACGGTTTGCTTTGTGTGTTACAGGCCGGTCACATCCTTCTTCCTCTGAAGGCAGTTACTATTGATTTTTTTCCTTCCCTTTTTTTTTTTTTTTCTTCCTCTCCCCGACCATTGTTAGGCTTTGTGTTGTTTCCCTCTCCCTTTGGCCGGCCCATCGCTGTCACAGCCGCAGCGCCGTTGCCCGAGCGAGGCTTCCCGATGGAGTTAGCTTTCTCCTAGGTACCGTTCCGCTGCCCGCCCAGCCCCGCCAGCGTTGTCGTCAGAGAGACGTACCGTGCCAGTCGCTAGTTCACCCTCTGGTAGCCCCCAGCCCCGTCAGTCTCCTTCAGGGCCAGGTGATGCCTTCCGACTCCTCGGCAAAGCTTCAGCAGTGGCACTTTAGTCCAAGAGAGATTCACTTTATTATTTTTGTAGAATATGCAGCAGAGTGTTTCTTAGCTTGCCGCAAGTTAGCGTGTGTGTGAGTGCCAGACTCTGCAGGGCAGAGTGCACCCATATGGTATTTTTGTTCCAGTCAGGTTTTTTCAACACTTTGTTGCTTTACTCCACAAAAAAATTAACTTCACCTGCTTAGTGAAATTCAAAATCCCTGGGCTATGTGGGACTAAGAGTGTAAATTGCAGCTTTATTTAGGATTCCTAATACAGGGAGATTTTTTCCCCTGTTTTTCAGCATGTTGGCCATAGCATAGGTAACGTTTTCCTGTACAGAAATACTGCTTTGGTTTAATGGCGTATACTGTTAGGCTCAATCTGAATGGGATGATGGAGCCTGAAACAAAAAGATGCTTTTACACAATACAAAGCAGTTATCCTAAAAATCCATCTTCTTTAAAAAAAACCCCAACTTGTTATGCAAATTTAAAATTAGCAAGAAGCGAACCAGAAGTCACCTTTCCCAAACAACAGCCAAGCACAGAGTTGCATGGATCTTTATCTAGTGAACAAATAAAACAATGACATTAGGCAGTTTTCTGGTGGTTCTTCGGCCCTCCTTGCCCTTCTCGACAGTTTCTGAAGGGTGAGTTTCACTGAAGCCAGACCTTGCGATAGGCGGTATTTAGACTTCTGTCGTGCGTTGTATGCTTGGAGAAGTAAAACGGAATCATCTCCGCTAGCTGACAATCCTGGCAAGGGCAGTAACGGTCCTGAAGATGTGATTTAAGTTACAGGGAAACCTCTTTTATTTTCGCTGCTAAGCACAACGTTGTTTGCAGTATTAAAGAACAGCCCCGCTTTTGATTCTTCTCACATTTCTTCTCATTTTAGGTTGTCTGTCTGGTCTCCCTCAAATGAAAAAGATATCTACATCCTACGAAGAGAGACGGAAGCAAGCCACAGCCATCGTCCTGCTGGGGGTCATCGGGGCAGAGTTTGGAGCTGAGATTGAACCTCCAAAGCTTCTCACTCGGCCACGGAGCTCCAGTCAAATTCCCGAGGGATTTGGTCTGACCAGCGGTGGATCGAATTATTCCTTGGCGAGGCATACCTGTGAGTAACCCCGCGTGCTCTTCTCTTTGCGCTGCTCTTCCCTCAAACTCTGACATCCTTTATTCTCCTCCCAGTTAAACCAAAACACTTGCATTTGAGGCTGTATTTATGGAATTCATTCTGGCTTTAATCCTGAAGACATCCCTTGTGGTAGGAGAGGGAGCGGGAGGAGTTTGTCGTGCCTCCTCCACTGACTGATCTTCACTTTCAGTGCTCGGTAGGCCTTGTTCTTGGCAGAGGCGCTCCCCTTCTCACAGAGCACTGGCAAGTTTTCTTCCTGCACACCCATCCACTTTGGGCTGCAGGCCAGTAGGCTACAGAAAAAAATGCCTGGCAATGAGGAGAAACGAGGGCAGGGGGAAGTGTGCAATGTGACTGATGCAGAACTCGAAAGACAGATGGATTTGATAGAAAATGGTGGAATTGGAGCTGTGTGTCAGACAGTGCTATGTTCTGCTCCATAGCAGCATCAGTGCTGCAGGATTGCTGTCATCAGCCCTAGCACGGCCGCTGAACAGCATCTTATCGAAGCCAGTTACGTACCTCTGCATCGACTCTGCAATGTTAATAGTGCAAAATCTACTAGAAGCAAACGCAGCTACAGCCCCCGGGTTCCCGCAGTTACTTTGGCCAGTTTCCTGAGCATGCTGGTCTGAGTTTGTTTTATGTGGAGTCTGGCAAAAATCCCCTTTGTCATTCATCTCTGTAAGAGTCTCTGAAGCGCTGCGGACTCGTTGCCAGTATTACTTGAAAAACTATCCGCTGTCTGGTTAGCTGTAAAATAATTCCACAGCAGTGGATTTCTCCTCCTGTGCTGGTTCAGTCTTCACCTGATCCCCGAGTGCCTTTGAGAACAAGTGAAAAAAGCCCAAATAATTGAAACCCAGCGTATTGTCTCAGCTCAAAGCTATTCTGGGGGAGGGCCGCTGTCCTTCCACTTGGAGCCCTGCGTACACGAGCTGTACGTCCTTGCTTCTGAGTGGGAAACCCCAAGGGGATTTGGAGGAGCTGGATGTCTCGCCTCTCCCTTCAGGAAGACTTGAGGGCCTTGTCTGCCACGGCGTGATCGAGGAGATGTGTTGTATGGGCTTTCTTCCGTGTATTTGTGCTCGCTTGTACTGGAGAGTAGCCTCCCTGCCCAGTCTCTCCAAGGCTGCCAAGGCTGTAGGTCAGAAAAGGCGCAAAGCTCGTTCTGCCTTGTTTTCTGGTCATCTTTTACTCCAACTCATTTCCCTGTAAAATGTGCAGATGAGTTTCATAACGGCTATGAATTGTACATCGTTGTTGTAGTGGAGTGCAGGAAAGCTGCCTCTTTAGTTGCATGGTAATGTAATACTGTAACAGTAATAAACAAACACAGCTTTATTACTGTGCAAATAGATGAAAGCCCCGGAGAGCATTCCCTTTGGAGACCCTGCTAGCGTGGGGTGGATTGCACCCGTGCTGATCCGCCCCTGTAGCCTCCAGAAAAGGTGCTGGTGTGCAGCCTGCCCATCCCAGCACAGGGAACGGCCCGTGCCCGGGAGCTGGAGCTGTGTGGGAGGGTGTTTGGTGGCCTGCAGCAGCACTGCCCTAGCAGCCGTTTCCCCTGAACTGGAGGAGAATGTCTTCAGAAGCTCGAGAGCATCATGGAGCACTGCTGAACTCTCTGGTGCTGGCACAGCCTGCATCTTCCACACAGTACGTGGTTGAAATTTGTCTTCCATGAAGTAGGAATTTAGCTTTAAATGCCTGGTTTTGTTGGTTTTTCTTCAGACTTAGAATATCAGGGGGTTATTCTGTGTCTCTTTGGTTTTTCGTGTGTTCTGCGCTACTGCAATTTCCCAGCGATTTGTCTCTCCCCCGTTTATGCCGTTCGTGCCTGCAGAGTGCCTGCGCTGGAGATCGTACGCGTTGTGGGATGCCGTATTTAACACCACAACGACTGCAACAACGCCTTTCTGGGAGGGTGGAATTCTCTGGAAATCCACGCGCTGACCTTGCCTGACATCCTGCATTAATCTCTGTTGACCTTACAAATAGTTCATGAGATATTTAATTATCAAATGCCACCCAAAGAATTTCTCATTACCGATGCACCGCATCACGCTTAAACTGCGGCTAATGCCGGGTTTATAAAGCTAATGGGCTGATAAATCTGAATGATTGTTCTGCCCTGGATATGAAAATCCTTGGTTCCGTGGGTGAGGCAGCGTATTTTTCACAGCATCTGCCAGCACCACAGTTATTAATGCTAAGCGCTTTGCCCTTTAACTCAGTCAGTGTCACACGCGACAGCGTGTTGACGGCACTGAGTTATTTGTATTGTTTTTGCAGGCTGCACCTACCTATTTCCTTACAAAGAGAATTTTAAGGCTCCTGTGCCACATAATCCGTGGCAGTCGCTCTGGTTTTGCTGGTTTCTGGGCTCTGGAAGCAAGGCAGCGGTCAGCTCCTAACGCACACTCGTGGCACCGCTTTCGTTTCTGAATTGCCATGTCCCACACTCCTAGCAGCCGACCTGTTGGGTGGGAGGGGAAGGAAGTGGAATTTCTGGACAGAAATAGAAATCTGCAGCTCTGCATAACTGAAAGCCTTTTTTAAGCAATATATTTATCAATACTTCTGTCTCTACTGCAGTTGTGACTCTGTCTTCTGACTTTCAAGATGTGCCAGGGCTTTGCAGTCTGTTTTCACACATATGTAGGCAGACAAAAAGTAAACAGGCACAGGATTACCTGGGGTGTGCAGTCAGGTATTTCACGAGTTTTGTGAAACTGGGGATTCCAGCCTTTCAGACTTTTGCGCAGTATCCCAAATGTATTTCATCTGAAGACGGAATTTAACACGGGACTAAACCCGAGACTCTCGGTGACCGCGGGGTTTTTCGCTCCATCACCTTTTCTTGTGTCTTTTGATCCAATAGTTCTGTATTTAAGTTGCCACTTCCCTGTGAGGAAGAGGAGGAGAAGGTGGAGGTGGCTCCCAGCTAATGGTATGTGCCAGCAGTGGAGCTGATAGGCTGGGCTGGCGGCAGCAATTAATGCCGCCGAGCGTGCCCGGGATCGTCCCTTCCAGAAGCCATAAATCAGCTGGGCGCCTGAGCAGCAGCCTTTCAGAGCGCATTAGGCACACCGGCTCAGGAACTTAATTTCAACAAAACCAAAGCCACAGCAGCGTGATTAAAGCAAATAGCAGCTTTCCTCGCCCCAAAGGAGCCGGCCCGCGGCACGTGCCGTTGCGCCGGCTCTCTTGGCGCAGCAGCTGCGCAGAAACCTGCCGGGATGTGCGCGGGGCCCGTGCTTTGTGCCATTATTCTCCTCATCTGGAGCTTAGGTTCCGGTCAGCACGCTGGGAAATGCAGTGTGCTAGGAAGTTTAAAGTGTGATTTTTTTTCTTTTTTTTTTTTTTTTCCCCTGGAGTTGGTGTGATTAGATCAGTGTCTTGTGCAGAATTTTGTCCCCAAAGGAGGGGGGAAAAAAAAACCTGGAAAAATGGTGCTTTATGAAAATCTATATCTGAGCCTCAGAGATGATATTTAGTAGAGCTAGTCAATCTGTATGGCAGAAAGCAGTCAATTTTCAGGGCAGATATTATGCCCTCATTTAAATCCACTGTTTGGCTTTAGCAACAAAATCAAATCTTAAACATTATATTCACCTTCTTCCCCAAATCCAACCGGGAATGAGGAATCAGATGGTTTTCATCAGAGACTTCTTTTTTGCATATATAATATTCTGGCGGTTGCAGTGGATTGTTATCTGCCATTAGTCACTTCCTAAGTCCAAAGGGTGTGCTTTTGCACTGGTCTGAGCATGCCATCCCCCAGTGCCCCTCAAAACCCTGCTGGTGCCCCCCGAGCCCGGGAGCTTAGTTGTCTGCGGTTCCTGTGCCAAGGGGTGGAACACGCTGATGTCTGATGGGAAGGTACGGGGAGCACAGTCCCCCTGGCTTTTGGCAGCCTGGGCTACGGTAGCTTACGGGGAGAGTCTGCTGAAGTGGGATTCTCTTTGGTCCAGGCATGAGAGCTGCCCAGCGTATCGTCCCGTAGTGGTCACACGTGTTCCAGCTGGGATAGCGGTGCGAAAGGGGAAGGAGGAATTCTTTCCCAAAAAAAAACACTCACTACCAACTTAACTACATCGTCTTCCTGTGTCAGGTGGGAAGACCAAAGCCACATGTGCCTTTTGCTCTGCAGTGTCTGTAGCTAAGAAAACAGAGCCCGGACATTGTCAATCAATAGTTTGCATGTTTAGAAAGAACGCTTCAGAATAACTTTTTTTATGAGCTGCTGCTTCATAAGCTGTGACAAGTCAATAAATCAGCCTGTGCTTGCCTTTGTAATGAGCGAGAGGAAGAGAAACTCAAACTAATGTAATTAGCATTATTCCTTCATTAGGATCGCAGGTGCCAAGCATCCTTACCTTCTCCATGTGGCTCCTTGTGAAAAGAGACCCTCCGTCCTCTTTGTAGCTGCCCTTTAAGTACTGGAACCCTGCAGTGAGGTCCCCCTGAGCCTTCTCTTCTCCGGGGAGAAGAGACCACCTCCTTCAGTCAGTCCTTCAGCTAGTCCTCGTGTGTCCCCAGCGGTGTCTCAAATACCCGTCATCGTTGGTGTGGATGTGCTTATGGCTCAGACACTGGTGCTGTGGAGAAGGTGAAGTTGTGCCCCCGGCTCCCACAAGCCAGTGTGTGGACTTGACTTATTTCATTGATGCTGGGCATCTTTCATCACCGTGTAAGTCAAGAGTTAAAACTGCTTTAAGAAAACTCATTACAATTCTGTGTAACAGGAGCAAACTTCTGAGGTGAACCTATAGTTTGGTCAGCCCTGTGATGGAAAAACCATCTGCTTCCTATGAAATAATGATCATTTTTATGGAAATAGCTTTATTTAGAAAACATGATATAATTTAGATTAAAACAAATAGCATGGTTTAATGGAATTATGCAATTAACAGGAACGAAAATACAGCGTTTAATGCACAGTTATGACCCGAGTCATATTGGCTTTCTTCTTCCTGCCAGATTATAAACAAATTTTGGATTAAAATAATGATAGTTTACTCTTTCTACAGTACTGTAATATAATTTCATAGTTAGAGGAAGAATGCATTTAAGGCAGCATAGCTGGGTTCTCTCCATAAATTGAAACAAGTCTGATCCAAAACTCATTTACTGTCTTGGAACAGAATTGATCTTGCTTTCACATCTGATTCCCCCACTGCAGATTGGGAGAGGAAGAAAAATGGCATTGTTAGGTCAGTTAAAGCGGGCCAGAGGTGGGCAGAGAGGCTGGGAAGGCAGCTGTTAGAAACGCCTTTTTCCTTTGTCTCCCCAGCGAACGAACTACGCTAAATCTTACCGACTTCTCAGCCGGCTCGGGGGCAGCGCTCGGCTGGCCCCACCTAGGAATATTCTGTGCTGTCTGTCCACTTAATGCAAAAAGCAATACCCACTGTGCTGCTTGATGGACGCGCGGGGCATTTCCTGCGTCTCGGAGGGGGTGTTCTGCCCCCGGAAACCCTGCTAAGCTTCCAGAAGGTGCACAGATAGTCAGTGTGGAGGAAACCTTCCCTGGAAGATTAAATAACGTTTCTGATGCTTTTAAGTCTTCCAAGTGGATGAGGACGCTTGCTTTCTGATCAGGTATGAGGCAAAAAAAAAAGAACAAACCTGTTTGGTTTGGGTTTTTTCCTTTATTGTTAAAAAGAGAGATCTTACCTGTCCAGTAAAGCACCAAGTTCTGTATGGGCTGCAGAAAGACATTCAGATAGGAAGCCTTTCATTTCCAGAACGCTGAGAGGCCGTTAGAAATTTCAGGCCAGCCTTCGCTCTGCAGTACTTAGCTTCTTAATATGCTCCTAAACCCTACTTTGGAAAAGAAATAAAAACCCTCCTTCTTCAGGTAAATTCTGAAATTCCCGTAGAAGTTGTTGGCATCCAGCTTGTTGGAAGAACGGCACGTAAACGGCTTGAAGAGGTCATCAGCAAAAAGGAAGTCTCTCCTAGCGTAAGTTCGGTTGAAAAAATTGGTGTCAGAATTACATTAAAGGACAAAAAAATGCTGAGGATGAATTCTGTACAAATTAAGAAATTTGGCATTGAGTGTGACCCAAAAAAAATCTCCTTTCATCTCTAGATCTCTATCATTTCATCTTTACATCTTAGGAAAAAAACTCTTCAATTAATATGACTAGTTAATTTTTAATTTAGGCCTAAAAATATCCTCTGATTTTGAACCTGTCTGAAAGATGAGAGAAGATACGTAATAAAAATTCGCTGTGCCAGAGGTAGGAAGGGATTAAGGGATATGGATTTTTAACCCCGCTCTCCAAACTCACATTTCTGTTGTCCTGCGGCCATTCTGTGCAGGTGTGCATCAGGTCAGGGAAAAACCAGAAAGGGGCACAGTTTGGCTTTAGTTCCTCACGGAAGAACCACGGACACGGGGAGAAAGGACAGACTGAAAAAAATTAGAGTTAAGATTCTTCACTTTCTTATTTTTATGTAAAACCGGGAAAAGACGCAAAGTATGTTCTCAGAGTCCATCATTTGTATTTACTTGGAAGTTGATCTCGTAGCAAATTGAGGATGGGAATCGGGGCTATCGGTGTCTTATTCATGCCTGGGCTATTGATTTTTCTGAGCAAATTCTTTAATTTCTTTAAATCCTTTGGCAAAGCGGGGCTAACAATGCTGACCGGTGTGACGTGGGCAAAGCCCTCGAGACATTGCAGAAAAGCGAGGGGCTACGGGCACTGAAAATAACGGGTAAGCTTTACTATTCCTGTCGTGCAGGAGGAGCAGAGACTCAAACCGTTATTTCAGCGTTCAGGTAAACACCTGGAAAAGCCGGGAGAGGTTTAAGGGTGCCTCCGTTTGCTGGATGTAGCTGTTTGGGGGCATCTGGGTGCTGCCGTGTGGGGTGTTTCCCAGCAGGACCTACAGAAAGAGTTTCCACGAACTGGCAGGTTTTCTGACTCTGTCCTAAATGTTGAAGGCGCTTCAATACTTGTGTCTAAATTTTATCCTTCTCTGGTGGTTGAGAATGATCCTGTCTGGTTTTGGTGGTGCCGACACCTCCCTTGTGCTGACGAGGCAGTCAGATCTGTCTGGGGACAAAGTCACTGCTGCCCACGCTCTGGATTTAACCCCTGTGCAGCTTCGGTCTATCTCCATACGTGTCCCAGTGCAGAATAAAACAGCTGGAACAATTATTTTAGTACAGATTTATACAGGAATGTCACTTCCTCAGCTACGTTCATGCTTGCTCACTGCTTCAACTAATTCTGTCCAGTAAGTCTCACCCTGATTTTGAGTGAAAGGGGGTTTTGTTGGGTTGTTTCTTAATTTTTTTCTAACACAAAGTTTGTGTAGATCATCAAAACTTCATTTCTCCTAGGGCAGATTTGTAGTGGTTTGCTCAAAGACCATGAGGTTATCTAGCTTTGCGACAGCAGGAGCACACGCCGAGTGCAGGCACAGCTGGCTTCTGCCTCGGCAGCATCTTCCCTGTCACATCAGCATGCTGGCCCAAACTCAGAATACTTTTCAATAAATATCCTCCCGGCCGCTTCTTGAGTGCGCAGGGGCACTAGAAGATGCCAGATCTCGGGCCACCCGTCAGTGTGTGCTCCTGGTCCCGTGCTGCATCACGGCCTCAGAGGTTAAGAGCAGAGGAGCTCCACAGCCCCAATCAGCAGAGCTTTTCCAGGGCTAATTACCTCTTTACTGCGCTGACTCTAATGTGACATGTTTATTGCCTTAACTAACAACTCATTAGCTTAGTTGATGTTTTTGTCAATATTAATTCGTTCATTTAAGCCAAGTCAAAGCTTAAACAAAGATGTCCAGGCTGAGAAACGGGCAGCAGGATGACTTTTGTTTAGTTCATCTTTTTCCTTCGCCCATTTGACACGAGGCGGGTGTCAGCAGGAGCGAGGCTGGGAGGATTGCTGTGAGAAAGGAAGGCATGTTGGAGTAGTGATCCTTTTTAATCGGGTTCTTATATTTGAGGCATAAAATTCACAGAAAGTAGAGCTTGCTGGCCTGCTGTGCGCTTCAGGGAGAAACCTGCTCTTCTTTTGTTACACACACGTGAGTGGCTAGTGGGGATGGACTGGAAAAGCGTCTCTGTTGTTGGCTTTTCGGAGCGCTTCAAATGACAGGTGATTTATTTCATAAACAAAACAAGCGAGCTGTAGAGGACATCTCTGGAAACCAAAGGAGAACCTGTTCAAATCAGGGGGTTATCTTTATCGCAGTAGCGAGCTGAATCAACATCAGATGTAACAACAAATAATGATGTAGAGATAGTGATAAAGTGTATTTATTTGTATGCATTGCTCGTTTTAGCCCTCCTACATGTTTCTGTATATGTAACTTTTTATTTTAAAACAGTCTATTCAATGAAATTATTAACCAGGTTTCCTCAGTGTGCAGAACCCAGACCAGACCATCTAGACTAGTCCTTTCAGAGTGCTGCCAGTGTCTGCACTGGAGGACTGCCGTGGGTTGCTCTCCTGGATTCCGTATGAAATCCACGGCACAGGATTCTCTGGGCATCACATAGCACAGGATGTTAGCGGTTGGAAGGCAGCTCCGGACATAGCCGGTGCCACCCCCCTGTCCTGGCAGGGTCACCCAGAGCAGGGGGCCCAGGATTGCAGTGTCCGGGTGGGTTGGGAATCTCTCCAAAGAAGGAGACTCCACAGCCTCTCTGGGCAGCCTGGGCCTTGTCCCTCCATTTCTCTTGAACTGGGAAGCCCAGAACTGGACTCATACTCCAGGTGCGGCCTCACTAGTTCTTGGTGTTAATCCTCCCTAGGTGCAGGACCCTACACTTGCCCTTGTTGAACTTCGTTACCTTCCTCTCCCAACTCTCTCGCCCAAGCTTGCAGTTAATTAACATCCCCGATAGGCACAGAACTGTGTCTGTGTTGCTCTCGCTGCACTTGTGAGCTTCTGCACCTCCTGGTGAGATAAAGCCTGCGTATGGTGACTTACGAGCAGCTTTCCATATGTGTGTTCCTCAGCAGCAAGTATTTGGAAGCACGGCAAAGCCAGCTCCGCAGCTCTCTTCACTGTGCCCTTCTCTGCCGCAGGCAAGGCGCTGACGTTCCTGCTGCTGCAGCCGCCCAGCCCCAAGCTGCCCGCGCACAGCACCATCCGCAGAACCGCCATCGACCTCATCGGCCGCGGCTTCACCGTCTGGGAGCCCTACATGGATGTCTCCGCCGTGCTGATGGGCCTTCTGGAGCTCTGCGCTGACGCCGAGAAGCAGCTGGCCAAGTAGGTGTCTCATTCAGTCCCTTACGGACGCTTCTTTGGGCATCGTTCCCGACCTGCAGGTTTAGGTTTTGTAGTAGAGGGTTCAAATCCTGAGGGCTGTGGTGCTTGGCGAGAAGGTGCAAAAGGAACAGCTCCTTTTCTCACGTTCTTGTTTGAACCATCTAAAGTACAGTTGCCAGTCTGCTTTAGCCTGGCTTAGTGTCTCTCGCAGGGCACTGAAACCACAGCAGGGGGGAACTGGTCACTTGTGTGCAGAGGCACTGCAGATCATCCCAGCTAAACTGGGAGGGACCAAACACTGGTGGCTACACAGCGTTAACCTTCAGTAATTTGGAGAGAAGAACTCAAGTTAAACTTTTTTTTTTACCTAAACTATGTCTGGCTGTAGCACAGTGTGTTTTTTCACCCGTTCTTAACTGTAAAAACAGTATTGTCAGAAGGTATTTTTCAGTGCTGCGTCTGAATACGTGGACTGTTTTTTTGCCTGTGGTTTTACAAGGCATCCCATCAGGATGGGAATTGGTTTGGACAGTGCGTTTTGGGAAGGCGGTTATTTTATCAACAGCATCGCTATTAATAGCGGCAAGCTAACTTGTAGATTTAAGGATTGCCAAGAAATCATAAACTCAATAGACCACAGCCTGTCTCTAGGGTCAGAGAACAACTTATTAAAGTGTCCTAAATCAAGATTTATGTGGTAGTGTCTCTTGTACCTCAGGTCTAACCTGCTCGAAATAAAATCTTTCAATTAGGTATTTGTAATTGGGGTGGGGGGCAGATTTCATGAGGAGCTCTGAGACTTTGACAGCGAGCGCGCAGCAAAAATGCAATGCTGTTTCTATGTTCTGCGTGGAACTCTGAAGTGCCTCTTTGTTCCCTTCTGAAAAATTGCTGTAACTGAACAACTTGTAGCTGTGTGCACGCAGGTAGGTGCATACACAAGTTGTAGTGCAGTGTACTGTCAATCACAGCATCAAACAGCTCTGCCTAAATCAAATCACTCTGGCTAATTGCCTAAGTGACGTCGGGAAGATGGCTTGTGTAATCAAGGTAGCCTCTCGCTTGGGTTTTAATGCTTTTTGTGTGAAGATAAAGGGATTCGTGAATATTGGGGTTGATTTAAGTGTGCAACTCTGCAGTTTTTGTTGGGTATCCCTGAATGTTATGATGTGAGGCCTAAGCATCATGAATTTCAGCGGGGGCCCTGATTCTCCCGTGAACAGTCTTTACTCACACCATTAATCTGATTAATGATAACAGGACTATCTGCACAGGAACGGGATTTGCAATATAGTCCTTGTTTTTATGACTGTCTGTTGTAAAATTGATCATCTCGTCGGAAATTTATCCTGAATATCGGAACAATTTTTTCTCTCTTTAGTTTCTATAAAGAAACGCAAACCACTTAAAGGTGCGAGAGGCGGGGCTCCGATTTCTATCTACAAATAAATTAAAAATAAAAGTCGCTGAAAGAAGCAACCGCAGGAGGCTGTTTATATGAGCTGAACCGATGATCCCGTGCTGTGATTGGCTCGGAAAGCTATTTCAGGCTTCCCGCTTCTAATGGAAAAGCATGCGAAATGTAAGCGGCTGGCGTTGGTGCCGCCGAGGTGCCCGTAGCGTTTAACCTTTGCATTCTCTTTCAGAGCTTACAGTTCTGGAAACTGCTCTGTCCAAACTGAATTTTGCTTGACCGATGTGTTTACAAACGTCTCTTTAGCAACAGGCAGGTGTTAAATGCTGTGTGCAGTAAGGGACTGATCGGGACGGTCTCGGCACCGCGTAGACACCCGGTCACCCGTCTGCGGGGGGTTCAGGTGTCCGAGTTCCATCCTGGTTTACGAAGGCAGGTATCACCCCTTTCTATTAGGACAGTTTTAATTTCCTCAGGACTTGAAGAATCGCCGTGTGTCAGGGGGCATGCTAATGGAGAAATAGGTACAAGCTGGATTAATGTTGTGATTTGTCTGAACTTGCAGTATTTTTTGTAGTGCTCTCAACGTTCTCCCTTCCCGGAGAATCTCCCAAGCCCTATTGTATGTAAATGGAGCCTTGCGGAGGCCAAGCGAAGGCAGTTCTTCAGAAAGTCATTTTCCTCGCGCGGTTCCATCCTTAGCTGTCATAAAGATTAGTATGGCTCTCTATCCACGGAGCACTGAATAAATGAATGTATCAGCATGTAGCCTTGAGGAGCCCGATGCAATTTTCATCATGATAAATTGCATAATAAGCGAGAAAGTGTTTGCTTATTAATCCATAACAAGATTTAGATTGAAAATGGCCTGTTACATTCATGACAGATACAGTACCGACTGCAGGCAGAGCGAGGTGGAAAGCAATAGAGCAACAGCGTGCGCAGGGGGTTAAGTGTGCATCTCACCCTCCCGGTGCCCCGCTGAGCGGCCCCTTTTTGTGCCTGATTTACCGTGAGCACAATAACGGCGCACAGCTGCCTGCCTTCTCTCCCCGGCCGTAAGAACGTTTTATGAAAGAGCTTTTATGTCAAGCTTCTGCTTTAAGAAAAAAAATAAAAATCACATTTATTGACAGGAAAAAAAAAACCTGCAATTTTTTTTTCCTTCCTCCCCCCGCCTTCTTAATGAAATAAATATGAGCTGTTATCCAAAACTCTGGTACCTGTAGCTCCTCCGCTCTCCCAGCCCATCCCGCTCCCCAAAGGTTGTCTCCTGTGCTCGCCTGCCATGCCGTTCTGAGGATTCATAGTAGTGTTGGACCGTTTGTTGGGCTTGAATTTCTCAGCACGGATGATGGGAGGGATCATTGCCGTTTGTTATTTTTGCTCTTTGAATTACCAGCTGCAGTTTGCTATAGATTATGATATAATACACCAAAATTAGCAAATTGCCTTCTAATCGATCCATATGGTTTTCTATATGTGTGTGTGTACTAAAATAATTAGGCTAAATCTCTTTAGTTTTGATTGTGTCTAGTGGAAAACTTTCCTGCACTCTTATATTCGTACATACCCTGCAGCTCCACAGCTAGAACCCATAGCAGGGACAGCCCCGCTTTGCAAACGCGGCGGAACGGTTTCACAGCATTGCCCAAGCGATTGCTGAAGTTGAGGGGTTTAAAGAGGAAACGTGAGCTGGGTGCTTGGTCCTACAGGCCACGTGGCAAGTGGCCATGTGCTGCCACCAGAGAAATGATTTGAAGCAGGAAACCACAGGGGTTTGTGTCCGTGACTGTTCTGGTTCAGGCCGTCGGATTCCGGGAGGCTGGAGCTCAGCACCCACAGCCTCTCCTGGAGGCTGAGGAGGAGGACGAGATGGCTTTGTGCCCCAGGGCAGTTTGGGTCCCTCTGTTCCGTCAGGCATCGCTTCGAGGCTGCCCATCCAAACGAGTGGGGTTGAGGTGTGTTGAGAGAGAGGTTTCTGCTGAATGGGATGGGATATTGCCCTGACAGGCACGATGGCCCAGTCTCCTCCCTTGTCAACAGATCCCCGTGGAACCAAATCCTTTGTGAGTTCTCTCTTGCATCTCTGCGACCAGCTGGGTCAGGGCTAGGCTTCCTTCTTTGAGTCCAGTTAGCAAAGAGATGCTAATCATGGTCGTTACCTTCTGTGCTGAAACGTCACATTCTTAGTCCCATAAAGTTTTCACCTGGCATTGACTTACGGAAGTCAAGAACTGTAGAGATCCATATGAAGTTACATAAATGTTACTCTGAAGTTGTGATAACTTGTGCTAGACATCTAAACATGTTATCCATTTCAAAAGTCTGCATTTCATTAAAACATTATTCAGATAGCACATTGGTTCCCAGAAAACGCAGGATGTTCCTGTTAGTGGTGTGAGGGAAGTTGGAGAAGGGGAGCATGTCGCTCCGTGATGGTGATGGGAGGATACTGGCCACTGAGAATCGGCCTTCTAGAAGTGAGCTAAAAGGCACAGCTCTAGAGCACAGATAACTACAGCAAGAAAGCCGAGCGTTTCGCCGTGGTTGGCAGGCAGCGTGCCACCTCCGCTGCTGCGGGCGGGCGCGACGGGACAAGCTGCATCCCTCCGGTCTGTGCCATATGTACAGAGATGATTCCCCAGGTCAGCGGGCAGTCAGGGGGCAGGGGGAGGGCAGCAGGGCGGCACACGCCGCCGACTCTTGCTGGCGTACCAGAGCCCTGAGCCCCCTCGGCCGTCTGGGTGCGAAAGCGGGGATTTGGCCCGGACGTTACTTCAGCATCTGCTTTGGTTTTGTCCCGCGCCCGGCCCTGTCGCGGGGCTGCCCTCTGAAAGGGGACGTGCGGAGCAGCTGGCCCAGCCCGGGGGGGTTAATCTCTGCCCACGTACTACTGCTGCTGGCCCGGTCTAATGGATTAACAAAAAGCCTGTTGCTTTTCAGGAGACCGCACGCTTTGGCAAGCGCCCTGTGAGGAAGAATACCGCTGGCAGGAGCGCGAAGCCTTTTGAGAGAAGAAAAAGTGTGGAGACACTGGGGGCTTGATTGCTTTGGGGGGATAATGAGCCCTCCGAAAGCCTGACTGATACCTCCTTCCTCCTGTTCATCGCTTCTGTCCCTGACAGCCAAACAGGGTTTCTAAAGTTATATTCAAATATGGTATTACAAGTAAAATGCTGGTGGGGACTTCTTTATTGTTACAGAGACCTCAGTGGTCTTCAGATTCAGCAGTTTCAATTCATGCGGTGACGGTGAGGAACGGGAAAGAAAATGACAATAAACTTTGGTTACTATTTATCTGTAAAACAGTGATCAGTCCATACCTCGTCTTGTTGCCGCTCTGGAAAAGCAGTTAGTTTGGCAGAGAACGCTTTAACCACCCTGAAATTCTTTGTCACCAAGTTTTCATTTTGTAAGCTTTCACAATATTCCATCAGGTGTCTCATGCTGAGTTAGTTTTAAAGATGCTTCAAGAAGGAATCAGGAGATTGTGCTGTCTGGTACAGACACCGCTCTCTTGCTCAGAAACTCGAACAGTTCAAGAAGTGGTGGAACTGTTCAGTTACTGCGTGCTGCCTAAATTCTCTGCAGAGTCATGGATAGAGTGTGCAGTGACCCAGGTGGGTTTGTAACCTCCGGTTCCTCTGCTAGAAAAGTTCAGTAGCAGAGCACAGGGGAGGAGGAACCCCTTCAAATAGTGCCCAGGGGGAGATTTTCAGCGCATCTCCGGAAGCATCACATCCCGCTGAGTTTCTCTACTCACACAGGGTCTCCTGTTGGGGGAAATCCCACCCTTTGGAGCCCTCCAGCCTGGCTCTGGAAATGTAGATTTCTTCCTGTCTCTCCTCCACGCAACGCCATTGTGAAGTCTGGGGTAGCAACCGTCAGAACAACTTCTCTCAAAGCTAAATAATTGTTCCGTTTTAGCCCAAAAGAAGAGAGGCTCTCAAATGTTGGTGTCACAGGGCGACCGGGGAGATTAACCCGAATGTTTGTGGGGTTTGAGTGAGGGGAGCGATGCTGCGGCTTGCCCGGCGCGTTTGGGTTTGCGGCGTGGTGCGAGGGCAGCGCAGGCGCTGCGCCGGGGGCGGCTGCAGTGCGGAGTGGCGCGATTGGCACGCCTCGGGGCTTTCTCTTGTCTTTACTTGAAAAGCAACAACTTCTCGGGCTAGCGCTTGGTGGAAGTGTGGTCAGAGCAGCAGGACTGAGCAGGCTGCATGTTAGAGGAAGTTTTTCAAATGGCTTTGAGCTGGCAGAGCAGTTTGTGGTCTCTTTCCACGCTGCAGTAGTCATGCCACAGAAAGTTTCCTTCAGGGGACAGGAAGCTCTCACACAAAACTTAGCCCCTGTGTCATCTTTGCCAGGTACGGGCGCTCTCAGTTACCAAATACCAGATTTTGGTGTTGTTTAATGTGGGCATTGGGTACTTACTACCTTATTGTCTCTTGCACTTATCTTGTCACAGCAAATAAAAGCACTGTGTGTGGAAAGTTTAGATAACCCCTTACTGCTGTTCAGAGAGTTGCAGTTAAAACCTCAGTGTTGGAAAGTCTAACCAGCTTTTGAATCGTTTCAGTAATTCGGAAGTGTAAGTTGTGGGGCTGCCTGCCATCTCCTCGTGCTGCTGCGACTGAGTCGTGCAGTAGAGGAAATCAAACGGAATGGTTCTTCAGGAATCTCTTGCTTTTCACTCCTGTAACCAGCGCTTGGCTGAACTAAGGAGAATTACTATCAACAGGGCATTTTTCAGCCTGCGTTTAAAATGTTGTGAAAGAATAAACCATAAATTCTTGGGAAGGCGTTCTGTGGCTGCCCTGTCCTCAGTCGGGTGATATGTATTCAGCACATACAGATAATTTGTTAACAAGGCCTTTTTAACACTTGGGACAGATGCACGTACTGTTTTCAATCTTCATGGTTAATTATTCGATTTTGTATTTGATGATAGAACACCCTGACTCCTAATCACTGCTCATTGTTGGAAGTCCATTATATTCTAACTGTTTGAGTGCTCCTGTTGACCTTGAACTGACATTATAAGCTGCTTCTAATCTTTTCACTCTATATTTCTAATGCTCCTTTTCTTTCTCCCCTCTTTGTCTGGTGCCCGTTTAGCATCACAATGGGGCTGCCCCTGAGCCCGGCCGCCGACTCTGCCCGCTCGGCGCGACACGCTCTGTCCCTCATCGCCACGGCCAGACCACCCGCCTTCATCACCACCATTGCCAAGGAGGTGAGCGGGGCACGCAGCTCGGCTGCAGCAGCTTTGCCTTCCAGCTTGGAGGGTCACCACCCTTAGCGTCAAAAAGCTGTTCCTTCTATCCAGCCTGAGCTTCCAGCAGCCACTGTAAACTCCTCCTTGCTTTAAGCAATGCAGCCACAACCCCATTAAGTATGAATTGAAGCAGAGACTTAGCCATGGGGTGTGGAGAGCGAGGAGGAGGAGATGCTGCTGTGAGGTTGGTGTCACCTGGGCAGGGTCTGTCGGAGTGAAGGCAGCCACAGCCCGGAGCCACGGCTGAGCTAAAGCCACGGGGTGGGCAGTCGGCAGCGGCTGGCCAAAGTTAGCCTGTCATAAAGCAGCCATCTAGTACCCACAGAGAGCTGTACAAGTGTGTGGAAGTTGTGCAGTCAACACCCAGGCCTTCCTTGTCTTGACCATTAGTTTTCTGAGATGAAGAATTACTAAAAGCAGGTAAACCCGCATTTAAAAACTACACCAGTGATAACTGTTAATAGTTCTAGTGATGCTGAGTAACAGGGGAAGGTGAAATAACCCGTAGGCTCAAAGTAAAGCAAAAGATTCTGCACAGCACAGGCTTGCTTGGTGTAAGACATGGGTCTAGCAGTAAGCACAGAGGGGGAGGCTATCTGGAGAGCCCGAGTCTCCTCCTGTAACCCTGCTCTTTGGTAGGTGCACAGGCACACGGCCCTCGCAGCCAACACGCAGTCCCAGCAGAATATCCACACGACCACGCTCGCTCGGGCTAAAGGAGAGATCCTGAGAGTCATCGAGATCCTTATTGAGAAGATGCCTACTGACGTCGTGGACCTGCTCGTGGAGGTAACGCTGCTCTGCCTTATCTGCTTGTGGGTTTGAGGCGACGGTATTTCGTGTTGACTTGTACAATTCCTTTCTGCGTGGGCCATAAACCTTTTTGTGTGTGAAGGGGATCTGGTTTAGACCACACAGCTCTTTTTTTTTTTTTTTAACTTTGAAAGGTTAAATTGCATTTGAATTGCACTGTTGGGTAAAAAGCCCAAGCGAGAGCATTTGCTGGAGGTACAGATGTGCTCATCGCACTGGTCTTTTTCACACCAGAGCTACTCACAGAGCTCCAGTAGCTTATGTTTACCAGTAGTTTGTTGTTTTAGGGCTGTTTATGGGTACGCTGAGCCATTCCAGTTACCAGTACCATTGCTGTTGTAAAGTCTGTCCCATGCAGAGAGTTCTCGTTCCTTTTGTGCCAGCTGTACGTTCAAGCTGGATATAAATGATGCAGTCAGGCATGGAAATTCTTTGCTGTCCCCTGTTAGAACTTCTATTATGAAACAAGATACAAATGGTTTTGATTTTTGTTTCCAAGGTTATGGACATCATCATGTATTGCCTTGAAGGATCTTTAGTGAAGAAAAAGGGTCTTCAGGAATGCTTTCCAGCCATCTGCAGGTGAGCGAGCTCTTCCTTCAAGTAAATTGTAGGGTCACCAGCAGAATATGTTCCTTACCTGAGTGAAACAACCTTTTACATGGCGCTTGCCCCTTAAAACAACAAATGTACTTGAGTAACAAGTTAGATTCCAATAGGCACAACCTGCCTGAGAGGATGAGTTGCCACCATCAAAGCAACTGGAGAAAAACGAAAGCGGTGGCAGCAGAAAATGGGGATGTGGGCTGGGGGGCTGCGTGGCAGTGGTGTTCCCGGGCACCTCGTGCAGGGGGTTTGCATTGTGGTGGCCCTGCAGCCAGCTACTCCCCGTTAATACGTTCAGACCAAGCCGCGAGCAGCAGGGGAACGGTCAGAGTGAGAATTCCCCGGGTGCCGAGGACCTGGAGCTTGTCAAAGCAGGAGCTCGTGACTTGCATTGCAAGATCTGTTGTCAGCAGCACAGTTCTTCAGCAAAGTGTTCTCTCATACCAGGAGTTTAGCTCAATAGCAAACACACTTCTCATTCACAGGAAGCTCAAGTCCGACTCTGTTTTGTTCTCCAGAACATCCTCTAATGGGTAATTTTGTGAATAAATGTGTAGATCTGGTGCTGAGGGGCATGGTTTAGTGGTGCCCTGGCAGTACTGCGTTAATGGTTGGACTCGATGATCTTAAAGGTCTTTTCCAACCAGAATGATTCTATGATTCTACCTGCTGTAATCCACCTAGCAGAGCTGTCAGAGGAGGTCATCTCCTGACCAGGCACTGCCAGGTCTTTCTGTGCTGTTCACAAGGGCATGTGGTGGTGCCATCCATAGGAAAGGTCTGTGACACAAAGGTGACAAGAAACAGAACCTACCAAATGCCTTCCTGGAGCAGAGCCTTGTTTTGGCTGCCCCGTGACTGTCTAACATTGGCATGAGACCTCACACAGCATGGAGAGCACTGCTGGGTGCTTCGAGCTGCCCCGTGCTGGGCAGCATTCAAAGCTCTCCCTCTGCAGCGGCTTCTTCACTCTTAAAATGGTCCTTTTGCACACTAAAGTGTGATTTATAGAACGGGGACGTTTACATAGCTTTAGACTATGATAAATACCCCGGTTATGCTATTAAACTGGTACAACCGATAAATTATAATAATCATCTGTCGACCGTTACGTTTTAATTTAATAAGCTATTAAAATATTGAATAGTTTCAAGAAAAGAACAATTATTCTGTTGACAGGTAGGATACTGATAGAGGTAATCTTCCTTCTTCCCGGTGCTTTAAAAGGCTTACCTCTAAAACATAAATGCAAGGCTAAGTGGGAATTAGTGCAAAAATCCCCCTATTCCTGCTGTTTTTTTATAGTGATACGTTATCTTAAAACTCTGTTAAATTGCTAGCAATATTTCCTATTCCATGTAGTTATAGCCATTGTAAAAATGATGCAGCACCCCGGCGGTGCGCTCATTCAGCCCGATGGAAATTTTCATCTGATTTTAGCAAAGCTCTGGAGGGGTTCCAAGTGGAAGCACTCTGACGTAATCCCGTTGCTAATTCTTTTACCGCCACGGTGCTCTTCCCGCTGCGCTGCCTTTTGGGCGCCGGGGCAGAGCCTGCAGGTGCCTCCGCGCTCGGCGTGCAAGCGCCGCTTCCTCCGAGGAGCTCCAGCGCGGACGGATGTCCCTCGCTCGGGGCTGGGATGGCGGATGCTTGGTGCTGCCACGGGCGTCTCGCAGCTCTGTGCAAAGCCGTCCCTTACCAAACTAACGTTAACTGCTCAAGTACAGCGCGGTGACCACAAAACGGTTCTGAGTTGCTCTAAAATTGCGAAGGCTGCCAAACTCTGTCTGACTCGAGCGGTTGCATCGCAGCCACGCGGCCCCCGAGGGCCCCTGCTCGGCCGGGGCGCGTATTTCGCCGGGGCGGCTGAGCTGAGGCGGTCGGTGTGACAGCAGAGCTCGCGCGGCCAGACAGAGGAGATTTCAGCTAACAAGTGTTTTCAATGGCTTCTTCCCAGGGAGAAGTCTTGTGGGACGAGTGAGGATTTCAGGGATTAGACAAAGCGAGGCTACAGAACAAAATGTTATACCTTGATTATTTCTAGGAGTTTGGAGAGCGTAACTGGAGGAGTCGGGGTCCGTCAGCTGGAGGGGCTGTTGGGGAAGTGCTCCAGGGAGCCTGGAGCCTCGTCCTGTAGAAGGGAAAGAAAAAAGAATGAAATGTGAAATAGGACTGAAGAATATCAAAATTATAGCCCAGAACCCCTCTGGCTATTGCAAGATGCTGAAGTTGGAAATTAAGATTTAATGAAGCCATGATTTAATCAACAAATTCTTTTCAGTGAACACCTGACATTCCATTTTTGTGCTGTTTTTAACATAGAATGTTAATTAAAAAAAAAAAAAGTTTTCGAAGCCCTTAGATACTTCAGGGGAGGCCAGACCATCTGCACCTGCCCAGTTTTCATTTGGGAAAGGCAGGAGGGAAGGCCGTGTGCTTGTCCTTTCGTGTGGAGGGTTGGCTGGTCCCAGCAGTACCGGCACAGTTCTGTGGCTTGCTGCAGAGTTCCTCCAAAGCTGGAAGCAGTGGTCTCCTGGCCAGGGGAGGTTTCTCTGCAGAACAGTAACGGGGCAGCACCCAGAGCGGGGTCCCTGTTAAAATGCCAGTTATGGGTATGTGGGGACAGACATTGTGCAGGGCCTGTTGTGACGTGACGAGGGGTGACGGTTTCAAACTAAAAGAGGGAGGTTTAGATGCGAGAGAAGGGAGACATCTTTGGTGCTGAGGGTGTGGAGAGCCTGTGCCAGGCTGCCCCGAGAGGTGGTGGCTGCCCCATCCCTGGCACCATTGCAGGGGAGGTTGCCCGGGGCTCTGAGCACCCTGCTCTAGCTGCAGATGGCCCTGCTCCCTGCAGGGGGGTTGCACCAGATGACCCTGAAAGGTCCCTTCCCACCCAAACCAGTCTGGGATTCTATGATACGGGTGTACCAGCTGGGCTTGCAAAATGGGATTGGTAGCATAGTCTGAACACGTGTTGGTGTGGCATGCTTGTGGAACCCTAGCACAGCGAGGCTCAGGAGGGGCGCAGGGGGTCAAGCCACGTACATCCGTGCGTGGCTCTAACGGTGCTAAGCTAACTGAAAGATACAGAATGAGGATGAAGAGCTGACAACTGAATGTCAGTTTGAGTATTTTTTTTTTCCCCCTGAAAATTAAACTCAAAACCATCTATTTCCTTGAAGCTTTTTTCCCCCCAAACCTTCTGTTGTTATGTAGTCTGATGGATTCTTCTTTTCAAAGGAAAGCACTGACTCAGCACTCTGTCTAAATGGGCATTTAAATGCTGTACAGAGAGAAATGCCATTTGCTTGCATAGAATAGTGTGTGCTGCTCTCTTTCCAAACCTCCTGGAGGAGACAAGTGCACTGTGCCCATTCTGTACTGTAATAGAATTAATGGGGATATAAAACATTTTATAGAGAAACTTTCTGCTGTAGTCCATTTTATTTGTAATGCTCAAGCAGTGTGGGGGTTTTCTAAGTTTACATATAAATCCCGAGTTTGCTGCTTGTATGAAATAGCCTTAAAAATAGCCCCCCCCTCCCCTCTCACCTGGGGCACCCCTGGAATTGTGCGGGAGTTTGGTGGAAAATGCAATCTCTTGTTATGGTCCCACCCTTATTCACCGTGTGTGGTGGGCTTCAGACCCCACCAGTACCCCTTTGCCCACAGCTTTCTCCCTTCCCTCTTCTCGCGTCTGGCTCCTGCTTCCCCTGCTCTTCAGCTATTTACCAGCAGCTTTTGGGGTTTTTTTTTCTTTCCTCAGCACTCCTTTCCATCATCTTAATAATAAATGAGAAACTAATTATTATTATTATTCAGTAATAAATAATTTGTGTGGCCACCACTGACCAAAGGAATGTGAAAAGCAGACTGATGAGGCAGATGCTGCGGGTGCAGCTGGTGAGCCTGGTCCCAGGCATCTCTCCAGCACCAGGGTGCCCACCAGAAGGGTGCAGGGGCTCATCTGAGGCTCTGGACAGGGAAGGCTGAGGGAAGGTGTTGCAGGGCAAGTGAAAATACTTCGTGGAAGGTAGCCTGAGAGTCAAAGGGAAGGTGATGAGCACGGCAGAATGCCGACAGGGATGCAAAAGTGCATCTGAGCTGCTTAGTCTTGCCCTTTCTCCTACACAACTACAAGCAATTTTCCTTCTTTCTTTTTTTTCCCCTGTAACACCATGTTTCACGCTGTTTTTCTCCCTGACTGCCATCCTGCAGTGCAGAAACAAGTGTATCGTGCCTGTGCGAGAGCAGTTGCTATGGCACTCTGGGACTCCTGAAGAACAAGGAGATGGAGCGTTGTAAGACTGGTTGTTTGAAGCCGTGAACCTGGTCAGCACCATGTTCTTACAGACCCCTCCTAGAAACCTCTGGCGGGCTTGCTTAGACTCAAATTTCAGTGCAAAATCAAGATGCAACTGGAAATGGAGCGGGCAGTTTTCACAGGCCCGCTCTCCCCCTCTAGACCGAGGCATGGTGATATTCCCAAAGGTCTGAATGTGCAATAAGGATTTTGAGTCTCTTGTGTTTCCAGGTGTAGAAATTCCTTGAATTTTGCAATTGTTTGAGTTCCAATCAATGCTGTGCAGTCACGCTGGGCGTGAAGGACTAGCGCAGGTTTCTCGGTTCCTTTTCACCTGAAGGATGTTATTGGATTAGAGAGTGTTTGATGAATTTGCCTTTTATTTTTTTATGCCAATCAAAAATTTATGAGTTTGCATATTTTCCCCTATGCTTTCTTTCATTTTTCTCATTTGATTTTCAAGGAAAAGTGCTCTGAAGTCATTAAGGTATTAGATGGTCGTCTTTAACCATTTGAGTTCCAAGATCTTTGTGGTGTTCCACCATAAACAAGACATCCACATGGATGTTCAGGGACCTGGTGATTATCACATAACTCCCCAACTCAACAGAAGTGCTCGGTGCTGTAATCAAAACAAACCAACATGCTCTGCCTGGTGCGTCAGCCACCGCTTGGCTTTGTTTGCTGAATGCCAGCTATGCCCGCTGGCAGCTGATGGGTTTCCACTCAAATCTCCATTTTAGCACTAACGTTAATTACCCAACTGCACTGCCAATTAATCTGGACGTGACGCAGGCAGGACGAACCTCACCTGTTACTTGTTCTGATGTTTGTTGCAGGTTCTACATGGTCAGCTACTACGAGCGGAGTCACAGGATAGCAGTGGGAGCTCGCCATGGTTCAGTGGCCCTCTACGACATCCGGACCGGGAAATGTCAGGTAAATAAATCATTGTGACTTCCTCCCCATAAAGTGTGGAAGTTATTGAAAGGAGAGAGCAGCGAGCTCTGCCTCGCTTGACGTGCCGAGCTGCTGGAACATTATGGATAACGCTGAGGGGATCAATAGTTTAATGAAGGACTCCCAAGTATATAGAGCCCTGCTGTCTTCAGTCGCTGGAACTGGGTGGGTGCCGCGGACGGGTTGGGAATGAAAGCCTAAATTTAGGGGAAACCATGCTCTGAAATAAATGAAAGATTGGATTTTTAGAAGTCAGGCTTTAGAGCAGTATACTTATCTACTGAAGAAGTCACAGAGAAAATCCACTGAGTTGGGTTTTCCCTAAAACTCCTCTCCACAAAATGCCATGATGCTTATGTTTCAGGTTTGTGCATTTTTCTGATATTCAGCAAGATGCATGTTTTCTTGCCAGTGACCTAGACAAGGGTGTGCTTAAGGATGGTGTTGAAATGAGTGCTTGGAATTTAAAGTGTTTAAGTCACAAAATATTTGCCTTTTCAGAAAAGTTCCTTGGTGACGTTCTTTATTATTCCTTGCACTGTGCAATCGGCTGTTACTTCTCACTGAACTTCAATAATTTATGGAAAGCTTGGATAAACTATCTGCATTTTCAATTTACCACTTGGGGGCAGGGGGGGTACATATATTTTCGTTGCTGTTTTGAAAGCTCTTTAGTCCTTACAAAATGTGCATTGTAAAGAAGGCAGCAGAGCTTGCTTCCTGCTGGACGTGTAGTGCCCCTCGGCATTCTCTGGCAGACCCACGTGCTGAGGGTCTGGCTCTGCGGTGGAGTTGCGGATGGGTCTGGAACCCCCTTACACAGCCTGGTGACCGCAGCAGCTCCGCGGGGCAGCAGCGTGTGCTCGCAGCTGCATGGCAGTCTAGAGCTAAACCTTCCACGAAAATCCCCCTCTGACTTGGTTTGGCAGGCATGCTGAAATGCCCTCCCTGTTTTTCTCTCCTTCCCGTTCTCCTTTGGTCCTTTATCCAGTATAGCACCCAGCAGGGGACTGGGCATAGCTGACGTTTGCCAGCCTTTGCTCCAGCACGTGCCCTGCCCATGTCAGCTGCCACTCTGCTCTCTGAGCCTCCAGCTTTCGTGGTCCGAGGGGTTCGCTTGGTTTATTTGATGTGTTGGGGAATATTCACAGCACTGGTTTTCTTAATAAGCTTCCACACAGGTCGTGGGCAGCAGAGAGGTAAGACCGTGCAGGGACTTTCAGGATAATTAGGGCCTTTGCAGATTTGATTATTATTCATGAGAGAGGAAAGTCTGGTGAGTGCCGGGTACATGATTATTAGGGGGCAACGCCATCTATTGGATAAAGGGTTCTTCTTCCAAATCCCATCTTCCAAATCCCATTCCTCACAGTTGCAGATTTTATCCTGCTGAGAAGACATGGAATAACTTTGGGGTTGTGTAGATGAAAAAACTCTAAGGTTGGAAGAAAGCTCAGATCTTTTCTTTACTTTGTTATGAAAGTTAAAGCCTTTTAAGATGTTCATCAAAATATTTTAATTACCTTGCTAAGTTTAAACCAATCATGAATCAGGACATGTACCTGGGGAGTGCCCGTGAGGATCGGCGCCCAGTTTGAAGCCATTAGCCGTTGTCCTGTCTCTACAAGCCCTTGTGAAAAGTCCCTCCCCAGCTTCCTCGCAGGCCCCCTTCAAGATAGGGGCAGGCGGATGCAGTGAAGAGTTGTTCCAGAGTATCGATGGCTTAAAATATTCCAGGAGCTGGGTGAACAGTGGGTCTCGCCGTGCCTGCCCAAAGTTGCCCATGCTTACCTTTCCCAACAAGGGGGTGGGGTAGTTTTCTCCTCTGCTTGAGGAGAAAAGGGAGGCGTTTTAGCTGAAGAAACGGGAGACAAAACCATT
Organism: Todiramphus chloris collaris; assembly: GCA_025345505.1. Classification (NCBI taxonomy): domain Eukaryota; kingdom Metazoa; phylum Chordata; class Aves; order Coraciiformes; family Alcedinidae; genus Todiramphus; species Todiramphus chloris. The sequence continues at coordinate 611,831 of JANVCC010000121.1, read as the reverse complement.
TTGAGTGGGGTTTTGCTTTTTCTTTCCGGCACGTTCATTTTGTTTTCGAGAAAGGGGGCTGCACGTATGGGCTGAGAAATGACATCTGATGATTAATGGAGTGATGGATGCCAAGAATCACCTTTTTTAACAAACCATAAATCAACATTCACGTGTGAGAGATGTTTTTTCCCAGTAAAATTTACTGTATTAGTATCACTTACTTAACAAGGTGCCAATTAGTAATACTGCCAGCAACGTGCTGCCTCAGAGCCCAAGTTGTCTGCGTTTCAGTGTTGTGCTTTTTCTGTTTGCGTTAGTGCTGGCGTGCAAATGGGTGCGGCAGCGTCCCAGTTCCACCCAATATTTTTAAAGGTAGATTAATTGTCATATTCAAGAATTTTTAATGATCTCCATTCAACATTTACTTTCAGGGGAGCATCACGTTCATCTCGGGTGTTTGGGATTTTAGTTTATTTTGTAAAACATCAAATTGGAACGAAATACGCCGCCCTTTTATATTCCCAAAGAAATACCTTGGGTTTATCTTTTTTCCCCCCCATAATTTAATAAAGAGAGTAGGTTCTCTCTCTTTTCTCTTCTCACTTCAATTATTTATCAACTCTTTTCCAAGTGCTAGTCGGCATTCCCCGCGCCGGCCACAAGCGCGGCTGGGACGCGTGCGGTTTGCCGGGCGCTTTCCGGCGGCAGCAGCAGCAGCGGTGGCTCGTGGGGAGCGGAGCCGGGCAGCGTCCTTGCCATGGCGGTATCGATTTGCCCTTCAGCTGCTCGCGGCGCGGAGAGAACCGGGGGCCGCGCTTGATTATCCGCACAACGGCTCGCTGCCCGCTATTGACCCGGCGCCGCTCGCTGCCGATGCCTCCTGATTTTTCACGCCGTCTCCATGACGCTCACAATAAAACTCGCCGTCGTGCGGCTCCGCGGCTCCGGCAGCCAGCCCGCCAGAGCTGCCGCTGCCTTTCTGGAGAGCGTGGCATTCTCCGGGGAGCAAGGAGGTGGTTTAGGGTTGTCTTTGTGCCCGTTCCAAGAGGGACCTGTGCCTGGCAGCAGCGGGCTCCCGGGGAACGGGGCTCCTTCCGCGTGCTTTGTCACCGCAGAGCGCACAGAAAGGTTCCGTGCGGCTCTGTCAGCACAGCTCTTGGAACGTTTGAATAATCTGAAGAATTCCTGAGGCTTTTAAGAAAAAAACAAGCATGAAAAAAAATAAAAGCACGCTAAAAGTGAGCACACAAAAAAGAGCAAACCTCAAAAACAAAAAAACCTGCTATGAAAAGGGAGACAATCTAGAATGTTGCAATCCCTTCTGAAATGGCAGGTGCTTTGGTAATAAGCACCAAAATAATTATGGCAGATGGAAATATCAATTGCTTTAGCTGGACTTCTTTTCCAAATTCATTAAATTCCATGTTGTTATAAACCAGCCATATCTTGGAGGAGATCATGGGAGCACTTCTTTGCAGTAGGTTTGTCATTTACACTACTATTCTTTTCCATTTTGCTTTAGATTATTAGTGTGGGGTTCTTGCTTTGCTTATTCATAAGCAGGACTGTTCCTCAATAAGCAGGTCTTAATCCCCCAAAGCCACGGCGCGCTGAGGCAGAGCGGAGCGGAAGGCTCTGCGGGAGGGTGTCCCGGGCTGGTGGTGAGCGGAGCTGCCCCGGGAGATGCTGAGCCCCCTCCACACCTTGGGAGGGAGGACCTGAGTTCCCCGGAAGAGCAGACTTTTAGGTTTTTTGTAGTGGTGCCTGGTGCCGCATCCATCAGCGTGACACCGGCGGTCTCCAGAGCGGTGTTTAGCAGCTCAGTGCGTATTCATCACCCGTGATGTCTCTCTCAGGAAAGCAAAATTGTAAATGGTGGGAGCTGATGAGTGGCAGCTCCTGGGCAGAGGGAAGTGAGGGGGGATCTCTGCGAACATCGGGTCTGACTGCCTGCCTGCAACAGGGCACTTACAACCCACCATCCCTGGCCAAGGGGCGTCTTCACAGAATCGTCTCACCTTGATCTTACATCTTCCAGTAATGGAAAATCTTTCAGAATCCTCAGTAGTTCATGATTTTCATTATTAAAGCCGTATTCTGTTTCTAGTTTGACTCTGCTACAGCTTCAACTTCTGACCAGTAGGTCCTACGTTACATTTTGCTGTTAACTTAGACTAGATAAAGACTGGAGAGGAGGGAGATATGTTTTCCACCGAGGGTGGGGAGAGCCTGTGCCAGGCTGCCCAGAGAGGTGGTGGCTGCCCCATCCCTGGCACCATTGCAGGGGAGGTTGCCCGGGGCTCTGAGCACCCTGCTCTAGCTGCAGATTGGGTTGGACCAGATGAGCTTGAAAGATCCCTTCCCACCCAAACCAGTCTGGGATTGTGATTTGCTTAAGAAATTGTTAATCTGTTTTCTGGATGTGAGGCCAAAGTCCTCCCATCGTACTCAGTAAGCCACAGAGCTGAGCCCCTCTATGCTGCAGGGATGTTGGCAGGCCCAGCCAGCCCAGGATGCTCTCAAGGCCTGGACCATCTGGGTTTTTCCTCCCAAGTCCCAACCACCTTGGTATTCTCCTCAAGGTCCATCGGCAGCAGCTTTTGCATGGCTTTTAGGTTAAGACAGGCTTTGGGGACCTCTTGGAGAGATGCACCCCTTCGGCAGTGTTCCTGTTTCCAGCCGCATTCCAAAGCGCATTGAGTCCCCAGTATTTAATCCAGCTACCAGCCAGCCTGTTCCTTGTGCAGCACTTGCATTGCTCCCGGCACTGGGGAAGACTTCACCAAACACCTTTCAGAAGTGTTGCCACATGAGAGTTTTGATTTTTATCATGAAAACCACACGTTTCAGTAACCTTCCTGATGCATCTTTGCGATAAAGCTCCCTTGTTGGCAATGTTTGTATTTATGTATAGGTTTCGTCGGTAGCTATTTCACATGAAACACACCTTTCTTGGGGGTGATCTGCACCAGGTATGTGAGCCTATAACTATTCAGGTCCTTCTCTTTGCTTTTTGAGGTACAACTTTGGTGTAACTATTGCCATGAGCTCTCTTATGAAGGCTTTCCAGCTGTCTTCCCAAAATGCCAGACAGTTTTTGTGTTAGGTGCTGAGCCTGATCAGCAGTAAGCTTCCACTGTCGTCGTGAGTGCCGGACAGCTGGTCACAGCAGCGGGGTTTGGATGCTTTGGGTATAAACACCGCACTGTCTCTGTGCCTGCCTTTGGTTTATTTGGCAGCGTTTCTTCAACGCTGTACCTAAACACTGTCCCAGCCAGAAAATGAGAGATGTACTTCTCCTTGAGATTCCTCTTCTGCTTCTCACTTGACGTTTGACAGGCTTCCTCCTGTTTCTAGGGAAGCTGATGGGTAGCGAAGGGGAGAAGGTATGGCTGAGTCACCTCCCCTGCTTCACAGGGAGGTTATATTCTGGTTGCAGATTACTCATGCATGCTCAGAAATGAAAACCTGCTGCAAAATGTTTACAACCTTATTCTGTACATTAAGTCTATTTTGAAAAGAAATTATCATAAGAAAAGGGCTGAATGAGAATGCCAACTTTCAACAGAAAGCCTGCTTTGTGATTAGCCTAATGTTCCTGGCTTCTATGCTTTTTTTTCCTTTATCTGTGTGATCTCATCCCTCTTTTATTCTGGATAAGAGAAAGCTGCCTCCATTTCAGTAGGCAAATACTTGCTGGCCGTCCTTGCCTTCCTGTTCATCGCTACGCACAGGCTGTCATTTTTAGGCTGCCCTTTTACTGGCACAGCTTTAGGACCGAGTGCAGTTCTCCCCTCTTGGAAGGCACGTATAAAAATCCCTGGCAGGTTGGTTTGGGGTGGTTCTGTGCACGCCGGGTCGCTCAGAGGGCTGTTTGCTGGCAGGAAGGTGCTCCCTGCTCCAGGCAGGCAAGCCGGCGGGGCTGGAGCCGCCGCAGCCTTCAGCTGTATGCAGAGCTGCCTTTAACTGAGTCATGCTTAGCAGGTATTGCAAAGGTTAAGCTTTATCAGCTGCACAAAAAAAAGGTTGAGGTTTCATCAAAAACTTCCATCCTCACAACCTGTCGACCACAATTTGATGATGATTATTGATTATTTCACAGCCTTTCACTCACTCTGGCACTGCGGCCAGCCTTGATATACAGATAGGGCTGCAGTCCAGCTAAAATAAGACTCCATCTTGATAATGGACTGAGATGAGATACTGTTATTTGATAAAGATAATTGATGTTTCACAGTGAATTGGAAAACAGTTCTGAGCGCAGCTCCATCTGCAAATGTGGCCTTTGTTTACAAGGCGCAGCAGAAGACGCGCCGTGAGCCCTGGTGCTGCGCCGAACACGCCGCCTCGGCTCCGGCTTCGGCACGGCGGGCCATTTCCAACCAGAAAGAAACCGCTGAAGCGGAGGAGCGCGATTCCTAACGGTGTGGGCACGACGAAGCTTCCCAAAGGTGTTGTAGTGTGGCATGCTTCTGCTGAGACACCCGGGAGAGCTTGTTTCTTCTCCTCTGCGCATGCTTGGTCATTTATTTCAGATGAGCTGGTGTCCTAAAGTCCTAAATCCTGCCTTTTGGGCTTTTCATTTATTTATACCGGTGTTTGAATTCGGCAAAACGCTGCTTGAAAAAGCTGGGCTTTGTCAAGGGAAAGTAAGGCCTAGGGTATGTCTGGTTTTTAGCTCGTTAGTGCAGAACGTACCGCGTGTCCGCGTGCTGCCGGCTCCACCCTCGTTGGCGGCACGCGCACGGCTCCGGTTTTGCATTGATTACGGTATCGCTCGCTGCAGGTTCCATTTGCCCGAGCTCTTCTACCCCCGTTATAACCTTTGTAACCTCTAATTAAGCAATCGGGGCTGACAGGGAGCGGGGTTATCATGAGCTAATGACACCCCAAGTGTGTTGCGCGGCTCAAGGTTCATCCGCGTGCTGCTAATCCTCGGGGGCAGGGATTATCTACCGATAAACGTGCTCCTGCCGGCCCGGCCCAGGCAGCCTTCCCCTCCGAGCGGCACCTTGCCCGGGGATGCCACAGCCTGCGAGGGCTTCCAGGTTCTCTGAAGCGACTCACGCACTGTGCAAAGTTCTGCCCCAGCGGACGTGCCTCTCGCTTTCTTTGGTTCTTAACAAGACTATTCCTTTAAAATGTGAAGGGGGGGAAGCACAGTCAGCTTTGGTAGGCTGGCAGCCATGTCAGCAGGCTGGGCACAGTTAAAGGTTCATGTGAAATTCAAACCAAAATATTAATATTCTACATGAGATTGTAAATCAGCAGCAGCACACAACTGAAATTCCTGCACTTAGAGATGCAGTAATAGAGAAAAAGAATGATACTCTGCTGCTTTTTTATTCACATCAAACACTAAACCAGTTTTATTGGACTGTAGAGATTTATTTTGAGTAACTAGAGTTTAGGACTCGTGGAGAAGTTTAGGTTGGAGCTGAGGAACAATTTCTTCCCTGAAAGGGTTATCAAGGGCTGTCCCAGGCTGCCCAGGGCAGGGATGGAGTCCCCGTGATCCCTGGAGGGGTTTCCAAGCCCCCCGTGGAGCTGTGGTGCTGAGGGCCATGGGTCAGTGGTGCCCTGGCACTGCTGGGGGAACAGTTGGACTCCATGAGCTGAAAGGTCTTATCCAAACAAAACAATTCTGTGATTCTATCAACAGCAAATTCCAGCTATGTTAAGGATACAACAGCAAAACAGACACTTTTTTCCAAGTTTCTCAAAAGTGTTTTAAAAGCAGTGTTTAATTGTGCCCCGTCAGTTAGGTGGTGGTGGTTCAGCACAGTATTTTATGGGAGTGAATGGTGCTGATGTATTTCTACACGGAGGGTAGTAGGGCTGTAGCCAGGGTGGGGATTTACAGCACACCAACTCCTCTGCATTAACTCTCCACTTGGATATTGTTGATCTGCACCAAATCTGCCTCTGTGCATCGCAGATAAATCTGCTTTGCCCATATAAATATATGCATTAAGCTGCAGGTAACAAATGCAAGCTGGGAGTTCTCACGTACAGCCCCGCGAGCGCGCTATAAATTCACACTGTAACTCCAGCCCAGCTCCCCAGCCTCAGCAGGGTAAGTAACGAGGCGTCAGCAATCACTGCATTTGCTTTGTAGGTCACGCTGAGCAGCGATGCTGGTGTGCTAAAGACAAGGTTTGGGTTTTTTTCTCCTGTACTTTTGTTCTAGTCGATTGGGAGCAGGTTTAACGGAGCTTGCCCGTGCCGCCCTTGTGGACATCCTGTGTCTGCAGGTGCGGGAGCACCTCGCTGGAAGGGCAGGTGCCAAGCCAGGACTGCGAGTCCAGGAGCAGCAATCAGGACTGCTCTTGAGTCATCACACTTAGTGAAAATTAAACAAAAAGTGGATTCAATTACGGCTTTCTACTCAACTCTTACACCTCAGCTGTCGGCTTCCGAAGTAGAGAGCCAACAGCATCATCCATCCCAGTAAGGGTTTTTTCCTTTCTGAAGCGGTACAATTTAGGATGCAAAAGTCAAATAGACTGGGAAAAGATATTAAATTTGCTGACCAGCCTCAGAGGCCATGAGACACGCGCTCCTCCACCCCCAAGTTACAGATTTATTAGAGCACTGAGTTGTTAGCATCCCAAGGAGCAGCGACTGAACAGTAGGTATACGGCATTTATACTGAGGTCTGTAAAGAAAATTGAGTTGCCACGTATCTAAAATTGTGTTATTTCCTATTCAGACACTGTTTCCTATAAAAACAGTATAAAAACAGTAGCTCTGACTCTTCTTTTTCCCCGCCTCTATAAAAACCTTTTTTCTTCAGATGCTGCTGAAGCAATTTTCTGGAGCTGTCCAGGGAACCACCCAGCTGGGAAGGGTAACAGGAGTTTTGGGCTTTTTACCATGGATAATATAAATTTCATAGGAGATAGTTCCTCAGAGGTGCTGTTGTTGCTGAAGAGAGAATCCCTCCAGTGCACCGTGTAGTCTTGGCAGCGTTTAGCCAGAGAAATGGCTGTCGCTCACCTCTGTCTGTAAGAGCTGTTGGCCTTTTTCCTGAAGGACTGTCACTTCCTTTAAAGAAAAGCTAAACCAATAGTGGATGTAAATACCTTTTGAAAACAGATTTAAGTCTAATGTTGCAGGTTATAAATTGTGAGTTAGCATCACCTTTACCTTCTATTCCATATTGTAACTGGAAATGGAGCCCTAGTGTGCACTCAGTGGTGATGGCCAGATCTGGGTTTCTCCCTTCAGGGTTGCCCGTGGCCAACAAGCCCGTATTTAAATGCAGCTCTCTCTGTAGCTGTACACAACTGTTTAAAACCGTGTCGCTAACACGTTTTTTAACTGACCTATTTCTCCGATCCAGACGTGACCTTTGGGAATGCGTTTTTGCTTTCAGGGGTTTGTTCCCTGTTAGGGAAAAACAGGATCCTGAGCTCGGGCGCTGTGCTTTCCGCTTTGCTTCTCGCAGCCCTGAGCACGAGCCCCAGCAGTGTCCGAGCAGGGGGAGGGATGGGGTCCTGGGAGCCCCCTGAATCCTGCCAGGGCTGTGCTTCTCCCGCCAGCGCTGGGACTCGGCCCCGGCATCGCTGCCGGTGGCTGCACGACTGCTTTTCAGCTGCCAACGGAGGCAGCCCAAAATCTCTGATGAAACTAAAGCTTTTAAGCCAGATATCCAAGTACTTTTCGGAAGGAATCGAAACAATTGTCACCAAGCAAGGGAAATCGGTGTCCCCAACATATCTAATAACTCAAAGCAGAACAAATTGTGAACATGTTGTCTCTTACACTTTGTCAAGTAGCAAGTAATGTCGGTCACTAATTTGTTGTAAGATTTTATAGCTGCACATTGGTGTATAATGCTCCATCAGTGCTATTATCAGTGAATTCTCCTAAAGTTTCCAGCAGCAGTTTGCATTAAGTGGCCCCGCTGCTCATTGGCAGGTATTCTGAACAGCTCCCTCCCCACCCATCCCAACAGGTCGGGGCCGGAGCCCTACGATGCGGGGACGGTTTGAAGCCATCCCATAACACTCGGGTGGCTGCAGCTGTCATCTTTTCTTCTGGATTAAGTTCGGTCGAGAAAGAAGCCGCTTCATTTTCTGGTTGTCATTTGCCCAGGAAGTAAAAGCAAATTGTAGCGAGGGACTCGCAGCGGGAGAAGCTGCTGACAAATGAGAGGCAGATATTGACTGACAGCCGGCCCGCCGCGCCACTGATAAATGTGTTTTGATACGCGGCCGTTCAAGGGCACGTTCCGCTCCCCTCGAGTGCCGCCTGGCAGCTCACGCACGGCACATTTGAATAGCCAGCAATTGGAATGGCCGGTGCAGAATTGCATTACCAGGAGGTTAAAAATTGAGTTATGTAGTTTATTAAGTTAAAAAAAAATGTAATACATGTGCCTCGACTTTATCTTGGTATTATTGAGGAGCCACTTGAAAGACAGGAAGAGAATTAATTTAAAGATGCAAATATACTCTTTTCGCAGCACGGTCCTGGAATCTCTCCTGCAATTGTTAGTATTACTGGAACTAACACAGAAATTAGACTATTAAAGATACTGAAACTGTTTTAAGTTAATAGTATTTTAGATATTTCCACTAAATTGCCTGAAAAGTAGGGATTTATTTTTTAAAGTGTTCATAAAAAGCTCTGAAGGGCCATCCTGGAAGAATTTATTTCTGCCGTGAAAAATGAGATCATATTTTAGATACCTTTTCAGGCGAAGTCGTTCAGTTTTGTGCACCTTTGGCTGGATCTTAAAGGCCTGTTCCAACCAGAATGATCCTGTGGTGCTGTAAATCCTCCTGGTGCTGGGGGCACGTGAGCGGACGATGCCAGCTAGGGCCAAATACTCGCTTTGTCTCCCCCTCCGTAGGAAGGGTCCCTGCTGGGTTCCGCGCTTTGCTGACATCCGTCCGTGCAGGGTTCCATCCCAGCACCTACTGCTGCTGGAAACGTGGCAAAAGAAATCCCTGGCACTTCTCGGTCGTAGGTACCAACCTTAAGTGCGTCTATTCTGCGCTCATCCTGGCAAAGCACTGCTGACCTGGTTTTTATTTGTGCCTCGTTTCTGGTTATGGTACTGGTTATAAAATCCTATAAAAGCCCAGACCTCTAGGAAGGACTGACCTGTCAGATCTAGCTCTGTTTATTAAGAGCTATTCTGAACTTGTATTATTTTTATTTAGTTGGGAGGGAGAAGTAGAGGGAGAGGCACATTTTTTTTCAGTAGTGCCATCAACAGGAACGATTTTCAGCTTAACATTCCAGTTGTTAACTGCCTGTTGTTGAGCTTCGCCTTTAGCATAAGGAGTTTTATGTTTGTGATTTATTTCCATTCTCGTATCACGCTGCGATCGTGTCTGAGAGCCCTTGAGGGTGGCTGCTGCAGCAGGTCACCCCGGCTCGGCTGCTGAAGTCGCCCGTGAAGCCTCTGCCAGCCGCTCCGCGTTGAGCCGTGAAGGAATTCACAGACTCTCCTCCTCCTCCTCCTCCATTTCCAAAGAACCGTTCCTTGCCCAGAGGTGCTTTGTATCCCCACGCGGAAGTTGGAGCTGGTGTTTTCCTCCTGCTCCAAGCTAAAAGCAGGCACGTGGTTCCGAGGGGGTGGCTTGGCCGTGGCAACCCTCGGCGTCCGTGCGTCCGTCCTGCCACGGCTGCTGCCAGGCGTGCGGCAGGCGTGCCGCTTGCTCTGCCAGTGGCTTGCTTTGGTTCCCTTTAGTCAAGGCACCCCTGGAGATCGAGGGGATAAATATCCGATAATAAGGGTGATAAAATATTAGTGTGTCTCTCTAGGAGTACATGAGTTACTTTGTCAATTTAAAGTATGCATTTCAGTGTATTTATGAAAATAAAATCACCGCGGTGATGCAGTGTTTATTTTTTATGTCACCTTTAACAGAATATTGCAGTTCAATGTAGAGTTTACCAAATATTGGACTTAGAATTAGGTTGTCATAGCCTCAGTATATCATGTGTTACAGGACGACGACGATGGTGGCAGGTGCAGAAGTCAAATAGTCTCCCAGGAGCATCCTCCCATTAAAAAACAATTGCTTGGGCAGAGGGAGGCTGCAAACAGCTGCACTTTGTCCCACCCTCTCCGCTGTGCGGAATTAAGACTATTTCCAAACCAGTGCAGCCCGGATTTTTGCGTGGTTTCCATTGTGTGCTAATGCAACTGCTCTGGAGCTGAAAGAAGGCTCCTGAAAGCAATCCCAAAGCGAGTGCTTGGCCTGCGTTCTCTGCCCAGGCTCTGGTGCTGGTGCCCGTCGGCACAAAGAAGCCTCGGCAGCGCAGCAGAGCCTCGGCACCCGCCGCGTGACGGCTGAGAGCAGAATGTTTTGAGTGAGCAGCAGTAATTTGGGTTTGCTGCACTTACTCGTGGGCCTGGGAAGCACAAGATGAGCGCTGCAAGGTGGACGCTTAGTGCACAAAAAAATAAATCTTGGCTTGGAAGGATTAGCATCAATTAGAGAAGCACTTCCTTTAAATAACAAAGCAGATTAATTCCCCTAAGGACTGGACTTATTGGAACACATTTTCAGTAGTAAAAAGAGCAACAAGTGTGCTGGTACTATTGATTTTCTACCTTTGTATTACCAAAACATATTTTATTGACAAGTATTACTTGCTTGTTAAGTGCTAAAGAGTTTGATGGGTCTAAATATCAGATCATCTAATGAATTGCCCTTTCAAACTTTCCTCCTAAGCCATGGTGATTACATTAAGGAGAGCGGTTTGGGGATCTCTTGGAGTTCACTCGCCTTTTACATTGTCAACAAGGAATGACTGTATTAATGGCTTAGTAACATCTGAGGGTGCCTTCAGATGCAGCGTGCCCCTCTGAGCAGAGCTTCCTCAAGCGGCATGTGCTCGAGTCCCACCTGACAAGCCTTCTCAGGGCTGTGCTGCCATGCTTTGGGTCATCCGGAGACAGTGAAGTGCCCTGAGGTGCTCTCTACGCTGCGCACAAGTCCCCGTGTGTGACACGGGCAGAGTCGCGTTTTGTGCCGTTCTTCATGCGCGTGGGAGCAGCTCTTGCTGCCGTCCTGTCCCCCCGGCCGACGGGAGCCAGCCTCTGCAGAAGAGCTTTGCTTTGCTCCTCAGAGGAATGTGCCGATTGACACGATGACAGTCGGAAACGTGTGCTACAATAACAGGACGTGCGGGTGAAAGCAAAGAGGCATTTCTGCATCCTATTTAGTTTTTACTGATGGGGAGGGTCTTCCGCAGCTTGCAGAAACGGCTGCTGAAGGTGATGTACGCAGGCATTTGCTTAAATGTCTGGTCAGCATCGTTGTGGTGACGAGTAGTGAATCTTCTTTGTCGCTCTCTCTCCTCTCTTGCAGACCATCCACGGCCATAAAGGACCGATAACTGCGGTGGCGTTCGCCCCCGACGGCCGGTACCTCGCCACGTACTCCAACTCCGACAGCCACCTCTGCTTCTGGCAGGTAAGGGTGTGCTTCCATCCCTCTGTCCGCACCCACCTCATTACTGCGCTCACCTTTGGGACTTTCTTTGAGCGTTGGTCAGCGATGGTGCACTATGGAAGGGCATGCTGATGGCAGGAGAGTCCCAGAAGCCAGGGCAGAAGCTGAAACCTCAGTAGTTTTGTCACGAGCCCAACCCACCACGGGTCCTGCCTTGCCCTCCCACCGCACCCCGAGCGCTCCTCTGCCTGCAGGCGGGCCGGGCAGGGTCGGCCGTGGCCTGAGGCTTGGTCCCCAGCCCTCGGCACCTCTCCGCTGCTGTGCAGCTCTTTGATTTGATCGATTGATCGGATCGGGTAACGTGCGCCATCAAATTCAGGGAGACTTACAGTCATGAGCCTGTAAGCCAGAGCTCGGCATGCCTGAGAGTGCCAGCTGTGCTCTGAAACACGCTTCTCCCGCTTTCTGTGTCACTCGGTAGTTCTACAGGTGCTGTAAAATATTCCTACATTATTGCCCATCACTATGTCTGTGCTTCCTGAAACAGTAAGTGAGAACAGGAACAATCTTCATCTGTCACTTACCTTTATTCCTCTTAAGTGCTCAGGGAAAACCGGGAAAGCAGCTGGGCCAAATCTTGCAGAATTGGCAGGTAAAGAAGTCAGGCGTGAGTTTTAGCTGGCGACCCACCACGCTGCCACCGGGGCACAAATACTCAGTTAAACCAGCTTTACATAAAGAGTTAAATATGCCTACGCCTTTAGTTTTAAAATGCGACCTCGTGCACTAGTGATTTTTCCCTTCTGTGTTCTATTTGGCACTATTATTAATGCAGGAAAATCAGTAACATTAGTCATCTTAAAAGGGTTATTACTCAAGATGATTTAAATTGTGAAAATGTCAGTGGCGCTCGCATGCTCCCTGCCCGAGACGCCGTGATTTACACTCTCTGACACCGCTCCGCTGCCGAGAAGAGCCAGGAAAAAGTAATGGCTTGTGCTCGGCGCTGATCAGAATTCAGGACGTGGCACCGGCGATAACGCGCCTTAAGTGTCCCGGGGTTCGCCAGGGTTCCGCGGGGCTGGCCGCGGGGATGTGCCTGCCCGCCCCTGGGAGGCCCGGGGCTGGGTGCCAGCATGGGGAGGTTCTCCGGCGCGAAGCGGCCCTCCGGAAAGCGCAGGACCTTGTGTGTCCCGCTGGGTTAGGCCAGGGAATCGCCGTTTGCAAAACCACGGAGCTGGGCAGGGATCGTCGGCGATAATTGACCTGCATTCCGAAGAGTGTAACTCAACAGGGCTCTTCTGAACGGCCTCTTCATCATTAGCGGCTGGACTCGATGGTCTGAGAGGTCTTTTCCAGCCTAAACGATCCTACGATTCTATCTGCCAGACAACAAAACAGCTCTCGCTGTTGGGTTTTTTCCTGTTCATACCTATCATGGTAACTGCTCTTTATTCCTCATATCTTCATCTCTAGTGGGTTTATGATTTTGATAAATAACACTCTAGCACAAATATAGCTCTTATTTCATGGGGTTTCCTTAAATTCAGATTCTGTATGCATCCTCTCAGCGAGCCTTTATAAATTCCCCCCGAGGAGGGCAGTGAGGTGTGCCCACCGAGTTCACCAGCTCTTCACTGTGCACAGTCACTTGTCCTGGGCGTTAACCACCATCCCAGACAAGAGGAAACAGCCTCAAGTTGCACCAGCGGAGGTTTAGGTTGGGCATGAGGAACAATTTCTTCTCTGCAAGAGTCGTGAAGGGCTGTGCCAGGCTGCCCAGGGCAGTGGTGGAGTCCCCGTGATCCCTGGAGGGGTTGCAAAGCCCTGGAGCTGTGGTGCCGAGGGACAGGGGTCAGTGGTGCCCTGGCAGTGCTGGGTTAACAGTTGGACTGGTCTGATACCACTGCTGCTGTGGATCACAGGGACGTTGAGGTCTGAGAGGAGATCTGGGTGTGAATTGTGGGTGGTGATACTCCCCGGAAGCTGCAGGCAGGGTGGGTCACCCATGGGTGTCTCTGCAGATGAACACATCTCTCCTGGGGAGCATTGGGATGCTGAACTCCGCGCCCCAGCTCCGCTGCATCAAAACCTACCAGGTGCCCCCTGTCCAGCCAGCCTCGCCGGGCTCCCACAACGCCCTCAAGCTGGCACGGCTCATCTGGACCTCCAACCGAAACGTCATCCTCATGGCTCATGACGGCAAGGAGCATCGCTTCATGGTCTAGGGTAAATCCCCTGCCTGGGGAATCCGTTTCTGTTCCACAGCTCCTCCTAGTTCTCATCTCCCGCCCCCGTGGTGCCCGCAGAGCAGCGGTGGGCTCAGCCGGGCTCCCCGCGGCTCCTGCGCCGACAGGGCCGCTTTCCCTTGCAGCGGGCAGGAGGGAGGCACCGGCGCCGGGACCGCGCTCCTCGCGGGGGGATCGGTGACTGTGGCGAAGCCCCTCGGCCGGACCCGCGGCGGCAGGAACGGCAGCAGGCTCTGCGGCCGGGCTCACCCCGGCCCCTTCCTCGCTGGGCGTTGGGTTCGCGTGGCAGCCCCCGTTAAACACCTTTTCCCTTCGGAGACTGGCACGGAATTGTGGCGTTCACCCCAGCGGCTCCTGTTTACATGGACTTTCTCCCAGTGACGGCTGAATGATGGCGGGGACAGACCCCCAACGAGGCACGTGGCTTTCCTCCCGAGGGGCTCGGCGCCTCGGGGTGGGGGCACACGGGCTTTCAGGGGTAGGGGCCCGTGCTCCGATCCCAAGGGGAGGTTCCTCACGCACGGTCCCCGTTTCCAAGAGGATGGGATGCGCTGCTGTGCCCCGTCTCTGGTTGCTGGAGGAAAGAAACAGAGTCCACATGTAAATAAAATTAAAACCCCCCAAAATCTCCCTAAGATGGAATAGCAAACTTGAACCAAGGAGTATTTATGTATAAAGGTGGGGTTTGCTACCAGTGCGGGTATTTATTTAAAAAGCAGACAGGCAGCGTGTTGTCCCCGAGGCTGCTCCCGCTCGTGCCGGGGGTGCGGGGTGGCAGCGGGACCCCGCAGCCTGGCACCCTGCGCTCGGGTGGCAGCCGCGGGCCCGCGGCACGGCTGGGGGAGGGTGGCTCGAACGGCACCTGCGGGGAGCGGTTCCGGCTGGGGAAACGGGGAGAAGGAGGTAGAAGGTAAGTTATTGGGACGGAGATACTGGAACACTTTCCCCGGCGGGAGCATTCCTGTGTAACGTTAGCTGTGACTGTGTTCCCCTCTTCTCACATATCTAATTCTGTGAACTATTTAATAGTGTGGAAGTATGCTGGTTTATGCTCACAGTAAAGAAAAAAAAAAATCTATAAAATACTATTTTATTTAAACATATTGATGTATATGTTTGTATAGCTTTTTCTTTGCCATTCGTGTCTGAAAAGCTCGCAGAACTAAGGAGGCTGTCTTTACATAGTAAAGTAAAAATGGTACTTAGAGAATCTTCCCCAAAAAGGAATAAATGAGTTTTTAAAATGGCTTCTAAATATAAAAAGCATTGATTTTTTTTTTTTTAATTTAATTCTTTTTCAAGGTGGTCTGTGTAGTACACTGTACATCAGTGAGATTTACAGTTCAGAAGCTACATATCTGTTTGCTGTTTAAAAATAATTTGCAAAGCAAATAATTAAAAAAGCAAGAAATGAAGAGCGTGAGGAATATTTAAGAGAAGCTGCCGCCACGCTGAGTCCCCTCTCTGGTGGGCGGCTGCGTGTAGTGCCGAGCGTCAGGGTCTTTCCTCCGTGAACTAGCGCAACGTGCATGTCCACTGTGTTCATACAGATAGCTGTGTAACCTGGGAGATTAAAACCCAACCAAGTACAGAGGAGAGCGAGCAGAGACTTCTCCCCGCAGAGCAAAGTGCTGTAGCTGTCAGTGCAGGCTCGGGAGGAGCGTGCCAGGGTGCCTGGCAGCGTTCTTCTGCCACCCCACCGTCCCACCCCTCAGCTCACGGCAGAGCTCACATATAGAGATAGATAGATATGGAGATACAGGTATAGATCTGTCTATATCTATATGTGTGGTTACTTCCAAACCAAAATGCAGCCTCGGTAGGAACGTGAACACTGCCTCTGCAGGGATTTCCTTTGTGCTATCACAAACACACACCTTCAATTCTACAGGCACTAAACCCGTTTGTTTTAAGCTGGAAGCGTGATGGATTTTCCCAGCGCAGAGGAGAGCTGGTAATTGTCCTCGCAGCCCCAAAACCCCGTTCAGTTCCCGTTAGTGGAGAGAGGCTTGTGCACTGAGGAGCCGCCAGCCCCCAAAATGTCTCTGACTGGAGCTGAGACGTCCGCCCCGTGCCCCTGGCCGTGGGTCCGGGCGAGGGGCCGGCCCGTCCGCCACGGAGATGCCTTCCCACCTTACCGGTGTGTGCACACCAGTTAAACCCAGCCCTGCTGAGCCCAGCCCTGAGCTTCTGCCCAGCCCCGTGCTCCTGGCGCTGCCGTGCACCGTCTGTTGTCATCCCAGCGTGAGCTTTTAGTGCTGTATTGATTTGTTAGTGCTGTATTTGGACTTGTCCTTGTAACTGTAGAGACGTATGTGGCTTTGCTGGCAGTTTACAAGCAAAAGATGACATGATGAGACACCTGTATGAAAATGTTGTGATGATGGAAGTCACCATGTGTGGGGAATGGTTCAAGTGTCTGCCTCTCCAGCAACTTCTTGATGAATCCACTCCCTGTCCTCTGTATGTATTAAACTTCTGGGTGTAAATATGCTTGTGAAATAAAACTGAATTGTACTGAAGAGTGTCGGTTTGGTGGCATCAGCCCGCCGGGGTGTAAATAATTTCCTGCTGCTGATTTACTCGCCAGTATTCTGAGGTCTTGCCATCAGTTAGGAAACTTCTTCCTTTTCCTTGGCAAATCAGTATGAATGAGAGCAGAACGGGCTGGGGGGCGTGGGGAGGGCACCTCAGCCTTCACCGCAGGTGATGAAGACGGGAGGGTGCTGAGAATGAACTCCTGCTGGCTCCCAGCACAACGTGTCTGAGCAAACAAGGGGATGTTCACCTCCTGGAAATCCACCGGCACCGGCACGTGCCGGGGGACGCTCTGCCCTTGTCCCCGCTTTGCCTTCCCCTGGAGACGGTAACTGAAGTCAGTTAAACCTGAGCTATTCCCGAGGTGTCCTGGGGGTTCCCGAGCACGTTTACCGTACAGCCGCGTCGGCACCCGCGATGTGCCGCCTGGCTGAAGCCTGCAGAGGAAGCCCCAGGGCCTGCAGCTTGCAGAGGGGTGCGGGGTGAGCCAGGGACGGCCGGAGCTGGGCCAGTCCTGACCTCATCGGCCTTCCAAACGACAAAGCCGCAGAGGAACAGGGCAACCCGCAACTTTTGGGGCACGTGAACGTGTTCAAACACCCGCAGCTCTGGTATTTCAGGTGGGCGAACTCTCACCTCTCCCCTCCTCGGCTGACAGGCAGAGCTGAGCCTTGAAAAATCAATACTGGGGAGCCAGGAGGGAAATATTTCCAACCTCTAACTAGAGAATGTATTTTGACAAGGCCAAGATAATCCAGGCTGCACGGGAGAAAGAGAAAAGAAGACTCATTTTTAAAGCTTGACACTTCAAGGTGTTTTTGTGCGATGGTTTAGAGGGAGCATCGATACGAACAAATACCAAAGGTCAGAAAGAAAAGCCAGAAGAATTTCAAAAATAGACGCGCTGGTTTTGCTGTTTACTTGGCAAAATATAAACTGTTTGATTTGTGTGGAGGGACGGTCAGGCAGAGTGAGCTCAGTGTTCGCTGCCGTCTCCTCATTTAATAGAAATGAAAATATACTAAAGCCCAGATTATACCTTAAGCAATTTACCTCTAAAAAGTATGTGCCTGTTTCCTGCTATATATCTGCATTCGGGGACGTTAATTGGTTTTGATTTGCCACAATTGCATTTTGATGCAAAAAGATCAATATTTTTTTTTCATTTATGCAGCATCATTTTTTGATAATTGAATATCTGGCTGGGCGCTCGGGCACAGCACAGACCGGTCAGACGCACTTCGGCCCTTCTCCAGCTCCTTGACCCAGGGGTTGGCTCTGCTGGTGCTGCCAGCAGTCCCGCGGCGCGTGTCACCGTCGGCACCTTTGCCGAGTTGCAGTGGGCAGAGTGGGCACTCAGGGGGTGCCCAGCCACGTGCTGCAGTCGTGGCCTGTAGGCAAGCGGTGCGATGGGGGAGATTGTCCTTGGTTTAACAGCACCCTGCCTGGGAACAGCTGGCCCCCTCCTGGCACTGGACATAAAAGCTACGCCTTTGGCCGAGGGTATAAAATCACATTAGGGTTAACTTCACGCGAGGGACAGGGCGCAGAGCAGTGCAAGTGACTGGGATGCTGCACTGGGTTCACTTCACAGTGATCCAAGTGGAGTCCCCGTGATCCCTGGAGGGGTTTCCGAGCTGTGGTGCTGAGGGACAGGGGTCAGTGGTGCCCTGGCGCTGCTGGGTTAATGCTTGGACTCGATGAGCTCAAAAATCTCTGCCAACCCAAATGATTCTGTGATTCTACAAGTAACACAACCACCCTCAAGTGTCACATAAAGCCAGGCAGTATCACGCTGAACCTTGGGAGGAGGAGAGAGTGTGTGATACCCTCACCACGTCTAGAAACATGAAGGACCAGCCCAGGTGTCTGTGGCAGCAGCCAAAGGAAGGCAGGGGCAGGGGCAGAATCGGCCACGTTGCGCGTGGGAGCTGGAGGAGGCGCAGCACCAGGGCCTGCAGGGGATGGCACTGGCGATGGAGCAGCTGTGCCAGCCTTCAGGGGCTGCTGGGTGGCCTGGGGGGGCAGCCTGACGGACAGCTTCTGACGCAGAGGAAGGGGCAGATGAGATCAAATGGGAGGCTGCTCCTTTCTCCAGTCTGAAAGCGCGTGCGTTAATGGGGAGGGAGACGAGCCAACCTGAGAGGAGGAGGTGGCGATACGGGGCGATGGAGTTGTGCAGCTTTAGTAGTGTATGCGCGATCGCCTGCCAGCTCTCACACAATATTCTGCCTCAGCTGATGCAATGGAGATTCCCTGTCCGCTAATTACCATTATTTGGTGGAAGATACTTCAAAATAAACAACCAATGAACAAACAAAAAAGCCTAGAGAAATTATACCAGGTGCTTCAAATCTGCTGCTTTCAGCTGCATAAAACCCGAGGGAGGGCTCCCCGGCTCTCCCACGCCGCAGCCCCTCGCCCTGGGGCTGGCAGGAGTGGTGCTGGGCAGCGAAGGGGCTCTGCCGTGCCAGCAGAGCCTTCCCCGGGGAGCAGGGAGCGGGGAGCGGGCGTGGAGCAGCCCCTTCCCAGCAGCTTATGTATGAAGCGTGCGTGCAAGTTTGGTTGATGTCCTCCTCAAAGCGCGTCAGTCGTGCCTAAAGCCAGGGCCATCTGAAAGCGCGGGCCACCGAGGTCAGCGTAAACTCCATCAAAGGTATTGATCAGAGACGATTGTCCAGAGAGCGTAACGTTGCGGGCGCAGGCGGCACATCTCGCCGGGGCTCAGCGGCCCGTGCGGCTGACTCAGAAACACGACCACAGGCATCTCCAGCCGTTTGCAAAGGGCTGCTGCCGCCTCTCCGGCCGTGCTGCGCCCCGTGCTCGGATCTGGGCATGGGTGGGGTTCCAGGGTTCTGGGGGTCAGCTCACCCCGGCGTCCCTCCATCTCCAGGAAGGAGCCGCTTAGCGCAGGCAGATTCCCCCGTCCCAGGAGCGAGGCTTCCCACCCCACGGGGAGGGACGCGGACACGGAACGCCGCAGCGCTTGGGACGTTCCTGCTGCGCACCCGCCGTGGGCTGGATGTGCCCCTGTGGCCACAGGGGCCAGCTCTCCGGAAGGGAAACCTTTAGGAGTCGGCTCGGTTTGTTCACAAATAGTGTGGTTCGTAGTCAAAATATTTTCTCAAATTGGTGAGTCGTCTGTAAACACAGAAGTGTAAGCAGGAGGCCTCGAACACGCTCAGCAGCAGCTGCTGCATTGCAAAGCCAATGCACTAATAGCACGCTTTGGAGGGGACCCAAATGTGCTTTGTCCTCCGGATGCCACAGGAAAGTCCATGAGTATCCAATGTGCAGGAGAACCCCTAGTTGAATGCATCTTCTGAACATCACTTTGCAAGCTCCAAAAGCTCTGCAAGTTACATCTTCCCGTAGAAAAGAGGGTTCCTGGCCCGCTGCAGCCCTTGTCCCCCTCCCTGCCTCTGCAGCCAGAGAAAAAGCTCCTGACCTGACTCGTTCCCACCCATGTAGAGGCAGCAGAAGCAGTGGCCAGGGTTGCTGCTGCGGGAGCACAGGAGCCTGTGCTGAAGCTGCCGAGAGCTCGTGGGTGCTGGGGAGCACGTGGCCAAGCACCACGGGCTGCCGCAGGTGTCAGGCCCAAGCTGCAGGTCCACGGTTCGCAGGATTGTCAGGACCCTTTGTGGGAACTTGTGGGTATCTCCACTGGTGAATTAAACCTTCCAGATGGTCCCTCCTGTGCTCCAGGTCTTTGTGCACACATGGAAAGAGCGTGTGTCTAGTGACATCTGTGGCTTCATACGACGTTTCTTGGCATGAGGTGTGGCCAGGGAACACAGAAGGTTCCAGGAACGCAGTGCTGGGTGGGGACAGTGCCCAACGGGGGTTCCAGGGAGCTGAGGAGATGGGAGAAGAGGGGGTTCTTCTGGTCCCCCAACAAGCTGTTGGCTTTTAGCCACCACCAAAACTTTACCAGCGATAATACTTTTATCTAAGAAAAAAAATATAATTAAAAATCTGCATCAGAGCCTTCAGTGTGATAAATTGACACTTGAGGGCAATAGCTGCCTGGAGTGCTCTTTGAACAGGAGGGCTCCTGGGGAACTTCCTTCCCTCTCTCTGATGTCTGAAAATTAAAAATTAATCCTATATGAAAAATTAAAAGGTGAAACTTTCTGCTGCAGCAGCATAGCTTCTTGAATGTTGATTTGGGTTTTCAAATGAAGGCTGAGTGACATCTACGGGAAGATCATTGTTGGTTGTTACATTTAGAATATACGTTACATTTAGAATATATTCAATTGATTTTTGTAAATTGGGAACCTATTTGCAAAGGAGTAGCTTAAATTGTGTGGCTGGGGGGGGTGTGTGTGTGTATGTATAGATATTTATTTACAGAAGAAACTGACCTTAACCAGGCATTTATTCATTCCTGTAGAGCTGCTCCCAGTTTACAGCGCAGCAAAAGAAAACACACACTTTTATCATAAAAACGATGGGGGAATCTGCACATCTTGCAAGTTTCTGTTAGGGAAAGCTGCTGCCCTTGTTCCCCCTGAGATTAGTCTTCCTCAGTGGTCAAAGCGAACGTTGCAGTCGAGTCTGAGGGGTTTTAGCAAAAGCATTTCCTCTCACAAGGCTACCCAGAGGGAAGCTGCTGCAGTATGGGTTCTATCAGTATTTACACTCTCATCTCGCCTCTTGCAAGTTCACGTTAAACGACCCATTTCTTCATCTTCCTCTTGGTCTGGGGCTGCAGAGGTGCCGTCAGCTGGTTTGGGCAGCCTAGCTGACCTCCTCCTGGTGTTGCTTACCAGCCCCGTCTGCAAAGGTCCTGGTGAGAAGGCACTCCAGTGACAGAGCTCTGGCTGTGTGTGGTGGGACATCGCCGGGGCCGTCACTGCCGAATACCCCAGGTCCTCTTCCAGAACCTGCTCAGGACCTGCCGTGGTGCTAGGGTGCTGGCATCTTCAGTGTCTCCAGGGTTCTCTAACAGACTGTGTTCTCACACCGCGGCTCCTGTTCGCATTCCCCGTGTTTACCGGGTGAGATCCGGCAGCACTGCGAGAAGCACGGTGACCGTGTGTGGGTAGCTCGGGGGCAGCGAAGCCGGGTCGAAGCCAGCAGAACAGAGCATCCCACCGTGCCTGAAATACGCTGGTGGCTTTGTCCAAGAGCACAGCCACCGCCTCGACCGTCGGACTGCCAGCACCAAGCTGCCTGACACCAAGGGAAGGCCAGAGGTTCCCCACGGCTGGGGTTGCTGCGCCCGTCCCTGTTGGCCGAGTTCGTGGAGGTGCATTTGATAGTTAATGAACATCATAGGACGCTTTGCTGAGAAGGGACCTTAAAGATCATTGAGTTCCAACCCCCAAGGATAATGCTATGTTGTTCTCCCTGCACTTTTGTACTGTCCATGGCAAAATACAGTGTATCTTAGTCGATAGACATTGTAAAACACAGCTCAGGCTCTGGGTGAACCCCAGCCCTCACCCTGCCCCTGAAGGAACTGGAGTGATACCATTTATACATTCAGCCCAGGTTGCGGTACAAGGGATACTTCTTTCATTTAAGGTAGAGACGTTTCCCTGGGCTCGCCGGGCGCCTCGTCAAGCCTGGGTAATGGCTTTTTTATAAGAGCCTGGCCTCCTGTGAGCTCTGCCAAAACACTCGGGCCAGGCAGAGTCACTTCAGCACATCATGGGTTTTCTGGAAACTGGAGCGTTCGGGTGACCTTTCTGGCCAGTGCCTGCTAGTGAAAGAAGGAAAAAGGGGCCAGGCTGCCCTGTCAGGCAGGGCTGCCTCCAGCTCTGGAGATGCTCCAAATCTGCCTGGATGTGGGCCTGGGTGGCTGACCGTGTCTTCTGCATGCACAGATAGCTAAATTTCAAACCATCACCCCTTGTCCTGTCACAACAGGCCCTGCTAAAAAGTCTGTCCCCAGCTTTCTTATGGGTCCCCTTTAACTACTGACAGACTTTGGGGCAGGTGGCTCCAGGGCGGCTGGACCTTGGTCTGTGATGGCACCTGGGGAGCGAGGATGGGCCAAGGTGAAGGCAAACTGCAGAAGGTGACGAGACAGCTTTTGGGTAAGGACGAGCCTCGCTCTGCGGGCGATCGCTTGGGGATGGTGCCCTGAGAGCCGCCCTCGCTCACGTCAGGCACGGTCTGATGCCACGGGGTCGGGCATGGGGCCGTGGGAGAGGGCAGGGCTGCCTGCCGCCTGGCAGCGAGAGGCCGGGAGCTGCCCCGGGAGCCTGGGCAGCGAGGGCACGAGCTGCAGATGGACTCTCAAGGTGACGGTCACCTCTGACCTCCCCCAGGTCCTCTGCCACTGGCCATCCATCTTGCAGCCGCTCTCCCGCAGCCCCTTCCCCGTTGCGCGGTCCCGAGCCCTCCCCATCGATCTCATTGATTCCAATCTGCGTCTGCCCTGCGGCGAGGGAAACCGGCAGTGCCCGGGGACCTCAGGCCGGTAGTTTCTTTCCCCTCCTGGTGAGCTCGCCAAGAACGGGTCTGTGTCTGCCCAGAGGCTGCATCTGAAGGGAATTCAGTTGGGGGTGTGAAAGATGCGGTCCGTTGGGGAGTCTCCTTGACTCCAGGGGCCGAGGAGAGACCCAGCAGCCAGCAGCACCCTCTCCCAAATGTGCTGGGACGGGAAGGGCCTGTGCTGGGGTGGGAGGTGGGTGGAAGGGGGCACGAGGTGGGAAGCAGGGCTGAAGGAGAAGCAGCAGCATCTGCCTGACCCAGCAGAGGTGCAAACACCCACCTGTAACTTCAGGGACCTGGAGAACAAAGCTGGACGTGCGGCAGCGACTGGAGAGGATGCAGGAGCACGTGAGAGCTCTCTGGGCTGGTGCTGGAAGGGGGACTTGGGGGGAGGGAGGGTGAGGGGGAAACATCAGGGTCAGCAGGTTGGGAAGGCAGTGAGGATGTGCCCAATATGGGCACAACTCCCTGGGGTCGGTACCTCTCCCTGGGGGGGCACCCCTCCCTGCACACGGCAGAGCAGTAGCTGTCCGTGTCTCTTCCATCCCAACAGCTTTCCCTCCTGCGTGGCCATTTCCTCAGGAGGAGCAGCGCCAGCGTTGTGGTCCCAGCCTGGCCCAGAGCTGGGCTGGCAGCGGGCAGGGAGGGTCAGCAGGCAGGAGCCATCTGCCCACGCACCAGCACACACGTGCCCGTCAGCCTGTGCGGTGCTGGAACAGCATCCTTTAATCACAGTTATTTTAGAGAATGAAACAGAGCAGAGCAGAGATTAAAAGCTCACCTGACACGAAACCAATCAAAGTTATCAGCAAACCATTAAATTGCTTCCAGAAATAAAACTCTGCTCGTCTCTGCAGGGAGAGGTGAGATGGAGGTGCCTGCCTGCCCCCGCCTCTCCACCCCCGTGCCTGCCGCCGTGGCCAGGGATGCCTCCCAGCAGTGCTTGCTGGACCAGCCCTGGCCAGGCACTGGCACCAGCAATTGGGCCAGGTCTACAGCACTCACATGCAGAAAATAGATGAACAATTTCTTAAGCAAATCACAATCCCAGACTGGTTTGGGTGGGAAGGGACCTTTCAAGGTCATCTGGTCCAACCCCCCTGCAGGGAGCAGGGCCATCTGCAGCTAGAGCAGGGTGCTCAGAGCCCCGGGCAACCTCCCCTGCCATGGTGCCAGGGATGGAGCAGCCACCACCTCCTCAAGTGGGGCTGACGGAGGGGTTTGGCTGCAGAGCTGCCACCTCTGCTTGTCCTCTCTGAGCTGGGCCCATCCGGGTGCACCCCAAGCAGATGAGAGCAAAGGGAGCCAGGGAGGGGAGGAAGCTGAACCCGAGGAGAGACCTTGGTCCTGCCGTGGCCACTCCAGTGCTCTGCTTTCCTGAGAAAGCCTCTGTGAGCCCCATTGATCATTCTGGGATGTCAGGTGGTGTGCAGATGGGAACACAGGCCTATTGATTTTTACTAGCTTACGAAAAATTGGAAAGGGGGAGCAAACACCCTTAAACAGCACCGCTTCCTGAGCGGCCGTTCCCCGACATGGTTTGGTTTAAAGGAAACACAATGTATGCGCCCACATCTTCCGCAAGAGCCAGGGTAACGCCGAAGGGCATTTATTTCAGCGGCGAGGTCATCTGCCGAGCTGCGAGGAATGGAAACACACAAATAAAACCCAGAGCCCAAACCCAAATCCAATCTCGGAAAAGCCGGGTAAGTGAAATGGATTCAGGCAGCTCTAAATTGGCAGCGGTCCCACCCCTGGAGATCCGCGGGGTAGGTAATCAGGGCGAGAGCAGCGAGATGAGTTCCCATCAAGTGCATTGGCTTGGAAAATGGGGAAAGTTTAGGGTCAGGCGCCCGCGTTCCCGGGGGAAGGCTTGCCATGGGAAATGGGAAGCGGAGCGAGCTCCGGCCAGCGCCGCCGTGATTACTTGTTTCAGTGTCAATTTTCTGTACTTTGCAGTACGCTGAGGACTTCCACCTGCTCACGAGGTGTTGCAGAGCCCTGGCTGCAGGAGGGAGATCCTTCCCTTCCATCAATTAGCAAAGCCCGCGTGGCCCCCGCCGTGGCTAATGCACGTATCCCACCCTGCCCTCAACGGGAGCACATCCCCCTAGCGCCTCCCGCCCTCCGCGGAGAAATCAAAGGCAAACGTCGCTCGGCGTTTGCATTTTCCCCACGTGTATCCCCCTGTTGTTTTTTCCCACAGAAGAGATACTTCGGCTACGTTCGGCAATTCATCTTTGCATACAAGCCTGCAGGTACAGCTGCTAGCTGCTCCCTGATGGGCTGCTGTCTTCCCCATGATGGAGGGCATTTGGAAGGAGCATAAACGGGACTTGTGAACTTGGCGGAACGAGCCGACTAACAGGGACACCTTCTATATTCCTGGTAATTATTCCATGTGGGAGGGAGCGATCGCTCCGGCTCCATACCTGCCCATCATGCCTCTGGCAGCCCCTCGGGACCCCAGCCTTCACCATCATCCCCAGAGTGTGGGTCAAGCGCAGGCGAGGCTGTCCCAGCAGCTTTAGAGGCAATCCTCTGTGCTGTGACTTCAGATGGATGCGCTGGTGTCATGAGGATGCAGGGAAAAGCGAAGAGAAAAAACTGATCACACATCTTTTGTTATTTTAAAAGAGATTAGCCTCAAATTTGAGTGATTTTCCCAGATTTGTGCTGGGGGGAGGGGTTTTCCAGAGCTTTCACAATCATTCATCGAAGTCTGGTTTTGCACGACAGCAAGCGGCAACCCCCTGCCCCGGCTCTTGAGCCAAAGGAGCGGCAGGCGAGCCAGGGGCCACTCCTGGGGACACGCAGCAGCCCCCGCTCAGCCCTGCCCGGGTTTGCTCTGCCCAGGTAACACCAGCTTTGAATTGGGTAGGTGAGGGGCAACACGGGTCTCTACAATGGGTGTCAAACGCCGTGAGCGAGGCGTGTGCGGCACCAGACCATCGGCTTCCAAATCCTGCTGTAGCTCGGGCAGAGAACTAAGCTGGCAAAGCCCAGCCTTGTGCCCAGCCGGGCAGCAGCCTGACAGCTCTGGCACCAGGCAGGCTCCTCGACGCTGCCCAGGCACTCCCTTCCACCTTCGGTTTTTAAGAGCCCACCTTGTGAGGCAGCCAAGGGCAGAAGTCTCCTGGGCCACGCTTCCCAGGATTTGTGGAAGGGCTGTTTACAAAATAACGGCCCTTTGTGCAGCTTGGTCCCAGGGGAGGCAGCGTGGGATGCCGAAGGTCGTGGTTGGCAGGTCAGAGGTCCGAGTCATGAGGGATTAAAAGAGATTAAATATCTTCTTCTCCAAAACTGGAGGTTTGGATAATTAATTGCTCCCTAAACATGAAGGCTTTAAATGATCGCCCTCCATATATGCCAGATTCATTCTCCTGCCCTGGTTATTTGTCTCTGCAGGGGAACACACAGGCGGGTGTTAAAAATACTCCTCTTTTTGTCAAACCCTGTTGGCATTATTCAGAATGGGGGCTGACCGTGGAGGGCCCTCCAGATATGGAGCACATCTGCTCTGGGATGCTGTGCGCTGCTGGGAAGGTGGGCTGCAAGGCAAAGGGTGTCTACCAAAAATTGAAATATGACGCAGCATGGCTCAAATGTACGGGGGGTTCTCCCTAGGCCTCTCACAGAAACCCAGTATGTTGACAAGAGATGGGTTTTTACCTCCCCACCCCATTTATGGACTTTCCCATTTGTGTTTCCCTCTGGAGCCAGGCAGGGGGATGGAGCCAGGCACGAAGTGATGGAGCTGGGCAGGGGGTGATGGAGCTGGGCAGGGGGTGATGGAGCTGGGCAGGGGGTGATGGAGCTGGGCAGGGTGCAGAGCCAGGCCTGGTCAGCCCCTGGGAGCCCCCACGGCTTCGCCTCTGAGCATCTTGTCCAACTCCGCTAAGGATTTAAACACATGTTGAAATTAATCTGCTGGATAAAACCTTTTCTTCACAGCCTTTCATTAATCACCCATCCTTCCCATATTTCCTGCTAGGAAAATAGATTTTTAAACCTGTCAGTTGTGGTTTTGCGGGATTCATTTTGTGCTTTTTCTGTCTGTTCTTCTGCACTGCCAGGGAGGAGGGAGACAATTAACTGGTGTTTTAAAAATGCAGAGCACTTATTACTGTACTTAGCTAATAGATGTGAATTATGTAACTGTTGGATGTGCTTAGGGTATTAAATATAGATTTTTATTTTGGGATATTAGGTTTCCCAGCAATGCAGAGGTTTGACATGGCTGAAAATTCAGATCCCAGTGGTATATAAAATAGGTAGCCACAAAATCTGGGTCCACATCTGGGGGGGACACAAGACTACTGGTCAGTAAAGCTGGTGCTAGAGAGGTGTATGGGCTTTGTCAGGCACGGCAGCCCCAGCAGCAGGGATGATGCTGCCCGGCTCCTGCACCCATCCTCCCGGCACATCGCCGTCCCAGTAGCTGATGGGTGCCCCTGGGAAGCCCGAGAGGGGCTGGTCTGACAAATGTAGGGGCTTTCTCCTTCAGACGAGCACCTTCAGTAGTTTTCAGACAGAAGTTTGTAATTTGCAGCTAAACGCCCCAATTCAGTGCTCTCAATTTGTCCCCTCCTCTCTCTGTTGATCTAAATCCCAGCTGGCTTAAACTACACTGACCAAATGCCATCTGCTCTGCTCACAGGGCCCTGGGCAGGGATGGCAGCGGGACCTGGAGGGGATTTGTCCCCAGGGCCACCTCCCCGGGTGACAGCAGGAGTGCTGCCCTGTCCCCGCATGCATTTGAAAGGGCAGAGTGAGAAGGGGCTGGGGAACAGGCATCCTGGCAGGATGGTGGCAGTATCACCTGTCACAGCGAGCATCCCTGTTGGAGCTGGTGCCCACCCTCCCCACAGCTCCCTCGCTGGTGATGTGACCTGCACATCCCGGGGTGAAGCCCTTCCCATTGCAGAAGCGTTCCGGCTGGCAGAGCCCTTTCAGCTCATGGAGTCCAACGTTCCCCCAGCACTGCCAGGGCACCACTGCCCCCTGTCCCTCAGCACCACAGCTCCACGGGGGGCTTGGAAACCCCTCCAGGGGTCACGGGGACTCCACCACTGCCCTGGGCACCCTGTTCCGAGCCTCATGGTCTGTACCAGCCTGTGAATAATGAGCACACTGGGGATGGGTTTCTATATAAACAGCCCCACGGGCGTAAAGCGAGCACAGTGGGCAGTTTGTGTGGGTGGTTTGGGGATCGGGCAGGATGTGGTCCCTCGCATGGGCTCACCAAAGCCCAGCTTGGGTTCCACGCTGGCAGGGCACCTCCAGGCAAGAAATCGCACCCTTGTACCACTTACGGATTGATGTGAAAATGCAGAGGTCTGGGGGGAGAACTTCCAGGAAAGGCAGCACCGGAGCTCCTGGAGAGGGGTGCGACATGATGGGGGGGGGCTGTCGCTCCTAATGAAGCGGGAGCAATTAGCAGCTGTTGCTGACGGGAAGGGTGTCTGCTCTGCCAAGCCGGCACGGTACCAAGCAGCTTTAATTTGTCGGGAGTGTGAAGCCATCCCTCGAATAAGGGATGTGCTGGGGGAGACTGGGTGGATCCCACAGGGTGTGGAGAAGGATGAAATGGTGGCTCACAGACGCAGAGGTGGGGGGTTGCCAGGGCACCTCCTCTATCGCTCAGGGCAAGGGGGGGTGTCCCATCAGCTTTGGGCCAGCAGACAGCAGAGTCACCCCTGGGTGGCCAGGGGCATCACTGGGTCTAGGCCAGCCTGGGGCTGAAGACCTCCAGAAATCCCTGCCAGCCTTAATTATTTATGAATCTGTGATTTCAGCCTTGCAGCAAGAGCATGCCTCTCCGCAGTTCTGCTCTGGCCGTGGCAGAAGGCTGGGGGTGGCCAGCTCTCTGCTCTGTGCTGTTTCCAGGTGGGCACCTCCTGCTCCCTGGGGTGGGAGATGGTCCTCGGTGCGGATGTGGGTGGAGCTGCACTCAGAATGCAGTTCCAGTGGCAGTTTGGTGGGTCACACAGGTGTAAATGTGTGCTCTGCCTGTAACTGTGTGGTGCTGCTCTGCCCGTGGCC
The DNA here is from genome assembly GCA_025345505.1 of Todiramphus chloris collaris. Classification (NCBI taxonomy): domain Eukaryota; kingdom Metazoa; phylum Chordata; class Aves; order Coraciiformes; family Alcedinidae; genus Todiramphus; species Todiramphus chloris. Next base: position 583,150 of record JANVCC010000121.1, on the reverse strand, counting down.
GTGCCAGGCTGCTCTGCCTGTAACCCTGTGGTGCTGCTCTGCCCGTGGCCGTGCCAGGCTGCTCTGCCTGTAAATGTGTGGTGTTGCGGTGTTGCTCTGCCTGTGACCCTGTGGTGCTGCTCTGCATAAAGGGTACAGAAAAGTCCCGCTGGCACTGCTGGCGCTGAAGGATAAACTGCTGCGTGGTGACACCAGCGTTGCAATGTCAATTGGCAGAGCAGCCTGGCGGTGAGCTGTGTGATGAAGAAAGCACCATGATTCAAAAGCTGTCACTAAGAGGAACCTCTGTGCTGTATAAATAGTGCCCAAGTCACCCGCTTTAATAGGATGCAAACAACGTTGTCGCGTAGCAGAGGAGACAGGTTGCGAGGCGAGCTGTCATATTCCGGGACAATGGAATTGCTGTGCGTTTGCTGTCTTGTTTTGTTTGTGAGGGGCTGGCTGGGGAAGCTGCGGGGAGCGGGAGGCTGCGGCAGCAGCGCTGGCTTTCCCAGCGCAGCGGGGCTGGGCGCTGGGGCTGGGCGCTGGGGCTGGGGCTGGGGCTGGAGCAGGGCAGAGGCTCCGCGCCTCCTCCTCGCCTGGAATTTGGCGTTTGTGCAGTGCTAAAGCACGGTGGGACAGAGGGGAAGGAACTGGTGCACAAAATGAATCCAGAGCGACCTGCCCCGCTCTTCCTTCTCTGAAGAGTAAGTGTAATTCACGGCTTTGTCTCCTGGGCTGTAAGGTCTGGGAAGAGGAGGAGACGGCTGCAGGTGAGGGCAGGCAGAGAGCTCCGGGAGAGCAAGGCAAAGCACGGCTGAGAGGCTCTCTGCGACAGTTGGCTGGCGTGTTTCATTCCTTTCCCACGTTCTGGAGATAAATCCCTGAAGTTACTCAGTCACTGGGACGCAGGGGTTGGGCAGGAGATGGTGACAGTCAGGGGTGGCTCCTGGGGTAGCCAGCTGAAGGATGCACAGAGGGGTTTGGGGTGAACAAGGAGCCGTGGGGTGTGCTGTATTTGTATTTGTATTGTGGAGCTGGTTTCGGGGCTGCTTTTGCCACCTTTGCACGGTGCTTCGGAGAAGGGACAGCGCGCAGTGGAGCCTTCTCAGCACTGAGCAGGTCGGCCAGGCTGAGCCGAGCCCAGCCCAGTGTGGGGACATGGAAGCTGCATCCACCAACCCTGCCCCCTGGTTATTTCTGCAGGCTTTTACTGCAAAGTCGAAGATTTCGGCTAACTTCTGAATTCCCTGGCTGAGAAAAGCTACACTTTTTGCCTGATCAATGTGTGGATGTCCATGGGTGATGCGCTGTGTTTACAGCTTTAGTCCTGTTTTAGCTGCACTGTAGCTGTGCACCAAACCATGCAGGTATCTGCAGCCTTGCCTTACCCTGGGGCCTCTATTTCTAATCTATTTTCTGCCCCGGGTAAAGATGTTCTGCAAACCTCTGATGGCAGGCAGTCCCACACACCCTCCCTCTCCTGCTGGAGCTCTGGTGGCCAGCCTGGGATCACAGTGTCTGTCCGTGTCCATCGCCAGAGCCCTGGAGATTCCCACCCTGGAGTCCTGGGCCCCTCGCTCCGCAGGATGAGCCCAGGAAGGGCTCCAAGGCTGCTCTGGAGAGAAGGAGCTGATCGCTGTGCTCGTTTTCAATAGAGAGAAATCTATACGCACGTGGTGACATTTTTAGGGCACGCTATTTTTCCCTTACGAGTGGGCTGGAAAAATCAGAGTGGCTTTCAAGAAATGAAAGCACCTTATTTATTTGGAGAACACAGCTCTTACTGATTAACCTTGAGCTTTTCCACAATGTCTCTCATGACATAAGATTTAATCCCATGATCTCGAAGGTTAAAAAGACAGGTTTAGGGGCTAAGTTTGGAGATGCTGTGGTGGAAGGCCAAAATGGGTTTTACAGCTCTTGCAGGTGCTGAATGTGGCGATGTATTGTCATGCTATAAAATGGTTACCCTGAAGAATAACCCCCCCAAAGCAGGAGTTCAGGAGCTGTTCATCAGCAGCGTGACACAATAGCGTGAGAAGTTACAAAAATACATTCTCCAGCAGAAGCTAACTGAGGATTTAGATGGACAACTGAAAAGGGACAAAGGGGTAAAAGGCAGAAAATGCATTACCCCAAATTCTTCTCGTACTTCATTTGCTCCCAGAATTCCTCATGTGCACTGATAATTTTTTTATGCATGAAATTCCATGAAATTTCTGACAATTCTGGGAAGTGACAAATGGCACAGATGGCCCATCTCTGGGAGCAGATATATGGCGAGGGGGATTGAGCTCTTCCAGCCTTCTCACAACACAGAGACATACAAGCCATGGTGTAGAGAGGCTCCCAGACTTTCTTGTTTCTTTTTTATTTTCTTTCTCTTTTTTTTTTTTTTTTTTTCTGTGGGGATAATAATAACAGTGTCAAGGACACCATTCAAGTTGATGCCTGGAGAGCTATTCAGTATAGACCTATTTACGGCCATTATAAAATGCCTGTGGATAGTTCAACGACCGATTTTCAAGAGTCTTTTTCTACCTTTTGAAGGATCAGGAAAATCTATCAAACTGGAGAAATTAAGCTATTTTTCTTCAGGGGAAGAGAAACAGAGTAGGGAGCTTCTCACATTAAAATGCTGCCGTAGATTCCGGATGAATGAAAAATTGGTCTGCATAATAATGAGCCGCGAGATGGATTTTTAAACGGCTTAAACCCACTCTTCACAGCTGCTGTGGCAGCGCGGGGGGATTTGGGGCGGCCTGCCTGCTTTTGGCTGTATGAAGTTGAAAGATCGCCCTTCTCGGGTCAGCTGCCAGTGGATTTTGCTGCTCCTGCCGTCCATCCGAGCAGGCAGGGAGCAGGCAGTGCTTGGAGGATGCAGGCAGGCACAGGCTGGGCTTCAAGCAAGCATCAGACTTGGAGTGCAGCCTGACTGGGGCCGTCCTTCACATCTCACAGGGCAAAGGGCAGGATTTCTCTTGGCTTTGGTGGTGGTTGAACTGTTATCCCCACTGGGCAGCTACCAGTGGGCTCCCTGAGTGCAGACCCATGGCCATAGGGAGAAGGAAATCACCCTTTGCATGCCTGTGCACGCACATATGTGTGTCTCACGAGAGACAAGGATCCTAAACAGATGTCCTTGGTGCCACCCTGCCTTCCATGCATCTTTTCTCACTGCTATTTCCCTCTGGCTCTTCGTTCGTGCTGCCAGCCACTAACATGCGGTGCTCAAAAATATCATGCAAAGGAGTTTGCTTTGGAAAAATGTGGAGTTTGAGTAATGTGTGTTAATTACTTGCACAATAAAAGTCGATCGATATGCTAAACAAACAACTCTCTGCTCTCAAATGGGCTCTCGTCACGATTTTGTTATCAAGTGCTTGCCCTCCTGCCATCCCAAAGCCATAAATGGAAGCCCATTTTCTTTTCCAATGCCTTAAGTTACATTTAATTGAGTGGGAAAGACATTTATTTTTTCCCCTTAAAAGACGCCAACTCTCTCCTGCACGTAACCACAAAGAGCATCATCTCCCCATCACCCCGGGCAGGGCGGGAGCCTCGCTCGCCCCAGCCGCTCAGCGCTGGCTGAACCCCAGCCCCAGCTGCCTCCCTGCGGGCTGGGCCATGGGTGCAGCGCTTCCCTTTGAGGGTTTAGGGGCACGTCCTTGCTGGGTGTACAACATGTGTGCCCTCCACTCTCAGTTCGTGGGACACGGTGGGTAAGGATGGTCACAGTGCCCCAGATGGTTCACTTCCTGCATCTTTATCAGCCGCAGCCGCTTTGTCCGTGCTCAGCGGTTCTGAGCGGCCAGCACCCTGCTGCCAGGGCACCTACTGACCCCACGTGTCCTGGCAGTGCTGTGGAACATGCTGTGTCCTCCCGCCCTGCACAGCTGGGTGTGCGGTTCTGCGGTCCCCAAGTCCTGGAGATGCTGCTGTCCCCAAATCCTGGTGATGCTGCGGTCCCCGAGTCCTGGAGATGCTGCTGTCCCCAAATCCTGGCGATGCTGCGGTCCCTGGGTCCTGGCAATGCTGCAGCACAAGGACGTCACGAGGAAGGCACGATTTGCAGGCGAGATTTGACCACAGGCTTCACACAACACCAGTTGTTATTGTTGATAATTTTTACAACGCCCCAGTCATCCATTGTTCACGTTCCTTCTTTTGCAGAAGATCTGAAATTTCACTTTCAGTTTTCAGGGCCTGGTTTGCAAGGTCCCGTTGCTATTTCTCCTTCACTTTCCAGTCTAACCCCGCATAGCAGGTTTCCTTTTTTTGTGCTTTATGAGAGGTAGCAATCGATCGCGTCTCTCTTACAAACCAACAGTATGTACAATGCGAATATTAATAAATAATGACATTTGGATGAAGGGGATTTGGATCTGCCACATGCTCTTTGGGTAAAATTCTTTACTTTAAACATTAGCCTTCACATGTGCCACTTCTGCATTTTATTTTCTGCTGCAGAGGATATTGCTTCCCGTTAGACTGTGTCTAGGAAACATTTTCAAGGCATTCCTGTGGGACAATAACTTGGACGGTGAATTTCCACAGCTGACATTATGCTGTAAGTGCTCCAGGACCTGCAGCCCCATCCTCATCTGCTCGCTGTGCCGCAGAGGTGGCTCCGGCCGGCGCCTGGACCGCCGAGCCCCAGCCCTGGGCCAACGACGTGCTCGGCCAGTCCGGCACCGAACTGAAGGCAAAGAGCGTCTGCACCTGGAGCTGTGCTGTGGGGCGATGCTTTGCCACAGGGGATGGTTTTACATCACGGCAAGTATGCCTTTGTACCCGTGGGGGTAGCGGGATTGCCGAGCTGCTCTGCTGGGGCAGATCTGGGTTGCCCAAATGCCAGCGGTGGCAGCAGTGCCCAGGGCAGAGCTGCCTGTACAACCCGTGGGAAGAGGTGCCTGCAGGAAGTGGCTTCCCATGTCCTGCCAGGCACTGCTGTCCCACCAGTATCACCAAAAGGCTTTTAACTCCTAGCATGGTGAGGTTCTCTCTTCTTTATTGCATTTTTTTTTTCACTGTTTGCAGAGCCTCCATATGCATCCACCCCAGGAGAAACTCAATGTGGGACCAGGATGTCTAAACTGGGCACCCTTGGGAAGGACCAGGCATTGCAGGCAAGCAGCAGGCAGCATTTGTTGGCGCCTGGCTGGCACTGAGCCCAAGCCAAGGGCCCAGGCTGGGCCAGCATCCACGCTCATGGCTGGGCACAGCTCTTGCCATAGCACAGGGCCACAGGGCATTAAGTAGAGGAGTGGGGCAGCATCTGCTGAGGAAGGTCTAGAGGAGACCGCGTGTCTGGGTCTGTCTGCCCTCACTTTGCAGCACACAGCACAGGCAGGGCTCAGCAAAGCCGGCTCTGAGCTGCCTCCTGCCCCATGGGTGCAGATGTGCCCATGTCTCACACAGGGATAGGGATGCACCTGGGGCACTGGGACGTGCTGCACTGCTCTGAGGCTTCCCCTAGTTTATCACCCTCTCCCGTCTGGTGAGCGGCTCGCCCAGGATCTCCAGTGGCAATGAAGACAGTTCTAGCTCACCTTGACCTGTAGAGAAAGGAAAAACCCTTTGATGCTTGGAGTCAGGCAGTAAAATGTCATTGTCACCAACTGTCTGCCGGGTGCAATGCAGCAGCAGCCAGGGCAGATCTCCCTCCTCTTCACAGGCAGCAAGAGACATACCCAGTTCCATCCAGCCCACCTCAGAGGCAGGCTTCGGAATCCTTTACGGAGTTATGTCTGTCTAACAGCTGGAGAAACTGAGGCACGGATCTGTCTTTCTGGGCAGGCAAGGAGGGCTGAAAAATCCCCAGCACTTTGCAAGCAGCCCCTCTGCAGTGAGCCCTGCCCCTGGCAGGATGAGCAGCCCCTCTGCAGTGAGCCCTGCCCCTGGCAGGATGAGCAGCCCCTCTGCAGTGAGCCCTGCCCCTGGCAGGATGAGCAGCCCCTCTGCAGTGAGCTCTGCCCCTGGCAGGATGAGCAGCCCCTCTGCAGTGAGCTCTGCCCCTGGCAGGATGAGCAGCCCCTCTGCAGTGAGCCCTGCCCCTGGCAGGATGCTCCTGAGGGTGAGAGCTGCGCTGGGGGGAGCGATTTGGGGAGCCCCCCAAGGCAGAGCTGCTCTGAGGAGCCTTCTCCATCCCCGGCCTGGTGACAGTCCCCGCGGGGCAGCAGCTGGCTGATCCCGTGGGAAAGGCTCGCTGGCGTGCGGCCGTCCCCTTTTCTGCCTCCCTCCCGTCGCATGACTTTGTTCTTTGTTAAAAGACACACAGTTGAGGAGATGCAGCCGCTCTTTGTGCCAGCAATTTGAATTTGACCCTTTCCAACACCAAAAATCAATACTCCCGTGGAGAAGCAGTGGGTGCTATTTTTCTAAACCCTGTTTACAGCAGTACAGTCCTTTAAGGCAGATGTTATCTGCTCCAGAGTCCGCTGCATACTTTACCAAATTTTACAAAGCATTTTCTGAGCACATAATGACAGTATTATCTTTGTCCACCTGCTGAGAATAGCAGTGGGTTTACAATAAATATCTGCTTCCAAGATGTACAAGTAAGAGTCCATCTTATCTGTCCAGATGGGGGAAAAAAAAGCCCCTAATTTACATCCCAGAAAGCACTGGGGTGTGACAAAGGTCATCAGCTGACACTGTACCCTCAACTGGGATGAAAAATATATGAGCCAGGACTGCATTGTTTGAAGGGGAGATAACCAGCGCCAACTGCTCCTGCCGTCTCCTCTGCACCTCCACTCGCTGATGCCACCCCAGCCCTGTGCCCATGTGCCACCCGACCCGGCCTCCCGGCGTAGCCTGGCCAGCGAGGGGTAGGCACACATCTGGTTTTAGCAGAAAATGACAAGCACGAAGGGTTTGACCACACCAGCACTCCCCAGCACGCAGCTTGGCCAGAAATTCTCCTTTTATTCCCCCAGCGGATTTCTCACCACGTACCATGTTTGCACAGGGTCTCTCCCGTGAGGCTGGCGGGACACCGGTACGTGTCAGCGACAGCGGAGCAGAGAGCAGGTACACATCTGGGTACCCAGTGAGCTGCTGGCATCTGCACCATGCAGAGCTGGCCAAAGCGTGGACCACCCGGGGACTCACCCCTCCTCACAGCAGTGACGACAAAGTATGTTTCAGATGGCACGTGTCCCTTTTTCCACAGAATCCCGGAACAGTAGGGCTGGAAGGGACCTCTGGAGATCTAATCCAGACATTTGCGGGATAGCTCCTCTCCAGATGCTCCCAGCACACGTGCCACCTCCTGCCGGCCATGTGAGACCTTGCTGCTCCTAGCTGGGCTACTTCCTCTATTTCCAGGACATTTTCTTAGCTAGTTAATGAGCTAATGAGGCAACTCTGGCCGGCTTCCCCAGCTTCTGAAAGGCCGGCATCATCCTCCCTCCCTCCCTCCGTCTCTCCCCCTCTCTGGAGGCAGACGCCCACCCCGTTCTGCCTCACAGCGCCAGACCGAGCAAAGCCGACCCGGCGAGTCCCGGGAGGCCACAGCAGCCCATCACGGCAGGGCCCGGTTCCTGGAAGGAGCCGTTAGACTGAGAAAGGCGGCCCCGGCATGGGCGCAGATGCGCGGATGCTGCGGCGGGGCCGCGGGAGCGGAGCGACTCAGCGCCTCCGGCAGAGCCGCGCTGCCGCTGGCCCGTCCCGCGGGACCCTGGCCCGCCGGGCCCTGGAAAGCAAGGAGGGACAAAGGAGCAGGGGTACGAAACCGTTCACAAAACTCCTAATACAGTGAGAGGAACGGCAATACAAGCGCTGAGCTCATGGCCCGGTCCCCTCAAAAATTTTCTTCTCTCGGAAGTTTTAAATAATGCATTGCATCCAGATCGCTGATGTCCCTCCTGGCATTAATCTTTGCTCTCCCAATTCAGCACAAGGAAAGTGGTAAATCAGAGACGCTGACCCTTGTCTACACACTTTGCAGGTAGTAATTGATCAAAGATTTATTTATTAGCCAAGCCATGATTGATTTATAGGAGTTTTGCTTGATCGAGTTAATTGCAAACAGTAACTTACTGTCCCGGATGCCTGGGAAGCCCGGCAGGTCCTGCTGCTGCTGTTCCTGGGGCGATAACAGCGCCGAGGTGATAAGATACCGGCTCACCCTGTGGTTTGGGATCGGTTACCTGCGTCAGATAAAATAGTTATCACCATCAATAATCAACCTGCACTGGAGCCGGAGGATCTAGCGAAGTCATAGTTCAAGCGTCACTTCCTTGGGATGGGCTGGCTCAGGATCTCATTCCCAAACAACAGAAAGAGATGGTTAAGTGGTGACTTATTCATAACACCACAAAAGGAAAAAAAAAAAACCCAGACCTTTGTGGTGTTATTCCACTCTACAAGAGAAATGAGTCCACAGCAGCCCTTGGCTGTTGTTTTCAGCACAGGAAGCTGATTGAGAAACTTTGCTGAGCAGCAGCCATGGGCCAGCTCATTGCAACACGGGTGCAGAGGACAGCCCAGGAGGGGACAGCCGCACGTGGCAACTCCAGCATCCACAGCCAGCCCACTGGGAGAGAGGCACAGCTCTGGACACCCCACAGAACCTGGCCAGAAAGGGTCATTAAAAGGCAAAGACAGAGCTGGCAGAGATCCCTAGGCTGCTGGATCCAGTCCTTGGTGCCAGTAGCTTAGCACATCCTATCATCACCCTCCAAAACCCTTCTAGCCTGGTGCCAGCAAGGGCAGATCCTGCCCCTGAGCAGCATGAGGTCTCCTCTCCCACTTCAGGGCCACCCAGGCTTCCCAGGGGACAATTTGGGTCTCCTCCAAACCAACCATTGCTGTCGCTGTTTAAAACGGGAGCGAAGAGATGCAGCAACACACAAATTCAGCAAGAGAAGGCAAAAGAAGCCACTTTATTAATTTCTAACCCCGTTTTCTATCCCCTAGCCCCACAGGGCGATGGGTCAGTGATCACCCATCTCCTAGGGTGAGTGGCTAAAGTCCTACAGCACCCATTGCAAAATATTTTTCCAATGTTCCATAAACAGAACTTGGCAAAACACCAGGTATTGGTCCAGCTTACAAACCCATCCTACTGTTTATCAAAACACTGGTGAGAAAGGCAGGACTCTCACCAAATATTGTGAGACCCTGAGACAATCCCTCTGCTAGCAGCTTTTCAGCATCCACACCATTGCTACATGATCTTGGTCCTTCCTGCACTGAGGCCAGGGCTGGCTCCTCATTCCCTCCCCAGGCACGGCTGTGGCACGTCCCCAGATCACCGACACAAAGGCAGGATCACAAGCCGTGGTGCAGAAGTGCTGGGGCACTTGATTGAAGAGCTCAGTTCTGCAAAAAAAAAGACCTGCATCCAGTCCTGCCCAGCCTTGACACTGTGGGGACATGGGCAAGCACCCCTGTATCCATCCTGCTGCTCCATTCTTCCCAGTTTGTGTCTTTTTCCAAAACCAAGGCAAATAAAAACTTCTACACCATCTTCTCGCCCAGGCTTATCAGCACAGCAACTTTCCAGCCAAGTCACCACCTCAGCAAAGCCCCCCTACCTCCAGCACCTCAGCCTGTGGCACAGTTGCCATTCCTTACAGCACCAAGCGCCACTACACTGGGAAAAAACTCTCTGTGTGTTTGATTTTCTGCACCCTCAGCAGTGACCAGGGAAGCCCCACCAGGACCAGGACCAGGACCAGGGCACCATGCTGAGACTTAGCAGTGGTGGTGAGGTGGATGTGCCCATGGCCAAGGACACATTCCTCCTGGGAACGGGAGGAGGAAAGTGAAAGCGAAGGAACCGCCTCGTTTCTGAGCCAGCACCCATCTGAAAAATTAATCTGGGGCTGGGATTTTCAGGATGTTGCGGGAGTTGGGCATTTAACCCCCGTGAAACGCTGCTGGCTTTGACATCTAAAAGCTCTTTGAAAGATCCTAGTCTTAATTATTCGGATTTTCCCCCTACCTCCCAGCTGTAGTTCAGGCTTCCAGCCTTTTCCAAACAAGTTTATCCATCCTTAATTACCACTCAGAAAGTGACCCCGTGTGAGCCCTGCCGCCGTGCTCCTCTTGGCTGACAGACAACTGCCAGCCAAGCAAGAGCTACTAATTAGTAATTGATAAATATAAGTGTGCTGTCTTCCCTGAGCAGAGTCCCGCCTGATGACAGTAATTAATTGTTCATTGATCCCCCCAGGCTGACGGCAGGTCTGCCGAGGTGCTGCTCGCCCGCTGTGGCTCAAGGGGAGCGATGCCAGAGGGGGTGGCCCGCGGCACGTGGTGCCCAGCACTGCTGTTGGAGCCAGGACACCAGCCCTGCCTGCCCTGCCCACGCTGCCTGCAGTGCCCGCCCTGCCTGCTGGGCTGGCTGGCTTTCACCAGAAGAGCACAGGCCGGGTGATAATGCCAAGGAGCAGCCTTGGAGGAGAAGACTCTGCTCAGGGGCCAGCATCCCCCTGCAAAACAGTGATGCCTGAGGAGACTCCCACAGCTCAGTTACCCAGTTCATGGCAAAATCATAGTATCACAGACTGGTTTAGGTGGGAAGGGACCTTTCAAGGTCACCTAGACCAAGCCCCCTGCAGGGAGCAGGGCCATCTGCAGCTAGAGCAGGGTGCTCAGAGCCCCGGGCAACCTCCCCTGCAATGGTGCCAGGGATGGGGCAGCCACCACCTCTCGGGGCAGCCTGGCACAGGCTCTCACCATGCTGTGTCAACAATTTCTTCCTCCTCTCCAGTCTGAATCTCCCTCTTTTAGTTCCAAACCATCACCCCTTGGCCTGTCCCAACAGGCCCTGCTAAAAGGTCTGCCCCATCTTTCTTATAGGTCCCTTTTAAGTATTGAAAGAAAAACAAAATTGAAGCCTAAAATGCTGACCCGATGTTGGGGTTTTGGGGAGTTCTGCTGTTTTCCTTCTTCTCTTCAAGAATTTTTCCATACTTGTTCATCAAGGAGATAAATTGCTGTACTTAAGAGAGAAAAAAGGACCTGGCCACAGGGGAGGGGTCCAGCCTGCCGGAAAAAGGGGGTTGGGTGGAGCCCCTAGGGCTCTGGTTTTGCTCCCCACATTCGAAGTGAGGAGAAACTGCTCTTGTGGGGGAGAGAACTCATCCCCACTGCATCTCCTGCTTCTGCTTCTGCCCCTGCTGTCTCCAGGGATCCTGCTGGACACCGGGATCGGCTGCCCAGGGGGTTCGTGACGTGGGTTCTTTCCTTGGCCATTGCCCCGTGGGGACTGAGCTGGCTCCGGGGCAACGGGGAGACCATCGCGCCCTCCCTGCTCCCCGGGAGCCCCGAGAGCCTGGGGCTGGGTTCCCGGCGCTGTTTGTTGTTACTGCCATAGTCAGTGTTGTTTGTTTGCCTTGTTATATAGATATTTAGTAAAGAACTGTTATTCCTATTCCTCATCTTTGCCTGAAAGCCCCTTAGTTTCAAAATGCTGAGCATTCGGAGGGGAGGGGGTTGCATTTTTCCATTCCAAGGGGGGCTCCTGCCTCCCTTGGCAGACACCTGTCTTTCAAACCAAGACACCCAAAAATAGATTTGTGTTTTGTCATGACCCAAACACAGTTTTTCCGAGAGGAAAAACAATCAAAGCAATTTAAAATAAAAACAAACCCCGCTTAACTACATCTTTAAATTACAGTTCCTGAGGCAAATACTTGAATGTCAAGTGTCAGTCCCGAGGTTTTTCTGATGCTCATTATCACCCCATAAACTCCCTGCAAGAGGAGATCACTCCTGCCCAGGCGGGTTTCTCATGGAAAAGCTGACCCGGGCGAGCTGGAGCAGGGCAGGCAGGCTGTGTAACGTCCCCACTCCCGCTGGGAAACTGTCCCAGTGTGTGGCTCCGGGGACACAGCCATGCCTGACGATGGCTCAGCTGGGTGCTGGCACCGGAGGGCATGGTCGTCTCCAAGAGGACTTTCTTTGACCTTCCACCCCAGGCCCAGCACCCCTCACCCCAGCTGCAGCACCCATGTGCATGGTCTCAGCTCAGGACCACACAAAACGTACCTCGGGCTGCCCTCGAGAGCGGCACGTGCCCGGCCACCACACCTGGGTCCACCCCCTTCCGTGGCTCTTTGGGGGATGCCGCCCTCTCAGGTTTTAATTAATTGTCTTTCTCTTTTCTTTCACTGTTTGGGTCAGGCTCCCAAGTGCCAATCCGTTTGATAGCACCCTGGGGAGCCTTTTGTTCTGAATAGGTGAAAAATTGTACCCACAAAAAGAGTTCCCCCTCCGATCAATTCCCTCTAACAACTTTATTGATTAGCTGCAGTAACATTTTTCATTTATTAATTATGAAGAAGATGTTCCAGTGATTTCTTAAAGTTAACTGTTGTGCTTTTCCCCCTTCCCTCAGCCCTCCCTGCCCCGGTGGGGTGGCTGCAGAGCTGCAGGAAGGCTCTGCCTGCGTGGCCCTCAGCACCGCCGGGACAGGCGGGCAGCTCTCCTGGCACAAACCCGCTCGGCAGGACCGCCGCTTGCTCATCCCCTAAGAGCACTTGCAGCATGGGAAGACGCGCTCCAGCCTGGAGCACGTGCCGTTACTTGGACTTGGCAGAGGGAGCGGCTGGCACCGCTTTACAGATAAATTAGGACCCCAGAACGGTGACGTTCTTTGGCCAGTGTCAGGGAAGGTCGTCCTGGCGACAAGGTCAGGAGCCGTCTACACGCTGGGATGGGACACCATGGTGCTTTCAATGCCCCGAGTGAGGGGTTCTCCACGTCCTTCGCTGGGGGGTCTTTGTCAGGCAATGTGCCCAGCTCCAGCCCCAGATCCCTGCTCCTGCCGCCACTCCAGCCTTGGGAACACGCTGTCCCCAAAACCCCCTCACCGCTGGGGCTCGAGGACATTCATAAACTGCGCTCACATCGTAAATTGAGAAAAGGAGTCGAGCGAGGGCAAGTAAGCCCAAGAGTAAGCTGAAAGGAGAGGTAAGAAAGGAAAAGGAAGGTCAGAAAGAGGGTAATTAAGGAAATGCAGCAAAGAGAAATTATGCAAGAGAGGATTAGAAATGTACAATTGGTGTCGGTACCCGGGAACATAAATCACACAGAGCTGGAAGGAGATCGCACAGTGCTGAAGGAAACCTAAGGGTGATAGTGGACTGATTATGAGTTTGAAATATGGCATGTTGGCAAAAACTCCGAGATGATTTATCCTCTGTCACAGACTATCCCGGGAAGGTGGCAGCCCTTTCCCATATAGCTCTTCTGAGACTGAAACTCCAGCACCGAATTGATTTCTGAGTCTGCCAGCCTGTGCTCGGCTGCAGATGGTAACAAATAACATGAAGAGAAAGAAAGAGAAGAGAAGAGAAGAGAAGAGAAGAGAAGAGAAGAGAAGAGAAGAGAAGAGAAGAGAAGAGAAGAGAAGAGAAGAGGAGAGATTAGGAAATCAGAAAGGAGATTACAGTCACAGGGAAACAAATGCATCAAACACACCCTCAGTGCAAGGGCTAGAGGGGAGACAGAAATTTGGGTACCAGTTTACTTTTTACACCCCTACAGTCAACCAGGTGATTGTCCAAAGTGATTCTTTACCATGGCACCATGGGTACACAAAGGCTTCAGAACTCCGTTGTGCAGTCCTACCCAAACCCGCTAGGAATTACCAGCCCGTGTGAAAGTACCAGGTAGAAAGCTGAACTTTTTGCAAATATTTGTATCTGAGAACAAAAAGAGCATTCAAATCTAAGTAATAGCAATATGGAGGGGTGAGGAGATGATTTAGCTATCTGGATTAAAAGGCTACTTGAACATGTGCTGTGCAGTAATTACCGATCCGAGGCACGGGATGATAACCCCGCACTGAGAGCGGATCCTCGGCACGGGCTGGGGAGCAAACCCAAGCACCGGGGCCAGGGCTCCTGGGGAGCCCGCGAGAAGGACCTCGGAGGGCTATTGTTAGATGCTGCAGTGACAGTGGGAGGCAAGTCAGGAGCCTGAGAAAAGCTGCAGAAGGAGCTGCTGGCAAGAAGCATAAACCAAAAATACACAGTGGCAGGAATAAAGCCGAGAGCAGGGAAAATGGAGAAAATGATCAATACCTGAAGACCAGAAACAAAAAGAGAACGGTCAACAATCTTTATTCCTGACCTATGCAACCAGGGGCCTGACCTGAAGAGCTGTTTTCTCTTAGAGAAAGTGTAGGCATGGTCAGAAAATGAAACAGATTGAAATGAGGGCATCGACCGCAATGTCTCTCCAGGGCATTTAGCGCTCCTGAGCCGCACGCTGCCAGCCCGGATGGAGGTCCCGGCACAAGGGCAAGGGTGGCCCTGGGGCACCTCTGCAGGCTGACCCAACTGTGCAGACACAGCCCGCTCCAGGGAACAGGGGACGTGCCTCCAGCCCCAAACAGTGACCAGCTGAGTGCTGCCGCTGCCCTGGAAGCGGTGAAGGTGCCACGAGCTCCCCGAGGTCCTGCAGACAGCCATGGCCATCGTGTCTGCCCAGCCCTGCCCACGAGCCACGACACGACTGTGCCCACCGCACCGCGGGAAATGCAGCTCTGAACCAAGCACGCTGGGGAGATACAAGGCAACAACTGCTTTATTTTCACTAATTGGTATATATAGCTCAGGTTAAGGATGCCATGCCTAGAGATGGTGATTGTGGCTTCCATGTGGTTTGTCATCATTAGCCTGCAGGTCCATGAGGTCCTGAGCATCACCAACGACAAGGGACAGGGAAGAACCACTCTCCATCTCTTCCACAGTAAGAACTGGGGGCCTCAAACAAAACCAGCCGGGGAGAGCTCAAACCAGGAGGAGATGCATCACCATACAGCATGTAATTACTGTGCAGGACTTGTTAGCAGATGCTAGGGACCTTGATCAGACCCCACGCTGATGGCAGCCTCCAGATCTCCATCTATGAGATCCTGAAGCCTCTCCAGGAGACCTGCGTTGGTGCTTAGCCATCCTCACCATTAGGGAAATTACCCACATTTCCCCCCAAATTGACCTAAATCTGCCCTGCCCTTCATTACCAGCAGTGCAGCACCTCAGTTTTCGTGCTGTCCTACTTCCACACTGGCTCCATCTGGGTGACAAGGAGGTCAAGGGACCGGCTTGGTCAGCATCACGGAGTGCCTCACTGGCACAGTCAGGATTAGAGCCAGGGAGTCCCAGAGTTCACGGTCCTTCGCCTGAACCAGGCTAAGCACAGGACTCCTGCTGTAAAACAGATGGTAAGGAAAAATGGTTGGAGGAGATTAATAATAATACTGATAGAAAACTAGATCGAAGGGATCAGGACGTAACAGAGGGGCTGAACAATAATTTGATGCCTCTGCAGTAAATGAAGAGGACAGATGCTTGCTTAAATTTGGGGATTAGATTTTGTAGACTAAAGAAGATAACAAATGAAATGATTACAGTATTAAAAGGTTGGTCCTCCAGTGGACAAGCAGTTTAGAAAGACCCTTGTCATTAAGAGCCAGGGATGGGGGGACAAGCCTTTGGGAAAGGTAGAGTGGCCATCCCCGACCCCTCTCTTCTACCTCCTCCTGGGTCCCCAGAGCATGAGAGGAGATGCACGGCACCTCTCATCCCAGATCCGGGAAGCTGGGCCTGCAGTGCAGCATCCCGGCAGGTGGGGGATGCTCCTGCCCTGGCTGCTGTCAGGCAGGGCAAACAGCCATCAAACGGTGCCACCTCGGTGGCTTTGGAGCAAGGCAGCTTGTGGGAATGGTCTGAGCTGAATGCATAGGACTCTGAGACACGGGCTGGCTTCTGCAGTTGTTTATTTGGCAACTTATTTGACTGCTCGTGCAAATAGTAAATAATAAACAAGAAATGTGCGAGAGGTACTTCAGCCTAGGGAAACTCATTCTTCAAGGGTTCCCTGGGGCATGGGAAGAGGATCCTTTTGCCATCGTTTTCAAGGAACATTCAGCACACCATGCCTCTTTTTCTTCTTTTTACCTGGATCGTGCACTAGCTGGGCTTTGGGCTTTAGTAAAAGTCATGTCATTTTAGTGGGATAGTCATTTTTGGGGATAATCTGATTGTAAGAAAGATACAGGAGAACCTTACTGGAGGGGGGAGGACATGGGGAGACCCCGATCCCTCCAGGAATGGATAGGATACACTCTGAGAGATACCCTAAAGAAATAGCTGTTGCTGGCTTTTTGTTTTTTCCTTGCTTTTGTCACAAGCCTTGGGTGAAGAAATAGCCCGAGTGGCACTACTCATCACCAGAGCTAGACCCAAGGTGGGAACCCAGCCCCAGACCTTTGCAGCTCACTGTGAGAGGTGCTGCAGGTCTGGCAGGGCTCGGTAATGCTAGCTGTGCCTGGGAAGGTCAGTGCTGCCCTGAGATCTGGAGGCAAAACTGCTTAATCCCTCTCTCAGTCTCCTTTTTGGCTCTCTGCTCGTTGTTAGTCTAATTGGTACATCGAGGTTCGTGATAAAGGTCAAGCCCACCAGGTAACAGCAAGGACTGGAGCTGCCTGGGGTTTATTTTCTGCAGTTCCTGTGTTTATTAGTGCTAGAATTAAACAGTTTCCCATAGAGAAATGGCTAATGATGTCACTAAAATATGAGGAGGGAGGAGACAATTACAGCCGCTCCTGGCCGAGCTGTTCTTGCTCAGGCAAACAGAACAGCCCCTTTGCCGGGTGCCATACGAAGGCTGCGGTGATGAGCCCGAGGAGGAGGAGGAGGAGAAGGAGGAGGAGGAGAGGGAAGTGCTTACGAGGGGAGAGTCTCCTCTCCACGCACAAATATCTAAAAACTATTAATTTCAGGCAGCAGCTAGGAAGAAATACATGAAAGGGAAATTGATTTCTATTTAAATGGTATGTTTTCATCACCTTTTCTCAGAGCATGAACATTCATCTTTGAGTACCTGTGCTAATTGATTTCAAATGCAATTCAACACAATCACTGTAGAATAATAAATCTAGGGGTGAAGCAGCAAAAGGAGGGATAGCAACGCGGTGCGGCTGGAGGCCGTGGCGGGGGAGAGGGGCAAGCTGAGGTCCAGGGGCAGCCCATGGACCCACAGAGCCGGGACCCCACACTGACAGCCCCCTGGCTACAGCCAGCAGGCACCTCAGCCTGTCTTAAGGACAAAAGGTACGCAGGCAGCCTGTAAAAGGTGGGTGCAATCCCATTAGAGGGGACGTTCAGGGATCAAGAAGGTTTACGGCTAATACGAAGGGTCCCACTAATCCACATAAGCTCTTGGAGAGAGAGGAGATTACAAGAGAGATGGGGCACGGGGCTAAAGTCAGGAAATGGAGCCCGAGCTGGCTGTGGGATGCAGAGAGCCCAGCATCCCCCGGCCACACAGCCAGGCTGTGCTGCCCAGCCACTCTGACCGAGTCCAGGGCTGTGGAGCACAGGAATGAAGGAATTGCCAGGGCTCGGAGAGGACTGACAGATGACTGAGAGGGCTGGACTGCTGGAAGTGGTCTGTCTGTTATTAGGGTTTTGTGTGCTCCCACACGCTCCCCGGCTGCATCACTCCGTGTCACACCGGGATGTAAAGCTGCCACGATGCAAGGCGCTGCCAAGTGCAGGAGTTTCCAAGCGGCCCTTTGAGCACTCCCAGTGTGAGCCGCTCCTCTCAGGAGCACTCTTAGTCCTCCCAAGCATCTGAATTAAATTTATTGCCGGGGATATTGGCTACAGTGTCTCCCCGCACGGGAGAAAAAGTAAATAAAATTTCCTTCAGGCGCATTGATCTTCACTGTGAGCTGCCTGGTGGTTAGAGAGAAGGTGAGGAATGAAAAGAGATGCCCAGCCCCTGGGCCAGACGGTGGCTGCTGGGCAGGGGGCAGCGGGCTCTGCCCACCCCGCAGCACCCAGCCCGCCCGGCTGACAAGAGGGAGAGCAGGGAGAGAGTCAAGGAGCTGAAAGGGAAACGGTAATACCTGAAGATGAAAACCTGAGGCCAGCTCCACAAGGAAAGGGGGCCCCAAAACAAAGCCGTGGGAACAAACTACCTGAGGGGGTGGAGGCTTCGGTGTCTCCTGCCCTTCCCCAGCAGACCTACACAGGCACGAGCTATTGGACACGACGCAGGATTAATGAGTGAAATGCAAAGACCTTTCAGAAATGAACAATCTATGAACTTCAATATGGCATTGTAGTATAAAAGCTCAATAGCAATATTCATATTGAGTTATCTCCCGATTTATGGTGCGTAAGATTGACTGGTTTGACTCTCGGTTAATCTGAGTCATTTCATACATCCTTGGGAAGCAGACATATGTAGGAACTGCCCAAAATTCAGCCTATGCTACAAATTACCTGTCTTTTTTGCACTCTCCACTGCTGGGATGGAGCTGTGCGCTTTTGCCCCCCCGACAGCTGGACCGTTGTGACGCAGTATTGTATGGGCTTCATCTTTTCCAAGCATTCTTGTCGCGTGCATTCCCGCGCATCCTTGATTGCAGTGAGGAGTTTCACCAGGCAAGATGACAAGGAGCCAGGGCTGTGTGGAGCTGTGGTGGCAAGAGGAGGCTGGCAATTCCAGAAATGAGGAGCCGCTGTGAGTCAGGGCAAAGCTCAGGGAGAACATTTCTCCCCCTCTATCTTGCAGCCCCTCCTTCTCTCTGGATGAAGGACCTGTAACCTTGCCAGGGAGAGGGTTAGGGCTTTAAAAAAAAACAAACCCAAACCACCCTGACTGCTGCTACCACAATTAAAACCCAGAAACAGTTGGAATGCTTATATTGATGCAGCTGGGACTGTAAGCAAAATAAAACCAGTAAAATAATGGCCAGTGGACAGTTGGAGACCATGGAAAGTCTATTGATTGCAACAGGGTCTCTTTTCTGTGCAGCAGAGTGATCTCAGAAGGGCTGAGCTTCGGGTAATTTTCTAGCAAACAATGTGTTGCACACCATTATTTGTGGATCCTGGGAATCAAACCGGAGCATCTGGGTCTCTCTAGTACACATTTGTTTAAGAGCAGACTCTGGTAACAAGGAGCTGGTCCAGGGGCCGTGCTTCCGTATTTTCTGTGATGCAGCGTATTAGTTCATGAGGGTTTCATTGATTATCGTGAGATAACCACATCCTTTCTCTGCTAGCCCTGGCTCCCCACTCCGTCACTGGAGATAAAAGAGGTGAAAGCACAGCTGGGCCACCCGGGCACTGCCCTTGCTGCTGCAGCACCAACAGGGCAGCAGTCGCCCAGGCAGGGATGGATCCCAGCATCTGGTGTCAGATCCCAGCCGGCACCGGGACAGGTCCTCCTGGCACATGTGTCCCTGGACAGCCCCAAGTGTCCCAAACAGCCACCCTGGATGCATCCCCCCCCTTGGGGGTCCAGGAAAGGGGCATACACAAGGGCCTTGTCTGGCACATGCTGGCACTAGAGGTTTCATGGTGGATTTAATTTAAAAGGGAGATTTCCTGCTGTTCCTGCCTGACAGACGTGCCCGTCACCCTCCGCTGCAGTGGTTGCTGCGCAGCGATCACCAGCACCAGCTCACCGTTCAGCTCGGGTGGCCAAGGGAGCCCTGACGGAGGACATGAGAGAAGGAGGTGGTATAAAAGAGCAGAGGGACATTTAGACTCAAAGAATGTTTTGGGTGGGAAGGGACCTTTAAAGTACATCTGGTCCAACCCCCCTGCAGGGAGCAGGGACATCTGCGGCTAGAGCAGGGTGCTCAGAGCCTGATTTAAAAGCTGTGAAGCTGTGCTGATGAACATGGTTTAGTGGTGCCCTGGCAGTGCTAGGGGAGCAGTTGGGCTCGATGGTCTGAAAGGTCTCCTCCAACCAAAACGATTTCATGATTCTACTCTACCCGTGAGCCTTCCTGGGATCCATACACCAGCGTGACGAAAATAGATGTATCTGTTTATCATATTTACTCGAGCTGCCGACACTTCTCAGCAAGGGATTTGGTAGGCAGAATGCATCTCCCCACATGGGAAAGGCTGTCAGAAGCCTCCCTAGCCCTGGTCCTGAGCAGGAGCCCCCCCGGCCAGCCCCAGCAGCCCCTGGCCGCCGGGCAGCCCCCGGCACTGCAGGCAGCTGCACGCAGCTCTCTCCTGCCTCGCCGGTAACAAAGAGATTCCACTGCCAGGTCAGAGGTTGAGAATTTGATAAACTGTCTCATATTTTTAAATGAAAAAATGATACTTCATCTTTCTAATGACAGAAAACTTGGAGATGGTTTACAGTAATATATGCCTTTTTTAATACATGGCTCGCAATCTCGGGCCAGCGGCTGTGTGAAGAATGGAGGAGCAGGCAAAAGGTTAATAGAGCATTGGTCCTTTTTTAATTGAAAAAATGACTGAGGGACCATGTAGCAGACCAAGCAGTAATATTATTACAGGCTGTAAGTACTGTTCCAGAGACTTACTGTTCATCTGGGAGCAGAGTAACGAGTGCCGGGCTGTGTCTCCCGCCTCGGCAGGAATGTGGGCTCACTCTCCAACAGGTTCATAACTCCTTCCCCTTTGAAAATGGGGATGATTTCAAAAATGTTTGTCTTCCTTTGTAAACTCTAGTGTGCGGCACAGTCCTCCAGAAAGAAGCGTGCTGAATCACTGGCAAAATTGATTCCTCCGCATCACGCCTCGGAGCATCACGCCCCATCTGCATCGGTGTGAGGAGGGGCGAGGGGCTGGGCTGGGCTTTGTGTTTAGGGGGGAACAGAATCATAGAATCACAGAACCATTTTGGTTGTCAAAGACCTTTAAGGTCACTGAGTCCAACTATTCCCCCAGCAGTGCCAGGGCACCACTGACCCATGGCCCTCAGCACCACAGCTCCACAGCTTGGAAACCCCTCCAGGGATCACGGGGACTCCACCACTGCCCTGGGCAGCCTGGCACAGCCTTGAACAATCCTTTCCATGAAGAAATTGTTCCTCAGGTCCAACCTAAATCTCCCCTGGTGTAACTTGAGGCTGTTTCCTCTGGTCCTGTCACTAAGATGATGCTGTGAGGTGCCTTCCGATCTCCTCTCCTCGATGTAAATCAGCATGGCTGTATCGATCTCAGGTAAACTACAGAAATTTACATCTCCCGTGGATTGGGCCCCCATGCCCTTCCCTGGCACTGCCCAGCCTCACTGCCATGGGTTCAGCGCAGTGCCCAGCACCAGCAGCATCCCTGCGCCATGGCTGCTCCCCTGCCACAGCCATGGTCCAGGGGTCATGGCACACAGAGTCCCTGCCACAGCTCTGCCAGTGCTCCCCGAGCGGCTCTTGGTCACTCTTAAGAGTGACCCCACGGTTTTGGGTGCAAGTTCACCCTGATGGGTAAATAAGCGTGCACTACGTGGAGTGATGTGTGAGAAGAACCCCCCGCACCTCATGGGGTTCAGCTACACTCCCCTGCAGCTCTGCTTGAGGGAAGGGGCTTCATTTGCACAGACAAAGTAGAATCGCTTCATTTTTCTGCTATAAAACAATTACAAAGCTTTTATACACAGGTCTTATCAGGCTCGATGCATCTGTGAATGTAAAGGTGAAGGTGGTCCTTCCTCTCAGCGCAGCCCCGTCCCAAGTGTCACAGGCAGGCTGCATATACATCCCCAGGTGACACATGCGTATGGTCACGCTGCACAGGCTGTGGCTGTGCTGAGCCAGGTGACCTCGGTGCTTAAACCAGAGCTTTCTCCTCTGGCCTGGTTTGAAACCCCCAGGAAAATCTGTGTGCGCCAACAGGAGAGCCGCAGATAATAAATGAAGCCAATAACACGGGGTAAGCTCTCTGAAAGCCTGCAGAAACGGGCCTTGCAACTCAAACTGCCCTAAATCCTCTAGGGAAAAGATGTTCAAACAATAAATACAAGACGAAACTCATAAATTATGGCAGTAAATGATAATGTAAAGAAATACCGAGCTTGATGTCCTACTTAGGCTATGAAAGGGGGGAGCAAGGCTGGTGGTTGTTAGTCACTGAACCCCCAAAAGCCAGGGGTGTAGCTGAAGGCATGAGAAACAGAGGAGCTGGGGAGGACGGAGGCGCAGAGGAGGTGGGGGGAACAGGGTTTGTTTTCCGTACATGGATGCAGCAGGAAGCTGGAGGGTTGGGGTCTGTGGGGGCGGCTGGGCTGGGCAGGGAGCTGGCACAGCCCCATGGCAAGGGAGAGCAGTGGAGGCAGAGGCTGGAGAAACTAAACAGTAGTGATGGAGGGTTTGGTGCTGAGCAGGATGTTGCTAATTGGGGTAGAAGGCCCTCAGGACTAATTAGAGCAGCGAGGCTCTGGCTGTGGGGTGCTGGTGGTGGGGTGTGCGGCCGGCTGCTCAGCCCCGGCATCCCAGGGAGCACCACAGCCCAGCAGTGCCCCCTTCTCCAGAGGTCAGGAGCTGGGATAAATGACACGTCTGAGATCCTGCGAGGGGAAAAAGGAAGAGGGGGAGGAGGGTCTCCTGCAGAACCTGATGGACAAGGGAAAAGCACCTTTCAGCCTGCTAGAACGAAGGGAGCCCCATCCCTTCGGGTTGGTGAGCGCTGGGCTGGCCAGAGATGGGTGACCCTTGGCAGGAGGTTCACTCGGGAGCTGGGGTTAGCAGCCGGCTCAGAGCAGAGTGGCTCCCGAAGCAGAGGCTGTGGCGGTGCAGACAGGGCTAATTGATGAGGAATTGCCACCAGAGCGCTGTGTCATCCAGAGGAGTTGAACTCTGGGCTGGCTGGGAAGCAAGACTGTTAAACAGGTTGTGGCGGTACTTTGGGCTGGGGTGGATTTATGGTCCGGAGGAGCAGCTCTATCCGTCATCTGTGAAAAGCCTCATTTACAGAGAGACACCGTGAGGAAAGGCAATCAGCTTGAAACCTGCTAAGCTGGGAATTTATAACCATTCTGCCGGGGAGAGCTCGTCCCTCTGATCAGCAGGAGCCACAGAAGCAGCAGCGGGAGCCAAGCAGCCCCAAGAGCCATGGGGACCTTGCATCCCCCCAGGGAAGACCCCTCTGAAAGCATGCTCCCACTGGGGCTCCCCCGGCCCCCCGCAGCCCCCTGAGAAGAAGGGGAGTTAAAAATGATGATGGAGTTCCTAACCAGCCTCTGCTGGGAGACGGCCATCAGTGGGAATATCTGGGAGCACCTCCATTAGGGACGTGCCTTCCTGTCCTCCATGGGCAAAAGGGAGTTCTAACAGGAAAAAGAGGAGAAAATGATATTTGGGAGGGCCTGGTGATGCCACCCAGGCTGTTGCCTCTTGTGCTGGAGAAGGCGTGGGTGTTTGTGGCTGCAAGTTCTATGAACACCCTGGCCCCATTCCCTTGCTGCTGGGTGGCAGCGTGGCCATCGACACCAACGCTTCAGCACAAAGCCAGGAGCAGCCGGCCCACATCCCCAGACAACCCCGCAGGGATTTTCAATTTTTTACCATTTGTGAATATTTGCTGGCAGCGGATTATTAAGGTTGCAGAGGCACTTGCATTAGCAGAGCCCACACTGCTCCCGTGCTCGGGTCCTCCTGTGATGGACCTCCCTATAAAACCCCTGACTGAAGGATGGATAGCCAACATCATCATTTGTGCTGCATTTTTCTCCCCCATGGAGGATGAGCTCCAGTTACTCCCATCCATCTCATTCTTTCAAGTCATCTTCAATCTGCAATTTCCCCTCACCCCGAAAAGAGTAAAAAATCGATCCATTTCTTTCCAATTTCAGACCAGGAGAGGGAAGGAGCCCGGTGAGAGGCAGAGGATGCCTTTCGCCACTCTGAGCACACACCTCTCCCCGTCCCTCCCCGTGCACAGCGTGCGAGTGCGGCTGGTTGGGAGTATTGATTCCTCCCCGGAAAGTGCAGCCGGCTGCGCTCGCACCCTGACCTCCAGCTCACCCTGCAGAGACAAAAATACACAGCTTCAGGTCTCCACAAGACAGAAAAAAATGCCGCTTCTCTGCTGAAGAAGGCGATGGCTGTCCCAGCCAGGACAGCAGCTTGGGGCTGCGTGGCACTGCCACCAGCTCCGGCAAACCGGGTGACCCTGGAGCTGCTCCACCTTCTCCAGCTGCCCATTAATCCTGCATTTTTGTGGCGTTCCTGTACCATGTTTATGTGCACCTACAGGAAAATGATTGATCCTGTGAGAACCATCTTTTCTTTAAAAAACAGAGACATATAGAAATAAATAACGTTTTAAAATCAGCGCATTTCACTCCTGTTTGCACCAGGGGGAGAAAACCTGGTGGGCACTAGCCCTTGACGAGCTTCATCCCAGCCCCACCAACCACACCGCACTGGCATGGCCTGGCAAGAGGGAAGGAGACAACTGGGAGCTGGAGCAGTAAGGGAGGGGGAATGGGAGGAATGGGGAATGGGGACGAAGAAGGCAGAGCCTATCCCCTGGGCTGGTCCCAGCCCCTCCTGACGTGGCTTTGGTGGCCGTCCCAGACCTGGCCATGCTGCAACATTTAGCAAATGTGTTAAGTGCCTTAAAGGAAGATGGGCCCTGTCTCCATATCCAGTGAGTTGTGTGGATGCTGAAAAGCTGCTAGCAGAGGGATTTTCTCAGGGTCTCACAATATTCGCTGAGAGCCCTGCCTTTCTCACCAGTGTTTTGATAAACAGTAGGATGGGTTTGTAAGCTGGACCAACACCTGGTGTTTTACCAAGTTCTGTTTATGGTACATTGGCAAAATATTTTGCAATGGGTGTTGTAGGACTTTAGCCACTCACCCTAGGAGATGGGTGATCACTGACCCATCGCCCTGTGGGGCTAGGAGATAGAAAACAGGGTTAGAAATTAATAAAGTGGCTTCTTCTTCCTCTCCTGGCTCTCTCTTCACTGATTTTGTGTTGCTGCATCTCTTCACTCCCGGTATAAAGAGCGACAGAGTTGCACTTGATTTCAGGTGCTCTGAACAGTCTCACTGCAAGGACCTCTGCTCATTCTGGCAGTGGGTGCTCACGACATGCACTTTTTAGAGAGTTAAAAGAATAAAAGTCAAATACACCCCAGTATAACACTCTAGAGGTAAACATCTTTGCTGTAGCGTGGCTACTCTTACACTAAATGTATGCTATAATATATCACTATTGTACCCTGTGCCATATCTGACAACAAATATGATTTTAGGTGTCATGCAGCAGGCATTTAATTATTGGAGACATGGGCTTAATGGTATTTGTGTCACAGAAGTGAGTGGTACAGATGTATCTTGACTCAAGGAGACTGAAACGCTGGCTTCAAAAAACTACCTCTCCTGATAATAGGTAATTTTACAAAAACGGTTAAATGAATCAGATTCAAACAAGGTCTGTTTCTTTCATCTGATCAATAGATCCGAAAGAAACAATGCCAAATATCATGAGTTATTGCACAGCACTGATGACCGTCAGGACAATGGGACTAGCAAAGACAAATACACACCTTTTCCTTTAAGCCTTTTATTATCATTATTATGGGTGATTAAAAATCCCATTAATCAGATGCTAAACAGATTAAACCCTATGAATTAATTTTCTGGAAATAACTAAGACAAACATTCTGTGCAGAGCTTATTTAATGAAATAGAAGCTGTTTATCTGCAAAATTAGGGCTTGTGCATATCTGAGCTTCAGCTGGAAAAATCCACTCCCGTGTGGGCACGGCGGGCGCAGGCTGGAGACGCCACCCATTTTTTTACCCATTCTAAGTAAAAGAAAGATCTTGCTCTAAGTAATTTATGATTCATTACACAAAGAGCTCATTAGCTAGGACTAGAAAATAAAATTACAGTCATTTAAGAAATAATTCCTTGATTTAGTGTTTAAGAAAGGAGGCTGCAGGGCAGAGGAAGCTGGTGCCGCCCCGTGGGGTCCGGGGAGGGGGCCCGGCAGAAGGCTGGGGATTCGGCACAGCCATGCCTCTTCCAAGTGTGCAGCCCTCAGGAAGACAAGCCACCTCCTCCTTAGTCCAGCTGTGCCTGCCGTCACCGCGTCCTTGTCCGGTGCCGCGTTGCACACCCCGTGCAGTGAGGTGCTGGGAGGAGCCACGGGTCTCACCAACATCCTGGGGAGCATCGGCTCCACTCGCCAGCAGCTGAGCTGGCGCCCATCATCACGTGTGGGATGAGGGCTGGTGTCCTCCGGGCACACCTCTGCATTTGGGACAGGGCAGCTTATGTATAAAAGACTGGGGACTAATGGCAGCTGAGGCAGCACCAGCCCCGGCTCCAAAGTCCTCCTAACTGCGCGCCCTGCAGTGACTCACCAACGCTAAAACCCCAGGGCTCTACTTTATTTCACCTTTGCACTTCCCCGTGCTATAAAGCTATCACAGATAATTTGTTAAAAGTTGTGGATAATAATAGGTAATGTTTTAATTGTACAGACACCTCTCTACGGGTTGAAGTTTGGCCGGTTATTCGGGAACGCAAACAAAAAGGTGGGGAACAATCGCAGCAGCCGCCCAGGAGCCCACGGAAACGCCTCATCAAAGACCAGCGCAGTGCCGATGGTGCTGGCAAGTTCAAAATCCTCTTGCTCCCTACCACCCAGATGCACCCAAAGCATTTGCTGGTTGGGGCATCACAGCTCCCTCAGAGCTACCTGCCCCATGGGACTGTCAGCAGCAGGAGGCCTGGGAAGAGGAAATCTCTTTAAGTTAAGATATGTTTTCTTGGAAGCAATTTCATAATCGTGTTAGTTCATTATCATGAATTATTGCTGTCACCTTTTTAACATGACTGTATATCTCATATACACTGCTGCTGGGTCTGACCAACCTCCTACCTGGTACTGAAGTGAGGACCAAGAAGGATGCCCTTGAAGGAGCACCCCAAAATAAGGTGACTTCTTCTGGTACACAAGCAAAACACAAATCTGGGGAGCTTCAGGTTGGGGCTGGCTTCAGAGGCTGAGATTTACATAAAAGGCAACATGTTTTTCTCTAGGCTGAAGTGCATAAGGCAGAAGAGGAGTTTCATCAGATTGAGCGTCTCAGCAGTCTCAGCTCAGCCCTTGAAGCCACCGACTTAACAGTGGTGAGTTTCTAAGTCAATGTGAGGATTTTCTTGTTGGTTTATCTACAGCTGTACTCCTGTGTCAGTCATATCCTCAACTTTTCCCTGCAAGATTCCCAAGGAACCATTTTTACCTACTAACAATTAAACAAGAAGATGTTTTTTATCAGTTTTGCCATTAATGACAATGATATGGGAAATGAGCATTAATTGATTTTTCACCAAACTCTTTCCCTCCCACAATTATGGAGCTGCCTTCGAGTGCAAAGTATTGGAGACAACATGATAAAAAAGTGTAATCTATGGTGCAATAACACCCAGGCCAGATGATTAGGCAGCCTCACAGTGACATCACTTGCCTTTATTGCTCAGATATGCAATGCAGGAAGCTCCTGCCTGATTCCACATGAAATGAGCATCCTTTGACACAGCCCCTACAGGGCACCCAGACCCCCTAGTGCTTGTTTGTCACCAGTCTGTACGATGCACAAGGCTGTTTACCCTCCTGGTCCTGCCTGCAGTGCAGCCATGGCAATGTTCTCCTCTGGAAACTGTCCAGCTGCCCACCGCCCTTATCCCCATCCCTGGTGGGACAAACAATCCTCATCTCTAAGGCATTTCTCTGGTTCCTAAGTAATGCTTCTGCCTTTACAAAGAAAGCACTGGAGGAGCTTTTAAATCCAGCATACAACCCCTAAAGCACCATGAGAGACAAGTGGACCTTCTGTTTGCATTCATTTATAGCCTTCTCTAGAAATTGCCTATCGAATCACTCCTTCTTGTGCCTGTTTAAATAAATAGGTGTATTTGTTATTGCTGTTGAAAGTTCCATGTTTGGCCTTTTTAAGTCATTTGATTAGGAAGTAGAGAGAATATTTTAGCAGCAAAGAAGGCACTGACAATCAGCACTACTAGGAATAATCCAATTTTCTTTGCGAAGAAGGGCAAGGGTCCTCCTAGGAGGTCAAAGCTCCCTTAGCACAATTAGAACTTTAATTAATGAAATTGGTTGAGCCTCTGCCATCAGAGCAAGTGGATTGTCCCTGCCCAGCAGAGATCTAGGGGGGGAGACACGAGCTCCCCGTGCCGGGGTCAGTGGGCTCTCCAGCCAGCACAGCAGTGGGCAGAGCTGTGCAGAACCCCCTGGGTGCAGCCCAGCCCCCTGCTCTGCCAGCAGAGCCCATTTGCTTCAGAGATGCATCCTTGGGGCTCCTGGTTTAACGTCAAAAGCAAAATTGGCCTTGTTCAGCAACTTCGTGATGAGCGGCACAACTCTCGGTATGTCGTGCTGTTCAGACATGCTGTCTGCAATTAATATTGCATAATGGCCTCCTGATTCCTAAATTATGTATTTCTCCTTCTCAGCATCATGTGTTTTTTACAGGGTTAATTATTTTCCATCATTCCGCCTTTAGCAACAGTCATCTTAATTAAGGGGGCCAAGTTCCGCTCTCCCTTCTGCCTGGCAGATCCTAATGAAATCAGCGGAGCCACGCAGTGTCAGTGGGAGAGGGACAGTGGCCATCTACCTAAAAATAAAATGTTCCCTCTCCTCTTAATTAATGCATAAAATTAAACCAAGGTGTCATCTCCAATTTCTGACTAATGTCACTGAGTAAACTGCTGCAAAATCCCCACTCAGAGTGGCCTTTCCGTGTGCAGTCCAAGTCCTGCCCGTGCCCTGACCACAGAGGTGGCTGACCAGAGCAGAGCGAGATGCTCAGGGGAAACCCTCCTCTCTGGGAACCTCTGCCATCGCACCAGCATGTGCTGGATTTCCTGCCTTTGCTTTTGGGGACTAAAAACAATGTCAGAAGTCTGCAGTGGGGCACCTGCGCCAGGAGAGGTTTAGGTTGGAGCTGAGGAACAATTTCTTCCCTGAAAGGGTTGTTCAGGGCCGTCTCAGGTTGCACAGGGCAGTGGTGGAGTCCCCGTGATCCCTGGAGGGGTTTCCAAGCCGTGGAGCTGTGGTGCTGAGGGGCAGGGGGCAGTGGTGCCCTGGCAGTGCTGGGGGAACAGTTGGGCTTGATGATCTGAAAGGGCTCTGCCAGCCCAAACGGTAATATGATTCTATGAAAAAGGTTTTAAAAGAGCCGAGAGCAGCCATGCCTGCCAGTGTCCCCCCTGGGCTCTCCTTCCCGTGCCCTGCTGCTCGCTGCCTCTCAGCATCCTCAGCTGCTGGCAGCAAAAGGGCTTATCCTGAGCTATTCCTCCCTTGCTTGCATTTTCTGACAGCCGCCTCTCAAAGCAGAGCCAGGCATCCATGCAGCGGAGGCTCCAATAAGTGTATCCACATGCAATATTCATGGATCACTTCAGAATAGTTACAGATCCATCACGCTTGGCAGCAGGACAGTGCACGCTCCTAATGCTGGGCTTAAGCACCTTTTTGAACCGCAGCCCTCAGGATGACCACACCGCTCGGCCTGGACAGTGGCCAAAGGAGCAGCGATGCCGCGGTGGCCGGGTGATGCCTGGGGACACAGGCAGTCTGGAGTCTCCTCTGACAGTCTGACAAGGCCAGCATCCCTTCTGAGATGTTTCCCGTAAGGCAGAGGTCTCTGGGAGGCGACCAGCGGTGACAGCAGATAGTGCCCTCAGCCCATCCCCTTCAGTACTACGTTCAACACAAGAGCACCGGGGTGCCCTGTGCTATGCCCACTGATGGCATGGCTCTTTCCCATCACAGCCCCCTCCCGCCCTGCAGCCCCACACCCACTTCTGTCGTAGCCTCCAGAGAAGCTCTAGGAAGCTCTTTGGAGACCCGGGGCAGTAGGACATCCCCACCTCAGGAAACCACTGCTTGTGAACCTGGCTGAAGCCATCAGCTCAGCCCCCAAAGTGCAGGGAACTCAAGGGAGCCCGGCCGGATCTTAATTCCCTCGGTCTGGGGAAGGTTTGTTTACCAACTTCTTCTGTGTCTGGCCACACCACACTGCAGCTCCAAAACCGATCTCATCCCCCAGGATTAAATTTTACACAATCATTCCTGAGTCTATGATAATCACTCCATAAAAAAAATGAAGAGATTGAGGATTTTTTTCAATGCAGAGGATTAGGTCTAAATACAAGTAATCTGCAGGAAGCTCACTGCATGCACACCACTAATCGCTCCCTCACTCTTCCCAGCTTTAGCCCTTTCATTAGTATTTTCCAGAGTAGGGCTGTTTGTCCTTGGTGAGGTCAGGCCGACGCAGAGTCAGACACGTCCCGAGGGCCACGGCCACGTGCCAGCCCACGGGGGTTTGCACGAGGGGCAGAGGACAACATATGCAGCAGCAGCTCCAGTGCCATACATCCCTGAAATGTTATGCATCTCTCCAGTGCCCTGCATCCCTCCAGTGCTGTACATCTCTCCAGTGCATCCCTCCAGTGCTGTACATCTCTCCAGTGCCCTGCATCTCTGCAGCGAGCAGTGGAGCAGGGCTGGGGACACAGCTGGGCTCTCTGCCTCTTGCTCCACTCCAGAGAGGAGCCTTTGTCGTGGGACCGCTCGTGCTTTTTACTCTGGGATCTTTCCAGTTTGCTTTGGGAGGGAGGTGCAGTAATTGGCTGGGAAATGTCTAATGCGGTGCCACAGACCAGCTGCTGGGATCTTCTTAGGTACACTATTAAAAGGGAAGACTCAAATCCTGAAGCTGTTAGCAAATTCCTGATGGTTTTACTAGGTGAAGCGTGAATAATAACCTGGCAGCTGGTGATTTCCCCAGACCTGGGGCAGTTGTCTCCATGTACCCCTGAGTGCCCAGGAGCCAGCAGTGCTTTGGCCATCCCAGGCAGCGGGCGGCTGGGCACAGGCAGCCTGCCTGCCCTCACTGCCACAGCCCTCCCATGGGGTGCCTTGCGTTACAGCTGGAGGTGGGGATGAGGAGGTGGAGCCCACCACGCTGGTGCAAATGCCTGCAGCCTTTCCCATCCCATCCCATCCCCTGCGTGTGTATGAGCTTCCCCCCACTGCAGGGCTGTCACTTCTGCCAAACTCTCACCTGGCAGGCTTGCAAAGCCCCGATTAACTAACCTGTGTCTTGTGTTTATAGCAGCAGGGAGTGCAGAAGGCAATTGCCCTCCGTGCTGGCACCCCAGGATTACTCCTGGGTTTTGGCGTTGTTTCCCACTGAGGCTTGGGGCTGCATCCCCATGCAGGGACATGAGCAACTCATCGTGGGCCAGGCTGTGCCTGCGGCTCAGGGGGATGGGGGCAACGGGCTCCTGGGGCTGCCAGAAAGCGTGGGCTCAAAGCCTGAGACAAAGCCAGTGCACCATAAAGTCATAAAGAGACGTGTGCCCTTTATGTCCAGCAAGCACTTTTGCAAATATAATTAAAATAAATACTTATCTGTGACTGCTCTGACCACAGGTATAAGGATGCAGTGTCAGATTTTTAAAACAAGATAGCTTTAGCACTTAGAAGAGGACTCGAGCAGACTTTGGGTACTTATGTTCAAAATAATTGTCCCAAGAAACCCAATTCAGCAGCCACCCGGGCTGAAAGCACTTAGGCACACTCGGGCAGGCGTTCAACAAAGCATTTAGCTACCCCCGCGCGGCATCAGCAGAATCCTCGGGGCCTCTGCTCAGGGCAGTGACTCAGGGAAACCACGGGGGCTCGGTGCTGAGATGGACCCACTGGGGTCCCACCTGGGTCTGGCCTGGGCCCCGCGCACGCACCCCAGGGCCATCCCCCGTGCCGCTCCGATTGCAGCTGGCTCCTGCCTCCGCCGGCTGCTGCAACTGCTCTAAGGCTTGGGGAGAGGGTTGTTCGTTAGCGCAGCAGCGTGACGGCAGCCGCAGGTGGCCTGTTCCTCACCACCTTCCCCGGGGAACCCATTTTCAGTACAAGCAGAGATGCTGCTAACCAGCAGCCTTGGCTGCTAAACGTGGCTGAGGAGAGAGACTGCTTCTGGTAATAAATTCATAGATCTTCACACACCAGCAAGCTGAAAAGCACCTGGTTTAAAGAGACTTTAAAACTATTTTGGGTGCAGTCAGTCAGACCGAGACCCCCTTATGCTTGGAGACCCTGAACACCCGCTTCAAAGAAGGGAAGGAAACCGCAAAGATATCCCAGAAAAGGTTGTTCTCAGATCTTCAAAGCACAACTTTCCTGTAGAGTTAAAAAGCCCATGTCCCATTGCCATGAATAAGTCAAAAAGTGTGAACCTTTCCTAAGTGCACACCCGACCCAAGAGGTGTTTCCTCAGTTGGGCTTGAAAGCGAATCGATGCTCCTGGTTTCTTTCATGTGGTGTTGCTGCGCTTCTCCTCCGACAAAACACCGGTCTCTCCCCTGCTCCAGCTAGTTGAAACCTCGTCTCTGTTTCAAACACACTTCTCTTCTTCAGTCTCTTCCAGCATCAGTAAAAATCCTGTCAGATGCATCTGCTGGAGGTTGTTTTCTTACTGGCAACCGGCTGATGGCCAGCGAGGGCCTCCAGGCTGGTCCAGCACCCACCGCTCCCTGGCAGCCTCCCTGGACACGATGCTAACGCTGCTTACAGTCACAGCCAGACCCTCGCCCTCTCCCAGTCCCTGCCCTCTGCACCCACCATGGGCTCCATGGCTCGTTGCCACGCGCAGCCTGGCAGTTCAGAGCCCACGCTCTGCCTCCCCGCCTACACTGGGACACTGCAGCTGCAGGCGGAGAGGTTTCATACGGAAAGAACATTCCTCCTTGGAGAGCCTCAAATCTAATCAGGAATTCCTACAGATTTCCTGCTGTGTGCCACTGCCACATTTCCTAGCAAAGGCGGCAGGGTGTTTATCACCAGTCGAGGACGCGGCGCAACCTGCACGCCGGGGCTGCCGGCGCTACTGCCGGGGCGGTGGGAAGCCACAGGCAGCGGGACTCGTCCTCCTCTGCCCCTTGTCTTCAGCGCAGCTTGCAAAGCACCCCGTGGATAGTGAAAATACTGGCTCACCAACCCACCGCCTCCTTCAAAGCTTCGCACACAAAATCAGCCACCTAATTGAGGAGCCACGTTCCCAGGCTCCGGGGCAGGGAGCTCTGTACCTGGGCCTCCCCACTCCTCGCGCCTGCAGCCTCGGGCGAGCCAAGCTTCTGTGTCAATTACAGGAAAATCAATGAAGATACTGTTCAGGACTCCTTTTCACCATTCAGCACGGATGATATCCTTCACTTTCTAGCACTGATTCATTTACTTTCAGCCTCTCCAGGGGCTCCTGACATATTGCTATCTCTGAAGAATCTGAAGCAAGAACTGCCTTTGTTTCCACTGCAACTTGTTGGCATGCATAGGCTCCAGGGACGTGCTGCTGGGGTTGGGGCTCACCATGGGGTCAGAAGGAGAGCTGCTGCAGCACCCAGCAAGCTCTGCTAACATTTCTTGCCAAAGCATCTTTCCAATGTCCTCCCAGCTTTCGTTAGTGCAGAAATGGGGCAGGACTGGGCGGCAAAATGGGTCTAAAACCCCGGGGTGGCCTGCTACTGCCCTTATTCCTCCAGCTCCAGGCTGTCCTGGCCAAGCTGTCCCCACCAGCAGCGATACAGGAGCACTGCTTCTCCTCCCACAGCCCTGCCATTGCCAACACACCCCTCTCCAAGCACCAGAGGCTGCGGTGTCTCCTGGAAAGGTTCTGCTGCCAGGGGCTTTGCCTGGGCCACCAGGACAGCACGTCGCCCTCCCATGCTGTCACTGCTCATGATGAAAAAGCTCCAGTCCACCCACAGCTTGTGCCCGACTGCCAGGTGACACACTGACTGGGCTGCAGGACACCATGGGGCCAGCAGCAGAAGGGGAGCCCCACTTGCCCAGCAGCCCATTGGCCAGAATTATAGAACTGATTTTACCTAAAGGTGAAAAGTTGCAGATGGTTTATCCTGCCACGCCTGGGTGGACATGTTGAAGCTGGGGACACCATGCACTCGGTGTATAACAACAGAAACCACGTGAAGACTCATGTAAAAAACCTCTCCTACATCAAAACCGTGTTATTTCCTTCATTCCCATCCTTTTCCCTCTCCACCAAAGCCACAGGCATCCCATAGGGCCAGGGTATAGACCTCTGTGCTGTACTTGGGCCAAGCTCCCACTGAAGGCTGAAGAACCATGCTGTGAAGTAAAACCCAACCTTGCAAGCTCCTCCTGTTCCTCTTCTTCAAAGAGAGCTTCATGCATGGAGAGCTTGTAGGATATAGCCCAGAGCAAGGATGGTGCTACAAAGACAGTATTTATTATTTATAAGGCACTTCTGTGAGCTTGGGGCTCAGAGGCAGAGCTGTCTATAGGGGCGAGCTTTAGAGGGGAAAAAAAAACGTAGCTTGAAGAAACACTGAAGGTATTGCAAGATGCACAAGTCATGCTCGTAAGAGACATTCCTCAGATGACCGAAGTCAGGGTCTCTTGGAGCTCACGTGGAATTTGCTGGGTGATTTATGGGTCAGTTTAATTACCGCTAGGGCTCTTTTAGGTGGTATCACGCTCTAAACACCTTCTTTTGAAGAACAGTGAGTCTTCTGAACCAGCATCGGGTTTGTCATTGCCCGGCTGCAGGCTGTGGTGTAGGCTCCTTCCACTCTGTACGTACCATGCGGTGATCTACGGGGTCACAGGGAAACGCTGCAGCCCCGCGATGCTGTGCTGAGGAGCAGGGGGACGTTGTGCCCCCACGCAGGCCCCGGTCCCCTGGCGAAGGCACAGTGTCCCGAGTGGCTCAGCTACCCACGGCTCAGCCACGCTCAGCCCACACACATGCCCACGAGGCTTGGGGACTCACCCTGGCACTGGAGCTGGGGAGGGGTCGCTGTGGCTACCAGGCTGGGCCACCCCCAGACTTTCGGGAGGTCACCACAGGGCACTCCAGGGTGGCGGGACGGGCACTCCGGGCACCCCGGGGCTGTCGTCGGGGCGGTGCCGGGGGAGATCTCCCCGGGGCCGTGACGGAGGGCCCCGGGCACAGCCGGCAGGCACGCTGGGGCGGTCGGGGGGCACTCCGGGGCTGTGGGCGCGGGGCACGGGGCCGCCGGTGCTGCCGGTGCGTGCGCCGGGGCTGCGGGGGCGGCCCGCCGGGGGGGG
>JANVCC010000121.1:531106-547862 GCA_025345505.1 Todiramphus chloris collaris | reverse complement strand
GGGGGGGGAGCGGCGGCGGCGACGGGGCCGCCGGGGCTGCCGGGGCCGGGCGGCCGCTGCCGGCTGCCATTTCATCGCGCCGCCGCTCGCTCCCTCCATTTTCTCTCCGGCTGCCGCCGGTGCCGCCCCGTCCCCGCCGCCGTCCCGCGCCCGCCGCCCCCGCACCCCCCGCTCCATGTAGCCCCGCGGCAGCCGCTCCCCCCGTCCCCGCACACGCCCAGCCGCGGGGCCGCCTCCCGGCATGAGGAGCTGCAAGATGGTGCGGGTGGCCAGCGTGCTGGGGCTGGTGATGCTGAGCATCGCGCTCCTCATCCTCTCCCTCATCAGCTACGTCTCGCTGAAGAAAGACAACATCTTCGGCGCGCCCCGCGCCGCCGGCCCGGGGGGGCCCCGCATGTACATGTTCCACGCGGGATTCAGGTGAGGGGGCGGCCGGGAACGGCTCGGAACGGCCCGGGGAGGGGGGTCCGCCCATCCCATCCCACCCCATCCCACCCCATCCCTTCCCTTCCGAGCCCCCGCTGCCTGCCGGGCGGTTCCCGGGGAGAGCCGGGCGGGCCCGGTGAGGCCCGAGCGCTCGGCGTAGCCCCGCACCCTGCTCCGGCCCGGCTCCGCGCCGCAACCCGCCGAGGGGCCCCGGGGCCTGCGGGGACCGGGAGCGGGAGCGGGAGCGGGAGGGCCCCTCCCCGGGGACCGCAGCACCGCGGAGGCCCGGCCCGGGCGTGGGAACCGCAGCGCCCCGGGGGTGAGCGGGGGGCAGCAGCTCCACACTGCCCTGCCCGGCACGGCCCGGTGCGGCCCGGTACAGCCCGGCACGGCCCGGTACAGCCCGGTACAGCCCGGCACGGGCACGTCGCGTCCCGGTGCAGCCTTGTGCAGCCCAGTGCCGCCCGGCACAGCCCAGTGCGGTCTGGTACATGCCGGCGTGGCCCATCTTGGGCCCGGTACAGCCCGGTGCAGCCTGACATGGCCCATCACGGGCCCGGTGCCGCCCAGCGCAGCCCAGTACAGCTCTGTGCATTCCAGTATGTTCCGTCACGAGCCCGGCACAGCCCGGTACATCTCCTGGCATGTCCCGTCACGGGCCCGGCGCGGCCCGTCGGGGCGAGGCGCGTCGGGCGCTGTCCGCGGTGCTGATGCCACCGTCCCGGGGAGGGCCGGGCCGGTAACGGGCTGCGGGTCTCTGTGTGTCTGTGTGTCTGTATATGGCTGCGTGGCTCTGTGTATGTCTGCGTGGCTCTGCGCGCTCATTTCCAGGTCTCAGTTTGCACTGAAGTTCCTGGACCCCTCGTTTGTCCCCATCACGAACTCCCTGAGCCAGGAGCTGCAGGAGAAGCCCTCCAAGTGGGCCTTCAACCGGACGGCCTTCACCCAGCAGAGGTGAGCCCACGCATCGCCCCGCTCACCCCACTGAGACTGTCCCCTTCCTTACCCCCAGGATTTCAGAAAATACCACCAGGGACTGCTAAACACTCTTGAGCTCTGAGTAATTTGCCAGTTGTGAGAGACAAAGGCTGAATCAGAGCACTTCCCCAGATGGTTACAGCTACCTTGGAGGAGCTGATCATTTCAGAGCAGGAACTGCAACACACATTCTTTCACCAAACAGAATGTGGCCCACTTTCCCAGGGTGCAAGTGAAATTGTCATTAATTGAAGATAAACGGCTGGGGCTTTAAAACTTGAGACAAACTGCACTGTAACAGCCATGAAATGCCATGTTTGTGGAGGCCAACGCACGCCCAGCTCAACTTCCCAGCAAGCGGCAGCTCTGAGCAAGTGCAGGGCTGCTCTGCCTCCAGCCCTGCCCCTCGGCTCTGCAGCCAGGCAGCACTTGGTGCTGGAGGGCAGAACTTGGGCTTCTCTCCTCCCTTCTGGTCACTCTCCAGCACATCAGAACCAGCAATGCCCTTCTCAGGGTGACAAGTGCTGCCCACTGCCCTCAGGAGCTGTGGAGCACAGAGAGGAGACAGCACTTGGGCACATGGACAGCCTGCCCATCCTTTCCCCAGGAACTCCCAGGCTGGGTGACAGTGGCCACCCAGCAGTATTGCTTCATTCCTGGCACCACAGGCTCATCCTTCTGAAGTCTGTCTCAGTGCCACCCCTCTGATGATTTTAGCTAATGCCTCAGGATCTGCCTTTGCGCTTGTCTGTTAGCCATAACCCATAGTTAAGGCACCCAGTGGGACTCCATTAATGTTTAGACATTGGAGGATGCAAGCTGGAAGAAAGGTTGTTTGTTTTCCATAAACATGAGCAAATAAAGTGGTATGGGTTTTCTAATTTTATGCCCTGCTAGGGAAATTCCTGGTCAGGGTTGGTTTTGTTTGTTTTTTAAGTATCCCTAATAACTCCTGTAAAAAAGCCACGGGGCTGGCTCAAATAAGACATTAAGGCATTATATTTACATAAATGAAGGCAGCGACTGTCACTTGGTTTTGCAATTCAGGGCTTCTTAATGAGAACACAAAAATACATGTATTTAAAAATTGTCTCCTGTTAATTCCACCGAATATCCTGGACCGCTCAATTTTGCTTCCCATGCCTCGTGGCAAACGTGGTGCCCATCGTTACCAAAGACCCGTGGCCCAGCAGAAGGCCTGCCTGCCGGGCCCGTGTGGCAGCACCAGGGGAGCCACGCTCTGCACTGCCCCTTGGCAGGGTGACGGCAGGGGGGTTGCACTGATGGCTGCATGCCTCGGGCTCATGCAGGCACTCCAGTATTTTAATCCTGATGCTATTCCAGGAGACACGGACACGTCCTTAGATGGTGTCAGGCAGGACTGCCCGGTAAAGCCAAGTGGAGCTCTAGATGAGAAGCCAGCTTCATGATTCCTGCCTGTTTATATTCATTTAAAAGCCATTGTGCCACCTTTCTCAGGAAACTACTTTACTACACTAAAGAAAAAGAAAAATGTAAGTCTATCTGGAAAGAAAATCTCCACTGCAGAAAAAGGGGAGATATAACTCCATGTTCTCTTCTCTTTTTCTGCTTTATTTTAGGCAAGAAATTCTTCAGCATGTCGACGTAATAAAAAATTTTTCTTTGACCAAGAATAGCGTCCGGATTGGACAGCTGATGCATTACGATTATTCCAGCCATAAGTATGTTTTCTCTATCAGCAATAACTTCAGGTCGCTGCTCCCCGACGTGTCACCCATCCTCAACAAGCATTACAACATTTGCGCTGTGGTTGGCAACAGTGGGATCCTGACCGGGAGTCAGTGCGGGCAAGAAATAGATAAATCCGATTTTGTTTTTCGTTGCAATTTTGCTCCAACCGAGGCTTTCCAAAAAGATGTTGGGAGGAAAACCAACCTTACAACCTTCAACCCCAGCATCCTGGAAAAGTACTACAACAATCTCTTGACCATTCAGGATCGCAACAACTTCTTTTTAAGTTTGAAAAAGCTCGATGGGGCCATTCTTTGGATCCCTGCTTTTTTCTTCCACACGTCGGCAACAGTCACGAGAACACTGGTCGACTTCTTTGTGGAGCATAGAGGGCAACTCAAGGTCCAGTTGGCTTGGCCAGGAAATATAATGCAGCACGTCAACAGGTGTGTGTTTCTGCCTTGGATGTAGCAATATGTCGCTCTGTACAAATACAACTCTAGGTAATTTTCTATACATGCCTGATCTGGCTGGCACTGTCTGGAAAGGCAGGACCCCATACCACTTGGGTTTAGAGCAAATGCTTCAGGAAGTACTTCAGGTATTTCTTTGCAGGTGAATGTGGGAAAAACTTGTTTGGTGTGAGGGTGTCAGAGCCCAGCCCAGGCTGCCCAGAGAGGCTGTGGAGTCTTCTTGTCTGGAGAGATTCCAAACCCACCTGGCCAATGGGATGCTGGGCCCCCTGCTCTGGGTGACCCTGCTGGAGCGGGGGGGTGGCACCAGCTGATCTCCAGAGGACACTTCCACCCCCCACCATGCTGGGATTCTCTGTGATTCTGTGAAAACAACCTGAGCAGCACCCTGACCATCAGAGATATGCTCCAGTCCCCTCATTATCTTCATACCCTCCACTGGGCTCCCTCCAGTAACACCTGGTCCCTGTTGAACTGGGGAGCTCAGAACTGGACACAATACTCCAGAGGTGGCCTCACTAGGGCAGAGCAGAGAGGGAGGAGAACCTCCCTCAACATGATGGCCACACTCTTCTTCATGTATCCCCTTGTTAATTGCCCTCCCAGTCATTACAGGCTGACCTGCAGAGCAGTCTGTGCCTTGCCCAGGCGATCAGTGGTCAGCACTGATGGTCTTCAGGAAGTGCTGTTGTTTTTTTCTTGCGGCAAACCTGTGGCATTACTTCCACCCCGGACTAACCTGTCTTTGTTTTTCCCACAGATACTGGAAGAACAAACACTTGTCACCGAAACGGCTTAGCACAGGTATTCTCATGTATACCCTCGCGTCTGCCATATGTGAGGAGATCCACCTATACGGATTCTGGCCCTTTGGGTTCGACCCAAACACAAGGGAGGACCTCCCGTA
This sequence comes from Todiramphus chloris collaris, assembly GCA_025345505.1. Classification (NCBI taxonomy): domain Eukaryota; kingdom Metazoa; phylum Chordata; class Aves; order Coraciiformes; family Alcedinidae; genus Todiramphus; species Todiramphus chloris. The sequence goes on along the minus strand of JANVCC010000121.1, from coordinate 543,365 downwards.
CCACTACTATGATAAGAAGGGAACAAAGTTCACGACCAAGTGGCAGGAGTCCCACCAGCTGCCTGCAGAGTTCCAGCTGCTCTACAGGATGCACGGTGAAGGACTGGCCAAACTCACCTTGTCGCATTGTGCCTAAGAACCGAAATCTTGAAGTGCCAAATGATTGTCTAAAAAGTGCCCAAAACCCAATTAAACATTCTTCAGATTATAATTCTAAAAAAAAACCAAAAAAAAAAACCCAAAAAAAACCCCCAAACACCCACAAAACAAACCCCACCCTAAAATCTTTTCCATCATATAAAGATGCTATTTCGTCACCCTTGTCACTGCTCATCAAAGGGTTTAAGCACATTTAGCAGGGCAGAAGCACTTAGCAAGTTCTGTGGATGCTATTCATGCAGCAGCAAAGTTGCAATTTTTTGCATTTATAGATATGCCACAAAGTATGTTTTAAGGTATTTTCATATTTCAGCATTCCACTAAATGCCTGAAATCTCTGAATTTTATTGTTCCTTCCTGATTAGAACTAGAAATGCTAATTTTAAAATGTTTTGCTTCTTTTGTATACGTTGCTATCAATAGCTCAGCGTACATATATTGCCATGGCCGAGCAGGAAAGCCACTCAGAATTCCAGGTCATCGTTACTTGCAAGTTCTTCAGGGTGGATCCTGATTTCCACCACTTGGTATTTTCATATTGAGTAAATTTTACAATTTTTAAAGAATTATCTGAAGAAGGGGGTCAGAATACAGCTGGTACCTTAGCTAGGCATTTATATTGCTCTCAGAATACTTTGGTGGTTTCATTCACTTTGGGCCAAATCCTGGTCTGAATTAGACAGTCTGAAACCTGCCCATTCCCATCCATGTGGTACCATTTGCTCTTTTGCTTTTAAAGTGAAACCGCGGCGATAACCGGAATTAGGTTTCTCTGGAGATGCGCTGGGTGAAAAGAGCCCCAAACCCCGGCACAGGCACACCCTTCTCTGACAACAGGGGGTCCGTTGGGAGAGCAATCCCCTAAATGGGGAGCACAGGGGCTCCCGCCTGTCCCTTTGCACCCTCCCATTCCCCGCTCCCTGTGGGCACGGCCCCGCCGCAGGCTGCACCCCATGGTGCTGGGGGCAAGGAGCCAGCTGGGCACGGTGGCCGCTCCGGTGGGCTCTGCCAGGTGGGACCCACCACGGTGGGGGCCCGATATTTCCCCCTGCAGACCTGCAAGTGTCAGATCTTCCTTATTTCGGTCCATCCCACCTGCAGTGCCCATCCCGTGGTGGTGATGGGGTGTAGGAGCGGTCATAGCCCAGCTAGCGGCGACGGGGCGCTGACTGGCCAGGCGGCAACAGGAGCCAGGCACCGGGAGTTCTAGAAGTGTTTCTGAAAGGGAACTGAGCACAGCAGAGCGCAGGGAGAAGGAAATGCAGTTACCAGATTTCCCCGTTTCCATCTCGAAATCCACAGTCAGACAGCTAACTCAGTGGCCACATTTTTGGGTCCCGGGCAGCCCAAGGCAGACACGGCTTCCTCGGTACCGCTGCAAAGCGGGCTGTTTGCTGAGAGGGCAAACTGTAGGGTCACTCACGGTTTGCAAACGGTGGCCATTATGTCTCAGGATAAAGGAGCCTGTAAAATAACTGGATTTCTTAAGCTTACAAGTATTTTAACATTTTTATACTGTTCTGTATGATGCTGAGAACTGACTACACACTGAAAGAAGATGCAAAATCCCGTTTAAAATCATACTTCTAAATGGCACGTTTTGTTTTCTCTCAGCCTCTTTACCTGCAAGCAGATGTAGGTGAGGAAGGAGATGTCGAGTACAATGCCAAACCTGAGCACCCCTGAGCATCTCCCAGTGCCTGCTGTGGCACTGCAGCTCCACCAGCCCCAAAGCTGGGCCCCCACTCTGCCCCACACCCTGGGTGGAGAAGGAGCTGGTGGCTTTCTTTTCTGGTTTAATTATCCCATGTTTTCTGGCTTTTGCTTTTCCAAAAGCTGCTTAGGACTGGGGCATTCTGGGGGTGGGTTCAGGGCTCCCCTGTGCCATAGCACTGCCCTTCCTGGCTGCCAAACCAGGCTCAGTATTCCTGGGGGCTCTGGCTCTCCATGCTGCCGTGTCGGTCCCGTGCTCATCACCGTTCCTACAGCAGAGTACGACCTCTAGCAACTGTTGTTATGAAGACATAGTTGTGCAGTGGTGGTGGTGTCTCGTGCCATATGGTGCCATATGAGTTGGTTTTGATATTATCACGTATTCTTTGTGTCGTAGTCACGCACGAGGGCCCCGGGCCAGGGAGTGGAGTTAGGCTGTGCTGGGCACAGACCCCCGCAGAGCACAAGGACAGGCTGTCCCCGCATCCGGCACAGAAGGACTGAGTCCCCCCGAGCCCTCTGAGAGCTATTGGCATGTCGGAGGAGGCAGCGGGGAGCTCTGGGGCAGCACCCGTGCCAACCAAGTCCTGAGGGAACCCTTCCCTAAGTGCTGGAGCACACAGATTGGTTTTTCCCAAAACCAGAAAATAAGGAATTGCACAGGGAAGGAAGAGTTCTGCGGAAGTTGTTAATGAGGTACAATAATTATCTGCGATATCGTTGAGCTGTACAGCAGGTGCGTGCTCGCTGAGGCAGGCGGGTTGCTTTGCAGGTCATGGAGGTGCACAGTGAAGGTTGTCCAGTGGCCAGGAGCCAGCTTGGCAAGGAGCCCACCAGGGCAGAAGGGTCACCTCGAACCCCAAGTGACACCTGGTGGCTTGTGGTTAATGCTAGAGACTTTAATTAAGAGGCATTTTATCAATTTAATGTAGGGAGCAGTCATTTTTAATCAGCAGCTGAAAGAAATGTGAATTATCACCATTGCATTGGTCTGCGTGTGGAGGCCAGCGTGCTCCGCACAGGTTTCAGCTGCTGGCTCCATGGGAAATTGCCCTGGCAGGTCTTGCTTGGCTGCTGCACAGCATGTACATGACACAACTACTTTAAACTAGATGTAGTCGAGAGTAAACAATCATTAGCCTAAACAAATGTATTTCCATCCGTGTACCACGTGTATCTCCAGGAGGCCCTTTTTGCTACAGGGATGCTCAGCCTGGGGCACCGTGGTTCATGGCACATGTGCCCTGGCAGCTCCACATACCTCCTGCGCTGACGGCAGCGGGACTGTGGTGGGACACAGGCACTGCCAAGGGTGCTGGCTGTTAGCCTGTCCAGTGTGGCAACAGATGAGTCTGCCCTGGAACTGCATAGTGGAACTGGGATGGGAAGGACCTCAGAGTCAAACTGGCCACTGGTAGGTCTCTTCTCCCAGGGAGCAAGCAATAGAAGAAGAGGAAACAGCCTCAGGTTGCTCCAGGGAAGGTTTAGCTTGGAGCTGAGGAACAATTTCTTCCCCTTCAGGGTAGCCCAGGCCTGGCCCAGGCTGCCCACCATCATCCTGCCTCTCCCCGAGAGCTAAGTGGGAGGAGAAGGTGTCAGTCCTGGCATGCCTGAGGGCCTTGGTTGGTGCTTCCTGAGCAGTGCTCATCTCCTCCCCACTCAAACTACTGCTTTAGAGCACCTGGGAGACAAGAGGAAAGGTGAAAATTAGAAATTGAAATCAAACCCCTAAATTGCCCCGGGGCAGTTTTTTAATTTTTCATAAGTTTTTTTTACTTTTATTTTCCTTCCCGATAACAATCAGCTTGGGGAAATGGCCCACACTTGGAATTTCTGTCTCCCCACAACTTGCCACCCTGGCCTGTTCCCACTGCTGTGCTCAGGGGGTCTGCGACACCCCATTCACCCCCAGCCTGGAGAGCACCAGGGATGCAGCACCGCGGGTCCCCCGGGCTGTGCAGGGGAGGGACACGGAAGGGGGGTTTAATGCACACTACCTTAATTTGATCTGGTTTAATTAAAGCAAACGGAGCAGCTCTCGGGTTCGTCCCTCTTGCAGCAAGGTCCCCTTGTGATGGAAGGCAGCAGACCCCACTGGGGGGGCTCTGGGGGAGCCCCAGTGCTCGGCAGCCCCCTCCCGATCCCCCATCAGTCCGGGGGACGGCCCTGGCGTCGTGGCTGGAACCTTCCAGAGGCACAAAGAGGCACCAAGCGCAGAGAAGGAAGCACAAAAACGACTGCAAATATTCGGAAATGGGAATACAGAAAAATTATTGACAGAGCGCCATATTATATCATTGATTTTTAAGCAAAACTCCCCATCGATTTTTCAGAACCACATTGAACATTTCAGAATCATTGATTTTAATGGGGAGTTCTGCCCCAAAATCAATGGCACAATACAGCCCAAAGTAAATTGCTTCTTAGTATCAATATTTTTCGTCCAAGCTCTTTCAGTGTGGAAAACCATCTTAAAATGTGCATCTTTTGTTTTCGCCTGTTTTTGTAGATGCTCTTTGAATTCTGCTTTTGTAGCGAGACCAGAGGGGAAGGGCAGCTCGTGCCAACTGGGGGGACCAACCACGGCCCGGGGTGGGCTCTGCTTCCCCAGGCAGAGGAGGACCCTCCTGATGCCTCGTGGTCAGACTGGGCCCTTGCCCAAACCCCCGCTGTCAGGCTGGTTTTCTCGCAGGACTCCACTGTGCCTCCAGACTGGCACAGTGGGGTGACCCCTCAGTGTTTGCACTGGTGGGTCTGGGCCCGGCGCCTTTTCCTCATCGTGCCAGGCTTACAGCACGTGTAATTCTGGCTTTGTGAAAAAAAACAGGTCTCCCTTTGAGCTGGAGGAGGTCAGTGCTGGGTGGTGGGGAGGAGACTTCAGTGATGGCTGGCATCCCTTGGCTCAGAGGTGCCCTCAGAGAAGGTCCAGGCTCAGCCACTTGCAGTGGGCTGCTGCACTCTGAGAGGAAGGTGTTAGACTGGGGTGGGCCCTGATGGCCAGGTAAGGATCAAATGGAGCCCAGGAGGCGGCAGCTGAGGAGGAGAGGCTCTCAGGGTCTGCCTCTCTCCATCAGAAAATGCCTTTCTGATAAAGAAGCTGCTCCCCACCAGCAAGTGTGGCTCCCCAGGGTAGGGACGTGCCGTTGCCAACCACCCTGCTCCTGACAGTCCGTGATTCCTCTGTTTGCTATCGCCTTGGCCAGACTCTCCCTTCCCTTCTGGTTGGCCCAAACCCTTCCTGCCTGTATCTACCTAAAGGAATTCCTGATGGTTCAGGGAAAACACTTGCTATCATTACTGACTGTCTAGACAAGTGGATATAGCTACAGGAAAGTATGTGTAATGCGACGCGATCAATATCTTTAAGTACCAAACATTTGCGTTTACAAAATCAAGAGAAGTCCTTCTGAGCAGCTCCAAGGGAAGAGTCTGGCAGGACACAGACCCCAGCAGGCCCCGGGCTGCAGGCAGCCAGAGGTGAGCGGTGGCCCCGTCCTGCTCCACGCTGCCGGGATGGGTGCTGTGGGTGCTGAGGACCTGCGGCAGGGAGCATCCCCAGGAGGCCGGGGGGGGCACGGTGTGGGGCTGGGTGCTGCGGTCGGTGCGAAGAGGGGGGTGTACATAAGAGTGGGAGTACGTGTGTTACCTTCTCTTCTACATTTTGGGTTTGCATTTTTGTTGCTTGCATCTTTTCAGTGAATTGGTAGCAAGATACGTTTAAACAAAGTCATTTTGGCTACCGGTTTTAATTGTGGAGTATACCAAAAAGCAAGCGTTTGTGAAATAAAACTTACTGTGAATGGAGGTTGCAAAAACAGATTGCTGAGAAAAAAGCAGGTTTTCTGTAAATGACAGTGTCTTTATTCTACTGGCTATACATTTCAATGCCTGATGGAGTTGTTTTCAATAAAAAAAAGATAAATATTAAAAAAAAAGAAAAAAAAAAGAAAAAAAATGCCATAATTGTAATAAAGGATTCGTTATTTAATGGCCATACTAAAAGCATTGTTTATTTTTAAATGGCTGATGTTCATAAGGGGCCAGGATGCAGTCTCAGGTGAACGGCAAAGCCGCACAGGGTGCGAAAGACTTTGCGAGCAAAGCTGGTGTTCAGGCCTGCTCCCGCGGAGAGCCGCGGGGGGCCCGGTGGGAGCGGGCCCGTGGGCCGGCGTGTTTCGGGCCAGGCGTGGTGGCGGCCCGCGCGCCACATCGTGCCCACGCGTACGCAGGCGAGCGAGGCCCTGGCCCTCCTCGTGCCGGAGTACCGCATCCTCGTCGTGAGCATCGTCTGTGGAGAACACCGCGGCGGCTCCCTCGGGGTCGCTCGGCAACGTGGCTCTTTGGTGTGAATGTGCCTGCAGCATTGACTCATGTGCCAAAATGCAATATTGAATGCATTGTTTTTAAATAAAATGTTTTCTTGTGCATTGAGAGTCTGTACAACTCAGCCATGGCCGCCTCTTCCTTCTCGTTATTTCCGGAACTGCTTCTGTCAGTAATGTCGACGGGCTGCATCCCTGCCCGCCGCATGGGAACCCAGCACCCCACCGGGACCAGCCCTGACGGGTCTTTCCACATCAGCGTCACCGTTTCCCAACACTTTCCACAAACCAAACAAGCTGGGGCCCTCCTGCTCCCAAGATAAATATTGCAAACTGGATCCAGTTTTAATCTTTAACCATGGCCCTCACCAGCCAAGTGTGCCATCAGCCACGCCGGGACAGCCCCACTGCCCCTCTTGCACGTCCATGAGGGAAGTGGAGCAGAAACCCCTGAACAAGCAACCACTCACCCACTGCCCCGGCCCCCCTCTCCACCCGGCACCTCCCGGTTTCCCACACTGTGCCACAGGACTGCACTCCCCATCCTCAAAAGAGCTGCTGCTGCTGCCCGCTGAGGACCCAGGACAGGAAGCACTGGGGCTGGCAGCTGCTCGGGGATCCTCGAGCAAGAGCAACCCCACAAGTACCGCTCAGGCTGGGGTTTTTGCCCCATAACCCAGCTTCTGCTGTAGTGATGGGAGAGGAACAATCCTTTCCCTCATCTTACCACTGATAAACCTGAGGAAGGCTCCCCAGAGCCTCGGCCCCTTGGTGCCAGGGCTGGAGGGTGCCAGCAGTGGAGGCAAGCACCCCAACCATAAGGAAGGTTGGTTCTGCTTCTCCTGAGCAAAACTTTGTCCCTGGGCAGCAGATGCATCTGTGGCCAATAGAGCTTTGAGCCCCCTTATCCAGTGGTGCTGCCGTCACCAGGGGGCTGGAGCCAGCCCTTCTGCGGAGAAGAAAGGGGTTGCGACATTTCAAAATACCAAAAGAAAACACTTGCAATATTTGTTTAAAACCAAGTGAAAATTCTGTGTGCCATCCCTGGCCAGCTCATGCCAGCTATTTTAAGGGAAAGCTCGCCCGTGCCCATGCCACATCCTGCACTAGCATGAGCGGGGCATGCAGGGCTGTGGGTGCAGGCGGTGAATCCCTCGACTCACCTTCTCCTGTGCTGTTTGGGCCAGACCCTTCTCTTGCCCTTTGGGGTGTGGGTGCTGGAGGAAGCTGCAGGGACGAAGCCCTGGTGAACAAAAGAGAAGAGGAATTAAAATTCAAATACCCAGGCAACCCATGGCCAAAAAAAGAAGGATGCCAAGCAAGGAAACCTTGGGCAAACGTGACCAGGCCAGTTCAGCCCCCAGGTCCATCCCATCCCACCAGCCACAGGCACCACAGCACTGCTTGTTTGAGGGGAAGCAAGGGCACCCAGCAGCATCTCGGGGAGTCCTGGCTGCAGGCAGGGAGAGGGAGGAAAGCTAACAAAGGAGCCTCCCTCCCCCCAGAGCAGAGGGAAAGCCTCTGGCAAGGGCAGCCATGCGGGCAGGGAACGCCGCTTCCCGCTGGGCAGCCAAAGCTCGTTAGGCTGGAAGCGGCGAGCGGCCGCGCCGGCTCTCCAGCACTGCTCCTGCCATCCATGCCCGCGCCAGCTGTCAGGGGCGCAGGGCTCTGTGTCACACGAGTGTCAGAGGACACCCGAGCACCCTCCGTCGCACCGGGAGGAAGGTTTAGTGGAGGCCTCAGGGAGCTGGCGGTGGATGCCGAAGCAGACGGTGCCCACAGAGCAGAAGGGCAGAGTTCTCCCTCACGCTGTCCCCAGCCCTTGGCTTCACAGACCCCACTGAGCCCCCCGGCAGTGGCCGTGCTGCCCGCAGCTGCGGGACAGCAGGCAGAGCACGTGGCACCCGAGAGCACAGTGCCCCAACGGACCCGCCGTGCTGGTTGCAACTGCGCTGTGCGCTGGTATTTATACATTTGTGGGTTGATGGCTAGGAAGATTTTGACATCAATTTGGCAAGGCACCAAAATTAGACACTACCATGTGTAATATCACATCATCACCGAGCACCGATAATCAGGCGCAGGTTTAAAAAGAAAAGGTCAAAGTCAGGCCTTATCTCCTGAATTTTTAAAATATTTTGTCGGGGAAAAAAAAAATAAATCAATTTCTCATCTCTCCTCTGTTAAAGAGAGCATCATGGATCGAAATGATGGACACAGCCCAGCTCTCCAAAGGTGCTGGCAGGTGCCTCTTCCACCCAGCCCGGCCAACAGCCCTGGCGCGGCTGCAGATGGCAGCTGGGCTCCTGCTGCGGGACACCGCGCACCCGCCACTCCGCCAAGGCAGGGAACTTTGTCTCGTGGCCACCGGCACAGGCCCTGCTAAAGCCAAGGTCCTCACCAACTGACAAAAAGAGGGGCTGGGGACACACTGTGAGAGCTGGATGTGGCTGGCGCCTCTGAAAGGAAAAGGGATCGACACACAATCAAGTAAAACAGTGCAGTCCATTCTTTGTGCAACATAAAGTTGTATTTCGTTTAAGGTATGGAACACGTTAGAAGATCTTTGTATCTTACCTCCATAGGTTTGCAAAGTATGACTTATCTTAATTTCTAGGTAACAGTTCTCACTCCTTAAGAGAGTACTGGTAGTTCCCAGGAATGGCGGGAGGGGATGGAACTGAGTACCTAAAAAAGCACATCCTGCCACCAGCTCATGCTCTTGTGAGATGGTGTGAGCAGGGGTTGGGGTACCTGACTCTAAAGGTGCCTTCTACTTAGCTCCTCTGGGAAAGGGGAAGGGGAAGGAAGAGGAAACGGAGGAAAAGGAGGAGAAGGACACCAGCACATCTGCAGCACCTGGCTGCCTTTGGGCTCTGCCCACCCACTCCCCTCCCCGCCTGCCCGCCACGGCACCTCCATCTCAGAGGGCCACACTTGCCTCTCTTTTCCCCAAATCAACTGCAACTTTTGCCTTCCTTTAGGAAGGACAAAAAGATTTCACGCATAACTTGCCCTGAACAAAGGCACCTCATGCCAGGCTTTTTCTTCTTCCTTCCTTTCTTCTTCCCCACCACAGGCTGACAACGGCAGGGGTGGCTGGCATGGGGGAGCTTCACTTTATACCCATTTGGTTAGTGCCAAAAACCAGTTTGGAAAATACTGTGAGCTGCGGAGCCGTGCAGCGACGGCAGCGTGGAAACATAGATCATTGGCCTTTGGGATCCAAAGTGGAAATCAGTAGGGAAACTGAATGCTGTGATATGCAACTCATTTGTGAGGAGAGTCTGGGAGCCCTGGAGGGGAGCCTGGTAACACATTGTGTCTTACCTCAGAAGAATATACAGCCATTTTTGGACCGGACTTTGCCATTTTCACTCACTAGCTGCATTTCCTCACAAGCCCCACAGTATTTCTGCATGTCCCAAAGCAGAGGGATGTCCAGCGTCCATCCCTGCCCATAGCCAGGCCCAGGCAGGCTGGTGTGGGCACTCTGCCCACCACGCTGCCCACACCACCCTGCCCATGGCTCCCTGCCCTCCCCAGCACACCACCCCTGCACACCTCTCCCCCTGGCCCTTTTTCAGCATTTTTCTCCCCAGTGCCCAAGCCAAGCTGAACTCTCAAAAAGGTGACATTTCTCCCCCATCTTCCCCCACTTTGTTACCAGAAAGACACAGTGGGGGGGTGGGACCTTTACCAACGAAGAGATGGTTATCAGGGCCCAAGATAAGGATGACATAAAACGCAAGTCTCCGTGTTACTGATTAAAGTGAAAAGGGTGGAGGGGTGGGCAGCAGAGGGAACTACACTGCTGGGAACAGCTGCATGGCCTGGCACAGCACGACACAGCATGGCACGGCACAGTACAGTACAGCCCAACAGTCAGGCACAGCATGGCACAGCATGACACAGCCTGGCACAGAATAGCCTGGAATTGGCATAACTGACACGGGTGCCTAACAGAGGGCACAGTGCCTGGCCAGAGCAGGCAGGTCCCTGCTTGCCAGCTCCGTGCCAGGGGGTCCCATTCCCACTGACCCTAATCCCAAAGGCTGTTTCCCACCACTGCCTTCCTGGCCAGAACAGCCCTCACTGCCCACCTCCTCCCAGGACCCTGCTGGGCAGGACAGCAATGGAGTCCCCTGGCACTGCACCACACCGTGGGACAGGGCACTCAGGGGCCTTTGGAACTGTGAGGTGGGCACAGCTCAGAGTGAAGCCAGCTTCCAGTGACACGCTGGATCAGCACAGGGGATGGCAGCTCCCAGCTCCAGATCGATGGTCCTGCTGCTGCCACACACCAGGTGGTTTTGGCAAGGGCAACACAGAATGATGGAGTCATTTAGGTTGGAAAAGACCCTTAAGATCATTGAGTCCAACCATTAACCCAGCACTGCCAAGTCCACCACTTCAACTAGAGCAGGTTGCTCAGAGTCCCGGCCAACCTTATCAAGAATGGTTCGCCTTTCTGGGTAACCTGGGCCAGGTTCTCACCACTCTTAGGGTAAAATAAAATGTCTTCCTTCTCTCCAGTCTAAATCTCCCTCTTTTGGTTTCAAACCATCACCACTTGTCCTGTCCCAATAGGCCCTGATAAAAAGTCTGTCCCCATCTTTCTGCCAGGCTTCTCTTCTCCAGGCTGAACCCCCCCAGCTCTCCCAGCCTGGCTCCCAGCAGAGGGGTTCCAGCCCTCCCAGCATTGCTGGGGCTCCTCTGGCCCCGTTCCAACAGGTCCCTGTCTCTGCTGTGCTGAGGATTCTGAAGCTGGACCCAGCACTGCAAGGGGGGGGTCTCCCCAGAGGGGAGCGGATGGGCAGGATCCCCTCCCTCCTTGGTGGCTGTACCCTTTCATTTACCACCGTGTATTCCTTACACACCTTCTCTTGCTGTGCTTTCTGCTGTATTTACCACAACTAGCAATGCAGGTGAACCCCCTGCCGTGGCTTGGAACAGCGGACAGCAGAGAACCTGTGCCGTTAAGCGCCGGCTGGCACCGCTCAAGGGGCTCCGCCGGGGAACAGCCGCTGCCGGGGCAGCCGGGACCCGCTACCGCCCGGGGCTCCGCCGTGCTCCGGGGCAGCCCCGCCACCGCTCCGGGCCCGGCCGCTACTCACCCTCCGCCAGCCAAGCGGAGAAACGGGGTCGGGGCTCCCCGGCCCCCATCGCCGCCGCTGCACAAAGACAGCGTCCGGCCCGGCAGTCGAGACCGTGGGGCGGCGGCACCGACACCGGTACCGGCACCGGCGGGCCCGGCGGGATTGCCGCCTGCCGGAGTCAGTGCGGCCCTTTTCGGGGCCGGTCCTGCGGGGACCCAGGGGGCTGAAGGGACCGGAGGGGACCCGAGCAGTGTCACGGGGGGACGAGCGCCGGAGGGGACGGCGGGGACACGAGGAGCCCGGGGGGCGTGACAGGAGGCTGCGGCACCGGCGGGGGTTGAAGAGACCGAGGGAGTCCGAGGGGAGACGCGGGGCCTGAGGCATCTGAAAGGACCGGGGGAACCGAGAAGCCTGAGAGGGGTCACGGGGATTGAAGCAGAGGAGAGGACCCAAGAGCCCGAGGTCACGGGAGAGCTGAGGCACCTGAGGGGACCGGAGAGTACCGAGGGTGGTCACGGAGACTGAGGGACCAGAGGGGACAGGGGAGCCCGAGGGGGGTCACGGGAACTGAAGAATCGGAGCGGACCGTGAAGCCCGAGGAAGCTCATGGAGCCTGAGGCACCGGCGAGGACCGGAGCAGTCCCGGGGCGCTGCGGGGCCCTACGGGGCGCTGCGGGGCAGGGCCGCCTCCCCGAGGGAGCCGAGCCGCCGCCGAGCTACCCGGGCCGCGGATCCCCGGTGCGGCGGTGTCGCGAGGCCCCGTCCCCTCCCGAAGCCCCGGCAGCGACTCCCCCTCCGCGCTGCCGTTACAAAGGGCCGCGGCACCTTTAAGGGCCGGCGGTGCCCGCCCCGTCCGGCGCCGCCCGCCATTGGCGCAGGCCCGGCCCCGCGGGCGCGGCCAGGCGGAGCGCGGCGCGCCCTGGACAGCTCCCGCCGCCCGCAGACGGCGGCGGCGGCGGCGAGGCG
>JANVCC010000121.1:394830-521469 GCA_025345505.1 Todiramphus chloris collaris | reverse complement strand
CCTCCTCCTGATGCTGCTGACCCCCATGTCCTCATCTCCTCCCTGTCTTCCTCCCTGAGCACCGGTGCAGGGAGAGGTGGAGGAGCCGAGGGAGGAGGGGGGCTCCCGGCTCACCCTGAGGAGCATCTCTGCCGCGTGCCGGAGGGTCTGGAGGGTGGGATTTGGCTGAGCACTGGTGTGGCGCTGCCAGCCAGAGCGGCGAGCTGTGCATCCATCAGTTTTGGCCTACATGTGGCCAAAGCAGCTTCTATAAAAAGACCGGGTCTTTCTGTGCGTGCATAAGCAGCCGACAGGAATATTGGTGCCTGCAGGGATGTGCAGCTCTGCTTCTGGGGTCCATAATGCCAGCGTTACGCGCTGCAGATTGATTGCTCTGAGCTGCACATTGTTTCAGCCATTAATGAGGGAGCCCGGTGGATATCTGTCTGTGAAAAACAACTGTCACAAGAAAAGGTGAAACCTCAGCATTTCACTGAGCTCTGACCAGATCCGTGGAGGACTTGACCTGCACTGCGGGTCCCACCCCGCAGGGACCCGCCGGCTTCAGCAGACCTCCCAAGGGACCCGTGCAGGGCTGGAGCCCTGCAAGGCTGGAACCCAGTGGGATCCACAGCCTGCCAGTGAAGGGCTCGGGCAGGGGTGGGCAGGGCTGCTCTGGGTGCTGGGCACCAGGGCAGCTCCGGGGGGATGAGTGCTCTGCTGGCAGAAGGGCGGAGGGGAGACTGGGGCGCTGGTTGCTGTGCATTCATCTTTAATGAGAGAGTAAATTTCCCGGTGCTTCAGTCTTTACAAACAGGAGTTTTAAAGGCAACACTGATCAGCTGAAACGCTTCTAGGTGTTCTTCAGGATTTGTAGCTAGTTGTAATGCAGGGGCTGGCGAGGTTCCTCTGTAATTGTCGCAGAAAATTAACTATTAATAGAAATATTCAGTTTGATGGTACTTGGTGGCTAAAAAAATTAAACTTAAATTAGAAGCTTGTGAAGTTCACATGGAAACCAAAACTGAGATGGGCTTGCAGAAATGAAATACATTTTTAGTCTCCACTTTCCTGCAGATCCCTCTCAAGCCGATAGGGCTGCAGACGCTGGAGCGTCAGTCACTACTGCTCCTGCTTGCAGCAGGGTCGTGGGTCTTCCAAAGCCGTGTGATGTGATTCTTTTTTTCATGCAAATTGTATTGAAAACTAGTAAATGTCGGCAGATTAGAGCAGATTTTCTTCTTTGTTTTTTTTTTTTCTTTCTCTTCTGTTAGCCAGGAGGGACGTCTGCCTGCCCGCCTCTGCTAACACTGTCTCCGGGATCTAGCAAAATATTTCAGCACATGCTTAACCTCAGGCTTTCAAACCCGCTAATAAAAAATCAATGGAATGTCTTGCATATTTAAAGTCGAACATCTGAACAGTTGTTATCTTGGTGGAGAGGAACCTTATTAGCACTGAGAGCTGCTGAGATTCTGGGCTCCTTCCCGTCATCTTGGCTGCCTCACCTCCCACTTCTCCACACTCTGGGGGCTCTGCTTTGCTTTATTTTATTTTATATTTTATTTTACTTTTTAAATGTAATTCAATTTAATTTAATTTTCTCCTAATTTATAAGCAATACCCAATTCTGTTTTAAAGCAATGTTTTTTTAACCATCCTCATAGTCCTAGCTGTCAGCCTGTCCCTCCTCGGGGTCCCAGCCCCGCCGTGGGGTGTCAGGTCCCTGCATCGCTCTGAGCACCCTTTACACCGGTGGTTCCACTTCAGTCCGAAGGAGGTGAGGCCGTGCTGCATCTGTTTCTGCACTCTGGCCATAGGGTCTCTGTGTAAAGCATCTTTAGTCCGGTGGAGAAGAAAAGGGAAGGTGGTTTTTGTTGGGTTTTTTTTGTTGTTTGTTTTGGGTTTTTTCCCCACAATTATGGCTTTCAATTCCTGCCAGTTGTCCATTTGCTTCCATAGAACATGTTCAGTATTAACTGCAGTTAATAAATCAAATTGTTCTCAGAATCAAGATGGCTGCTGCCCTCCCCTCTGTTATTGAAACGCTTCTCTTTCTGCAGGCAGCTTTCCTGGAAAATAACTTTATTTTATTAGAGTGCTCACTCCAGTTTTCTCTTCTGATAAATGCATGTCAAGGAACAACATTTGCCTTTGTGGTGCCTTTTCAAGAGTAAACTTAACAGTTCAAGGAAAGTATTTACTGAATGCATTGAAAAGCACATACCTCTGCATTATTTATTATAAGCTACCAATAACTGTAAAACGCCGGCTATCTCTGGACATAAATTAGTGATGGAAGGAAACACCAGACTCTTTCTTCCCAGTGTCCCGGAACCTATTAGAAACTGCAGTGAAGCTGCGGGTGCTCATCACATCCCCAGTGCTGGGAGTGCCGCCACAGATTCCAGAGAAAAGGCCAAACAAAGCTTCAAATGCACAAATCCAGCCCAGAATCTGCTTTTTTCAGCTCAGACAGGCAGTAAAACGTTATCCGTGGAGTGTGTCAGAGGTGCAGCCAGAGAACCCCAATTCTTCCCCCGTGACGATGCCTTTGGGCTAATCAACTCCGTGGGGATGCAGTTATGGGCTCATCTGACACCTCCCAGGTGCCCACGGGGTCCCAGCAGCAGCACTGGAGTATTTTGGATGGTCTGACCCTGATATTTCTCCCAGAGGCAGCTCTGCTGCAGACACTGGAGCCTGGCAGCTGAGAAGGGATGCAAGAGACAGGTCAGGATCAGCCGCTGCAACAAAACATTCCACTTTCCTGCAGAAATCTGCAGAAATACTGTCCCCTGCACAAAACCAGGCTGGTTGGCGTGGTCCCGGCGGTGCCATGCTCAGGCAGAGGCAGACGGGTACGGGCCTGACTTCGGGTTAATTACAGCCATTTCCACAGCCCGGGTTTTACTTTTTGGGCCAGCTTCTCATTTCACATTCTAGACCTGCAGAATTATTTAATAGGGCTGCTTAAAAACCCGTCCACTTATCAATGCACTCTACTTATTTTGTCCCAGCACATTACCTAACCATGTCAACATATGGATTTTTGTTATCTCTCTGCCCTGTGTAGCTGGCCTTATCAGGCTATTTTTAAACCTGGATACGCTACGGCAGTGGTATTGGTTTCAGCACTTGATGTTCTCTCTGTGCTAATAAATACACATCAGCTATTAATACTGATTTTTTTTCGGATCCATTAGCATCGCCTGGCGCAGCGCTAGTCCGGCGCTGCCGCCCCGCCTGCCCCGAGCTGCGCTGGGCGTTCCTTGCCGGCTTTGCCCTTGGCCTTGGGGACACCCCGCAGAGGGGGACGGCTGCCCAAGGGCTCCGCGGCCTCCCCACGGCTTTCAGCCCTTCCCTCCTCTGGCCCCTGCCCCCAGCATCGGCTGCCAGCCGAGCAGCGCTGGAGCGAAGGCTGCCTGGGCGGCCACGCGCCCCGGGGGTGTGTGCAGCAGGCACCGCTGCCGCTCCAGCTCCGAAAACCCAATTTCATGTCTTTCTTGGCTTTCACAGCTTCCCAACGCTGTAGTCGGTGAGGCACCGCAGGGAAGTGTAAGCTTACAGGAGCTGTGGAATCTGAGGCGCTCTGGTTCTTCCTGCGAGAGGCTGTAAGGGAGCAGTCTCGCGGCAGAAGTTCAGGAGTTTGTCTCACAACAGATGGCTGAAGTTTTGGCAGCTTTTTTTGGACATCAGCTGTTGCAACAGAGGATAGAAACCACAAATAATCTGGTAAATGGTTAAAAAGTGGCCACAGAGGCCTCTTTCTGGAGGAAACAAGCAAACAGAAGCTTCAGCTGGACAATTTGTGCTATTGAGCCTGATTTTTCCCCAGTGATGCTCACATGAAGTTGCTGCCACAGTAGCTCTGACCGGGGTTTGTTTTGGGGTGTTTACAGTACCGAAACCCCTCTGCAAACGTTAGATCTGGCTGTTGGGGTGGCAGAACCAGGCTGGCTTTGGGGACAAAGAAGAGGGTGGGTCCTGCCAGAGGGTGACCGCTGACATCCGCCGGTGCCCGTGCCTGGCACGCCAGTGGGCTCTGCGGGCAGCCACACACCTCCTGATGCTCCTTTCTCTCTGTCTCTTCCACCCCTTCCCCAGCTTGCAAACGCAAAGAGCAAGAGCCGAACAAAGAGCGGAACAACTCCCAGAAGAAATCCCGCCTGGTTTTCACGGACCTCCAGCGCAGAACACTTTTCGCCATCTTCAAGGAGAACAAGCGCCCCTCCAAAGAAATGCAGATCACCATCTCCCAGCAGCTGGGCCTGGAGCTCACCACCGTCAGCAACTTCTTCATGAACGCCCGGCGGCGCAGCCTGGAGAAGTGGCAGGACGACCTGAGCTCTGGGGGCTCCTCCTCGGCCCCCAGCACTTGCACCAAAGCGTGACGGGGAGTGGCTGGTGTGATGTGGTGTGGTGTGGCACGGCTCAGCTCAGCTCGGTACGGCTCGGCACGGCACAGCGCGGCACGGCACGGCACGGCAGAGACGGCGGCTTCGCAGCGGGGCCCTTCACTGGTGATGTAAAGCACAATCCTCCTGGAAGCGAACCCCAGCCCAGCTGTAACAGAGGACACTTCTTACAGCTTTTAGTCAGTCTTAGCAAGTGGAAGTTCAAGATTAACCTCTTTCTGTACAATTCTATGCTCAGGACAGGCGAAGCAGGTCTGAAACGTAGGGGAGTCGTTCACAAGGCAAGTTTCTCCTGAGCCCCAAAGAGCCCCGGCCGGCGGGGTGCAGCTGCGAGCCCGGGCATCCTGCCCGTGGCCAGCGTTTGCCAGCAGGCCGCCGGCACCGGGCGCACTGCCCCGCACCAAAGCTCGCCGCCCTGGCACGGCCGTGTGAGAACGGAGCACAAAGTCTGACACGTAGATGCTAAAGAATCTGAGAATCTGTTTTTAAAACTCAGGCATGGTTTTGTTAAGTGTTTTGGGGGGGAGATAAAATTTCAGGCTTTGTTTAGTTGGGTTTTTTTTTCAGTTTGTTTAATTTAATCGGCGAGTATAGCTCAATCCCGGATCAGAAACTGGAGTTCGCTCGAGCTCACAGTACCAAGCACAACGGCAGTAGCTCTAGCGATAGGTACAGTCCTGGACTCACGACAGCGATTGTTTCAGACGCAGCCGAAGGTCCTGGGTCAGCAGAGAACAGCTCTGTGACCACCTCAAGCACAGTCTGCAGTTTGCCACAAGCTCTGTGTTTGTACCGAACGCAGATGCACACTCAGGAGGTCAGTTTAACTGCTACAGTACATGGAACAAACACAACTTTTTGAAAGATCTAGATTTTTTTAGGTCATTAATACGTCCTTTTTTGTTACCGGGAATCTAGTTTCTCTGTGACAGCGTCCTTGTTACTGAGACGCATTTAGCGTTCGAGGTATTTTTGTTCATTTTTTCAGTACTTTACAGTACTTCCAAGCAGGAAACAACCAGACACAACCCCTTCAGAAGCCACTGACCGTTTTAGATGTGCCGCATATGACTTCAATATGCCGCCGAGATCTATCGCATCCCTAAGTTCCTTTCGTCCACCAGTTACCCAAGCTGGCGGGAACACAGCACACCAAAGAGACAGGATTACTGCAAGCCAAAGATGTTTATAACTTGCCATTTTCTCTTCGTCATCGCTGGTGCAGGTGGTCGTTTGGCGATGGGGAAGCCTCACAAACTGCAGGCCCTCTCTCCGCCTCCGGAGCGAGCAGAGCCCCGGCCACAGCCGCAGCGACGCCGCAGCCCCGGCCCGCGGCCGCTCGACGTGCGCATCTACCAGTGACCGGCCCTCCTGGAGCCCGCAGCCCTGACCCACGGGGCCGTGGTTCTTCAGAGACACTTGAGACTTTTTTTATGTACTACTTAATCGAAACCAAAGAAACGTTTTCTGCACCTACTTCTTCTGCAACAAACTGTTCCATTTAAAAGTGAAATAAAAATAAAAAAACAACAAGGAAGCACGTCAGGAAGCAAACGAGTAACACACTGTGTTTTGACAGACATCTTGGACGTTTTAGGAAGCAGATCTCAAAGAAAGGGTTGACAAGAATGAGAACAAAGCAAAGCCAGTACGATTGCTGCTTCATTTGACAACTCAGTCATCTTAAAGTTGAAGATTGTCTTTAATTTGTGCCTATGCAGTTTTTTCAAAAGAACAAGGAACAGAGCAACCAAAACCTCAACAGCTACAATACCAAAGATGAGGATTCTCACTACTTGTGTTTCAGTTCATTGTCTCCTCTTGCACGACTAAATGCGCGTAGCACCATTGATCTCTGTACAGGTAACCACTTCCGTTTCTTTGCGCAACAAAGAGGGTGGGTTTATTTATGTTTCTCCTGTTTCTGCCCCACACGGGATCCCTCCAAGAGCTGCATGGACTCCAAGTGCAAGATGTTGGGATACTACGCTGACAGGTCTCCTCTCTCCAGAGCCACATAGGAAAAACTGATCGGTTGGGTATGACTTGTTTTGTCGGGTAGAGTTGGTCTCCTGTGTGTCTAGAGCTTTGAACAGCCATCCTTCTGTGTGTGTAATAGGTGGAGTAACCTACCCCCTTCTTTCTCTTCCCCAGGGATAAAACTTGCAATATGTATGTACCGATCCGTGTCGTTGTAAGTGCCGCGCATCGCCACAGCCGGGCTCGCGCAGCTCCGCCCCCGATCTGAACCAGGCTGAGCTTTCAGCAGTTCACGTGGCAGCTCAGCGCTTCCATTTGACACATGAGACATGCTATGCCAGGATGATCCAAATCATGACATGCAGACCTAGGTCCAAATTTGTCTTCAGAGCTGGAGCGCAGTGGTACCGTTTTGCTCCACCTCAACCGTTAAATGACGTCTTCTCCTCAGGCACTTGGCAAAACTGCTGCAGTCATTTTCCAATGCCTACGCTTTAAAAAAAGAAAATCAGGAAGCCCTGTCTGCTCAGGTCAGGAAAGGCTTCTGAAGGGTAAATTCTTCTGTAAAACTCACAGCTGAAATGACAGCAGGTGCCAGCTCTGGGAACAAAACCACCCTTCCACACAGACTTCCAGACAGATAGTGCATGATTTGAAAATGATCCAAAGAAGCCTCGTAGTCAGACATGGAATAAAGCTGCCAGGCAACGGTTCAGATCTGGGCGGCTGATGCGTTACCGGCACCCCCGGGCATCTGAGTGAGACATTCTGAGTCAGCACGCTGTAGAGCAGGGCCCAGCTGAGGTGGTGTGATCATGCTGAGGTTTCATTTTCATTCCCATCCGAGAAGGTCCTCCCAAACCAGCCTGTCCATGTGAATTTTGACTGTGGCATTGCCCTCACGGGAAACGTCTCGTTCTGAACGTGTCCTCCCGCAGCAGTGTCAGGAGATGCCAGGTGTCGCTCACTTTTCTCACACTCTGTTCCGTGGTGCCCCTGGAACCGCCACAGGAGATGACACCACCAGTGAAACCCCTAAGTGCCGTTCCTCCCCTCCCCTCCCCTCCCTTTCCCTTACTGCAGTTGCCAGGCAGAGAAGTTTATCCTCTCAGACGAGGACCAAGTCCCAGGCATCCTCCGAGGCCTGCGCTGGGCAGCTGGTGGCCACCACAGAGATGGGCACATGGGACACTTCACCTTAGGGATGGCTGTGCCCTCCAGGTACCACCGTCCTTAGAGGTAGAGAGGAACCCGCCCTGGGGTCCCCCTGAAACCTGTGAGCAAAGACCTGGGCTTTTCATTTCTGTTCAGAGTTCATCCCGGTAGCCTTAAGGGAGTAAGTCTAGATCAATTCCTGAATTATAAAACGATGACTCTCAATGAAATTATTATTTTTCTCCAAATGGTGGAGGTTTTTGTTATGCAATATTATGGCTTAAGTTTTTGCCTCGGATCTTTCAAATGTCCATCCACGATCTCACGTCAGGAACAACATAATTAATGTGCTGACACCGGGTAGTGCCGAGGCTGACCTCGCTGCCCGCGCTGCAGCATGAATGCACGAGGCTTCTCTGCACTGGGGATTGCAAATATAGCAGTGCCCACGTTCCCCCATAGTCATCAGAAATCATCTTCACCTGGGCATCTGAAAATACTGCTGCATTTTTTATCCCTGCATTGTTCATGGCCCTCTGTTACATCTTCCATTTCACTGTCGTCTCCTGGAGGCTTTTAGGTAGGAGCTGTCTCAGCAGAGGAATGTCAGTAGCATACGCTGTGGGTAGATATATTTGTATGTACATGTATGAGCAGAATATATGCTTTATTCTGCCTGTACGAAAAAAGAAACTCAAATAGATATGTTACATTTATATACCATATATTTATGAATCTATAGAGCCGTGTAATGTAACTTGTTCCTTTTATTTATTCTGATAAGAAAGACTAGTTAGTATGTACAGAGAGTATCCCAGCACCTCCTGTACCCTCTACTTGGAGTCACTACCATGGGCACATCCGAGATGAATTCAACTTTCAAGAAACCTTGGATATTGCTTAATCATCCCTGAAGGAACAAAGAATGTGCTTGATGACTTCGGTTGAATAGCTTTATTCTGGATCTCTCTTACCTAAAGCTGAATCCAAAGACCTGAGAAGGACTAAACCAGCAAACCACGCTCAAACCTGCTGAAGGGGACGGGGGTCTCCCCTTCCAAAGCCAGACACGGTAATGACACGGTATTGCAAAGAGCGGGCTAGCCCCGGACAAAACCCAGCGCTGTCCTTGCTTGTCACGATGCCTAGGTGTTTTTAAGACATGGGGAAACTTTATACTTGGCCTCCTTTATATTTATTTAGGGGAATTTTTATTGTTAAAATCTTTTTAAAAGGAAAAGCTTAAAATGGTTTTATTTTTTTCCAGACACTGGTGAGTTTTAACCCGATCTATTGTCTATCAATAATGTAATTTATTTAATTTAGCCTTAGAGTACGTCCTGAAATCTCTGTTCAGTCTAAGTCCCACTGCGTTTCGTTTTAGATTTAAAATGCAACGGGAGCTGTGCCCAAATACAGACTGCGGGATCAGGCTTCAGTGTTGGTTAGTTGTAACTATTTAATTCAATCATTTATGAATTAAGTTGGGGTTAATTTTGCTTATTTATCCATTTTACTGTTGTAGCGCATCAGAGATGCGAAGCCTATGTTAGTAAATACACTTAAAAGTTAGCGTTGATTCATAGAGCAGCCAGGTTCTGTTACAGACAGGAGAAAGTAATGAGTGACATGAAACAGGAGTCTGGTTTTAATTTCTTCTTTTAATTAATTTTAATTGTTTAAATATCAAAGTTTAAATTATTTAAGTTAATCTCTTCCCATCTGATTAGAAAGTGCGATGTACCTTTATTATGGCACATAAAGCCTTCATAATATAACTTATTTATTTAACTTATTCATCATCATCTGAGGATGCCCTTGTATAGTTTTTATTTTTTATTTAGAATTACCTTTAAAGCACTACAGCCTATTTTCTCTAAGAACAACAGAGTGGATTTTGAGGACAAGAAATGAATATTCAACCTAAAACTGTGCATTCAGAAACAATAGCGAAAAAAAAAGACACTGGGATACTTTGCCTGAACTTTGTGGCTTCTTAAAACCTAAGCTGGGGGAAAAAATAATACATGCCAAGCAAAAAGAGAGAAACCCTTAAACTAGCTGCTTCCAAGAATGAACTTCTGTGTGTGTAAAAACAAAAAAAAAGGAAAAAAAGAAAAAAAAAAAAGAGGAAAAAAAAAGAGAAAAAAAGAAAAAAACCTTTCTATTTCTAGTGAGAACCAAAGAGGCTACCTCACTGACTTTTTCCATTTGTAATTTTAATCGTGTTGATGATACCAAAGATACCAAAGATTTCTTTCTCTGTGCGGTCTGCATTTTGCTTGTGCTCTTCTGTCGCTCCCACCGTTCTCTCCTACACACAGTAATGTACAGCTGCAACCCAGATACCCAAGGAACCACGTCCGGGGGAAGCTGCCAGTTCTGGTGACATCATTTTCTGTGTTTCCCTTATGCCTTCCTGCCAGCCAAAAAAGTTTGGAAGCGTGAAACCGTCTCACGTCCTTCCCCATGCCAAATTCCGGTGGGCGGAGCGGTTGTGTTGGCCTGGAGATGAATCCAGGCGTTGCCCATCGGCCGATTCCCTGGGGACGGGTGTCTGCAGGAGTCCTCCTCGAGTATGTATGGGTGGGCGTTTGCATCAGCAGCAGGAATGAGCATTAGAAATTATTACCTTCAGGCAGTGCCCTGCTGGAACAGAACTGAACGGGCTGGCCTGTGGGCTCCACGCTAGCAGAGACTGCGGCTACGGCGGGGCCGAGGGCAGGGGGATGCTGGGCAGGCTGGCCGGCTGGGCACCACGAGCATGGCCTTTGCTGGGACGATGGCCACGGGCGCCCGTGGCGTTCCCATGGAGCCTGTTGGGCGCAGTGGATGTGGAGGCTGCTCTCTCCGTTTTGGTGCTGTTTGCAATTACAGTTTTCATATGAAAATCAATTAATTATTTTTCTCAAGTTAGCAATGAAACGAAGCTACATTAAGCTCCATTAGTATCACGTTCCTCAGTGATCGCTTAAAAGTTGTTTGCTTGTCCCTGGGGAGTTAGTGGTGCCCTTCAGCGTGCGTTTCCTTTAGCCTGCCTTGCCCTGTTCGTGCGGCTGAGCCGAACGCTCAGCTGAGCCGGACCTGCTCGCGGGCACTGCTGACTGCTCCCACCACCTTCCCACGGCCCCGCTCAGACCCAAGTCCCAGTCCTCGGGACCCCCCAGACCCTGCCGTTAGCAGAGCCCACTCCACAGCGTGAAAGAGCACAAAGGTGGGAGGTAAATTTCAAAAGAAAAAAAACAATCATTCAGATTGCAGGTATGCACTTTTGGCTGAGCTTAAAGTTTATAAACCTCTGGACCTGAGTGCTAAACACCCTGATTTAATGGGCAGGCGGCACTCAGCCTGGTGCTGGGGAGAGCCCGTGTCAGTGCCGAGCCTGAGAAGCCTCCTCCCGGGGCGGGACGGGACGGGTGTTGTGCCCTTTCTCAAGAAAGGCTTGAGCCTTTCCCTAAGAAATCTGCCTGAGCAACGCCTTTGGATTCACAGGGACAAACGACCAACAGCTCAGCACGAAAGCTCTGCTGTAATGAAGTGTTGCCTTTGATTTTGTGTTCCCCTTTGGGTTTAAGTCTGTATTGGAAAAGATAGGGACTTGGCAAGCGTGCTTTTGATACCTCTCTCTCTCTGTATTCCTTCAAGAAAAAGCTATAATAATTCTCAGGATGCCTTCCGGGTGTGGAGGAGCCGATCTGTCCTTGTGCTCGGCGAAACCCCCTCCCCGCCCTGCCCTGGCCACCCCTGCCCAGCAGGACACAGAAACCCCCCAGAGCTGGCAGGGTCCTCTGCAGCAGCCGCTTCTCTCACCAGACTCGTGCTTCAATTGCAAAGTGTGACATTACCACGGGACGAGTGCCTTGCTTGAACCAAAGCAACGATTTTGCCAGTCTAGACCTCTCTGTGCTTTTTTTTATTCTTCCTGTGAATACCTCAGCTTCAACTGGGCCGCCGAATCGTACCTGGTGGGCTTTTTGTACTGTGGTGCTTTGCAATGCAGCCCGGCAAAGATCAGAACTCCTAATAATACCAAAGGCTCCTCTCCTGTCTCCTTCTCCTCCTTCTCCTTCTTCTCCTCCTTCTTTCTCCTCCTTCTCCTCTTTCTCCTTCTCCTTGTCCTCCTCCTCCTCTCCTCTTTCTCTATTTCTTCATGGTTCCAAAGCTTTAATATAAAACTGGGCATGTTGGCAACGCAGACCGTGCAATCCCTTACCGAATTTTCTCAGATATACCTCATAGAGAATAGTTGTTTAGAGTAATGTTATAATAGCGTATGTAATAAATTATTCACTGTTTCTTTTTGGTAACTGTGATTTAAAAAAAAGAAAAAGCTTTATACGTTTTAGGTTGTGCTTTTGTAATAGACGGAAAAGGTGCGCTTAAAAATGTACGTCAGTCTTTCTTCCCGTTGGGTTTTTTTCTTTATTACGGATTGGGGAAAAGTTGCAGAATGAGCCCAAAGTTTACAGTTTCATATTTTGCTGAAGAAACAATCTGTGTTAATTTGCTCTGTTGAAAAGAAAAAGAAAAAAAAAGAAAAAAAAAAGAAAAAAAAAAGATTATTTTCTACATTTGTGCTACTTGGTCTGAACAGCTAATTAATGTTCTGTGTGACGGTGTAGTATTATAATTAGCAACTGCCAATCAGCGCTACCATTTTTATGCATGAGGCAAGACCTTAGCAGTGTGATGCATCGTGGTTCTTAATGGCAACTTCTTTTTTTTGAATTGGAAAACAGGCCTTTTGTTTTGATGGTGTTTATTTATGCATGGAGCCTGTTACTGTTAGCGGCTGGGGCACAGTTGGGTGCATTTCAGCTGGGAAAACACGCACAGTTCTGCCTCATACAACCCAGCGCTGATAAGAGCCGATGTTTAGGTCGGTTCTAGTCCGTCTGTGTTGTAAACACAAGCTCACGTTGAATTCCAGTTAAATTAGATTGTTACTCGAGGAAAAGTTTGGCCGAGCGGCAGCTTTTTCCCAGCCGATCTGGTTTGTCAGCCTGTCACGTGAAGAGCCACCTCTTGCTCATGCAGAGCCAACTGTGCGTTTTTTCCCAGGGACAGGAGTTCCTTTGGCTTTATGGCAGCCTCTCGGCACGGCACGGCACGGCACGGCACAAGGATGGGCTCGGTGGGGGGCTCGGGGAGCGATGGCGCAGCCCTCCCCTCGCCTCTGCCTCCCGCATCGCGACGAGGCGGGCGCTGGGCAGGACACAGAGGGGTTCGGGGTCTCCCGATCAGGTTGCTGTCACGACAGACAGACCTGTCCCGGGGGCCGGTCCGGGCGGCGCAGGCAGCCCCCCCGCGTCGGTCCCACCTGGCCAGCCCAGCGGTGCCCCCGCCGCGGGCACCGGCAGCCCCTCGCTCACCGCCCTCTGCTCCGGGCTTGGATTTCTTAAAGCATTTCCCCCCCCTTTGCTTCTCCCTCGCGTCCCCAGGCAGTGCCACGCTCCAGACCCCTGGGCTCACAGTGCCGCTAGCGGGCTGGCGCTCGGGTGGTCTCCTAGGTCGGGGTCCAGCCTGAGACTCGTACTGGACATAAAGCCAAACCAACTGCCGAACACGCCTTGCTCCGCGGGGAAGAGTTCCACGCGGGGGGCAGGAGTGCAGAAGTCGCAGTCTTCTAACGAGACATCGGAAGTAATGTCGGTAGAGTGTTTATATTGTCTGTCATTAAGGATATATTAGAGATGTGCTTTCATTAGTGCAAAGAATCATATTTTTATTTGGCCTTATATGGTAGACTGTGATAACGAAAGCTTTGTAATATAGTCTCTTTATTTTTGTTTTCTTATTTATCTGCCAAAGACAGTAATGGATACAAGAATTTTAAATAGTTGGGGTTTTTTTTGTAAGACAGTTAATGATTGTAATAGTGTTTAATCTTCCAGAAAGCTTTATACGTTCTTCCGCAATAAGCAGACCCGATACTTGTTTCGGCAGACTCGACTCATGCTAGCAGAGCCCGACACTACTCGGACGACACGCAGTTGTTGTAATACCTACACGCTGAGCTCACCTGCATTTTTCAGTCCAACGGCGACGCGGGGTGTGTGAGACAATGGCAGTGGTCACTACTGTGGCCAACAGTAGATGGTCCAGCTTGCTAAAATTTGCCAAGGTACTTGTATTATGAAAGTTAAGGTATATTTTATTATGTCATTTTATGTCATTTTTTAACTTTGTGGAAGGTGATATGTTGAACTGAGTGTAAGCTGAGTTTTTCAGACAAATAAAGTAGCTAAAGAGTGAATGTTATTTTATCATTAAAGGGTTTTTACTCAATGATTTGTGCCAATAGATGTCCTTTATCTTAATGACAAGTATTACATTGCTTTCAAATTTTTATTTATAGCTATTGATGTAAAACCCACACACACATATTATTTGCCAAAGTTCAATAAAGGAGAAAAACAACACTTTTGCTTCCTTGTGCCCTGAAAAGTTCCTCTTTTTTTTGCAGGTGCCTGCCCCCAGCGCCCAGCTGCTCCCACAGCCTGATCCCGCAGCCCAGGGTGGTGTGGAGCTCGGGCTGCCCAGGGCCCCAGCCCAGGCTCGGGCTGTGGCCGCTGTCGGGTGCAGCCGGGCAAAGCAGAGCCGGGCACGAACGTAGCAGCCCTAAAGGGCCCTAGGGTCAGGTGGAGCACGAGCAAAAGGGACTTGAGAGAAGATCTGGTACGTTCTTCGTTGCAGGACTAGGGCAGGGATAGGCTGTCCCTCAAACTCCAGGGTCAGTTTGGGACCCTCACTCCCAGCAGGACATTGTGGGACTGGAGCGTGGCCAGAGAAGGACAACGGAGCTGGGGAAGGGGCTGGAGCACAAGGGTGGTGAGGAGCAGCTGAGGGACCTGGGCTTGTTGATCCTGGAGCAAAGGAGGCTGAGGGGAGACCTTCTGGCTCTGACAGCTCCTGACAGGAGGTTGGAGCCAGGGGGGTTGGGCTCTGCTCCCAAGGAACAAGTGACAGGACAAGAGGAACCGGCCTCAAGTTGCACCAGGGGAGGTTTAGGTTGGACATGAGGAACAATTTCTTCTCCACCAGGTTTGTCCAGCCCTGTCCCAGGGCAGGGGTGGAGTCCCCGTGATCCCTGGAGGGGTTTCCAAGCCGTGGAGCTGTGGTGCTGAGGGACAGGGGTCAGTGGTGCCCTGGCAGTGCTGGGGGAACGGTTGGACTCCATGATATGAAAGGGCTCTGCCAAACAGAATGATTCTGTGGTTCTGTGAACACAGCTCGTGTAGTCAGTGCCAGATACAGATCATAATGGAACAGGGAGAAATGAGAGCAGGGAGAGAAGCGACTTCATTAGCCCGTGGATGATTTCTCAAGGGGAGCATTGTGCAGACCCTCTTCCCCGGGTCTCCTCCGGCACAGACTTTCCACCACATTAACCTTTCCTCCTTCTGCTTAGCATGCTTGGTACAGTGCACACACACTGACTGCACTGCTTGGAGCTCTGCCTGGGCAAGACAGGCACTGGGGGCTCTGGCGTGTGAGCATTTGATGTCTTTTGTAGAGAAAAGCCCTGGAATTCTGCAAGCTGACTGAGAATGAGCAGAGCCCACCTGGGAACACCATAGCTCCTGAGCAGAGGGAGAGCGTTCGGCTTTGCTCCAGAGGCTGAGAGCAAGAGAAGAAAACAGGATGAGTGTTGCTGCCTGCTGAGCATCCTGCTTCTCCCTGAGAGGGTCTCATCCCCCAGGGCAGGGGGTGACAGCTTCAGAGGGAGGGAGAGCGATGGGAACATGAACCATCCTTCCCCCGCTATGTCAGTACCTGTGCGGGATCCGCATGCTCCCACCGTTCTCCCAGGCACTGGTTTGGGGACAGGGCAGGCAGCAGGTTTGGATCTCACAGGGGGGACAGGCAGGTGCAACCGCATTTGTAAGCAGAGCTTGGCTACGTGTGTGCAAGTCCTGCCACAGCCTGCCCGGGCACATCGGGTCCTGGTCGCAGCGGGCGACTCCTCTGGGGAACCACCCGTCCTCCAGCAATAGTCGCTGCCATCGCTACCCGGGGCAGGCTCTGGCCGTTGCCCAGGGAAACCCAGCCGAGGGATGGGCCAGCAAAGACAGGGGTCACCAGCCTTGGCCTCCTCACCCTTGTGCTTTTCCAATAGGCTCCGGCTTCTCCAAGAAAATCCCAAAAACTGGTTCAGTCGGTGGTAACTCACTGTCTGCGTTACAGAGGCGAAGATGTTTGTTAAAGAGGCAA
This sequence comes from Todiramphus chloris collaris, assembly GCA_025345505.1. NCBI lineage: Eukaryota > Metazoa > Chordata > Aves > Coraciiformes > Alcedinidae > Todiramphus > Todiramphus chloris. Next base: position 505,723 of record JANVCC010000121.1, on the reverse strand, counting down.
CCACTTTATGTAAATCATGAAATGACACGACTCAATGTAATTACAGTAAAATGAAGTAATTACCACACTCGTTCCCCAGAGCAGCAGTGCCAGAGGAGACAGGAGGTTCCACCAGCTGAAATTTCACAGTAAGGAGAATGCAGCAGGTTTGCATTCATTCATTCATTCATTCATTCATTCATTCATTCCACTCCAGCTATGGGCTAGTTTGTTTTTTCTCCTTGAGTAATCTCATCATAAATAGTGCAAATGCAAAACGAAACGAACAAGAAAGGCACTTTCTTAGTTTAGCTTTTAAAAACAAACAGGTCCTTTCCTTCTTAAGCCCTTTGGCAGCATTGGAAGGTGCCATTCCAAAGCCCACACCTTGGTGCAGCCCTGGGGAGGGAGCAGGTTTGTGGGTGTCTGCAGGGGACCCCGAGCCCTGGGGACCTGCCACGCGCTGTCCCTGGGCGAGCTCCGTGGGCTGCGCACGGGGCAGCCCAGGGCCTGCAGCACGGTCGCTGTGGCAAGGCACCGTGGGTTTTATTATCTTAAATCTAACCTTAACACTGATTTTTAACCTTGGGGTTAATGAAATCACAGAAGAATTCGTTTTCTTGCTCATTCTCTTCCTATCCCTCTCCTGACACTGAGCCACATTCTGCCATTAATTAAATTTACGCTGCTTCATTTAACTTTGCTGAGTGGCTACCGGTGCAAATAAAAGCAGACCTGCCTCTTCAGCACTTTGTGTCAAAGAGCCCAGAACACTGCTGTTCAAGTCTCCTTTCCACCTTCACCCTCTGGCTGGGGTGCAGTGGGGACTCCTGAGGACAGGGAGGGATCCAAGACCCCCGAGCCCCCTGCTCCCAGCCCAGGCACAGAGCTGAGCAGCTCTGCAAGAGCTCTGCCCCACGCTCCCCTCGCACAGTTACGACCGGCTGGTGCCCACACAGGGGCAACAGAAGTGGCAATGCCACCTCAACCCACACCTCCTGTCCCAGGAAAAGGAGCCCATCGTCTCAGATGTGGCTCTGACCCAGTCCTGCCATGGGTAGCATACTGCCCTGGCAGAGCCGTCTCCTCTGGAAGAAGGCAGCAGTGAGGACCTTGGGGCGAGTGCTGCCAGGATGGCTGCCAGTCCCAGGGAAGGGCTGGGAGGGTGGCTGGCCACCAGAAGGGTAAGGACACTTCAATAGCACAACAATCAAAGCGATGACACTGAGACTAACGTGGCCCAGGGGAGCCCATTTCCATTTCACTTGAGGGATCATTCCCCCGGGAATGCATTTTGCAGGCACTTAGCAGCGGGCACATCTGGAAGAAGGAAATAGGACCATTTCATTAGGCTGACAAGAAGCTGAAGGATGAGCTGGGTGTGCGTCAGGGTTCCAGCCAGGCTGCAGTGCTGTGCCGGTCCGGCACGCTGCTCGGCTTCCCCTAAACATGCTTCAGCTGCAGAAAACGTCAGTGCGGCTGGGCCTCAGCTCTGCCAGTGCCCAGCTGCACTGACATTGAAGCCACTGGCCTGGCTGAGTGCCAGCTGTGCCACAGCAGCGAGTGGTGCTGCCAGTGCTGGGCATTACCCACCAACTGATGGACCCCATCACCTGCATGAGATTTTTCTTCACCCTCCTCAGTCTATTGGCTTGTGTCTGAGTCAAATGTGGGCCTGAAAAACACACCAATGTGAGACCAAAGGGGCATGAAACAGCTGCAGCGTTTCTCTGCACGCCCTTACAACCCGAGGGTGGGCAGCGTAGGAGCTGCGGCGGCCAGAGAGGTGTCCCTGGGCAGAGCTGCTTCCAGCTCCCAGCTCCAGCTCTCCCATTCCCCTCTGCAGGCTGGCAGCAGCCAGAAGCCTCCCGAGACAAGAATTGCCCCTCTCTCCTTTTGCGTCTGTTCCCACTGCCCGGCTGTGACACCTGCACTCGGGTCCCTACCAGACCGCGTGCCCCGTAGCGAGGGGATCGTCTTCCCGTCCCTGTTGGAGCAGCACACTCCTGTGAACTCATCCTCGCTCACCATTTCTTCACTCCGCCGGGGCTCGCACCATCACTCCAAGTTAAAATGCTTCCAAAAAACCAGGTTTGTCACAAATGTTAAAAATAAACCCAACCAAAACACCGCAAGCGTGGTGGAGGTGGAGACACAGGGGTGCCCTGGGCCAGTCAGGCTGCCTGGTGTCCCTGCCCACCAGCTGGGCTCCCCGGCACAAAACCTTCCCCCTCACCTGCCCCTGGCAGCGCAGCCCAGCCCTCGGGAGCAGATGCCACATTCTCCTCCTCCTCCTCCTCCTCCTCGGGCAGTGCCGGGCCGCAGTGCATCCATCAGGCTGATGCTGACAGCAGCCATCGCCCGAGCCGGACCCTGCGGTGATGCCGGCGCCGGCCCCTCCTGCCCGCAGATGAGGCGCTGGCATCGGGGCTTTGACTTCCAGTGCCGCCAGCGTCTCTGAGCCAGATGCTCAGCCCCGGCTTGGAGCCTTGCAGGGATCTGTAGGGGAAGAGCCTGGAAGGCAGCGCGCAGGGAAAGTCGCACCCTGTTACGAGGTGTCGTCGTGAGGCAACCATCTTTTTTGGGGGGAAAAGAGCAGAAGCTTTTGATGCCACCATGATTTAGCATGCGTGGCTCCGAGGTGCTTAACCAAAACAAGGAGGAGAAAACGCTTGCGATGGGTATCGTGGCAGGACACCGCGGGGGGATTGTCTGTGTTCAGGTGGAAACAACCAGCATCGATGCACACACGGGCGCGTACACACGCAGAGGATAGAATCCTAAGATTAGCTCTGCCTGCCCTATGACGTACCCGCTGGAAAAATGCCTTTCAGCTTCTGCACATATAAAACCTCTGCGAGGGGCTCCAGGGTCCAGCTCAGAGAGGCGTAATGGCAGGAAGCCATAATATATTAAAACAGTAGATTAAAACAAACAAGAACACTTTGGATCACATTACACATCACTTTCCTCACGCCTGACAACAGAAGAAATCAAAGGCAGTAAAAGACAATCGTCGACCATAATGGCCTAATAACTCTGTGCTAAAAGCGCTTGTGGGAGTTGGCTGCGAGGAGCCGGCGCAGCGGCGGGACGCGGAGCTCCCCCGGCACCCGCAGCCGGCACTCAGCAGCAGCGCCGCCTAAGTGCTCGTTTAAGACTTCCTTGAAAATGCAGCGTGCCCACTTGAGGAACGCAATTAGGCCTCGATTGCGGGTGATGTTCACACGTTATGGATCATCCTTAAAAATGACAGGAAAAGAACGACCGAAGGCTCTGGATTCTGCAAGGACAGCTCCGTCTCCATCAGCCGGGAGGAAACCAGCCCCTCGGCAGCGCACTCACCCTGTGCCCCCTGGGGCCTGGGCACGCAGGACTCTTCTCACCTCCGTGGCACGCTGCACATCCTAGAGCTGAACTGGGCTGACTGCAGCACTGCTCTCATGCCAATTGGCATCAGGGATTTCTGTTAAGCACTGAACACCTTTCCAGAGGGTACAATTTACATCACCTTCCTGACTTCTGCTCCTGGTCCCCACCATCGGTCCCCGTCTGTTCTCTGGGCAGGCACGGCGCTCACACCAGGCTGTCAGCAGAGCATCTCCCAGGCGAGATGCAGTGGATTAATGCTGACTTCATCCATCAGAGAAGATCTCCGCACTGCTAAGCAGGCTCGCATCAAGACCCCCTCAATTTCCAATAATCCACCGACAGACCTTCACGTTCTGCAGGCAAGAGCTTCAGCTTCCATCACTTACCAGGCAGGGAGACATCAATGCTGGGAGCACTGGGAAGGAAGTAGGCTGGAGCAGGGCACAGCACAGCACCTCCATGCCAAATGCAGGGCATTTTCCTGAAGAAATGCGGAATATGGAAAACACGATCCTGTGCACAGCTGCCTTGGGCCTTTTGAAGGGATCTGGGCAGAACACGGATCGTGATGAAGTCAACAGAGACGGCCAGAGAAGAGGAAGAAAAACCCGGGGACATGCGGTCAGGCAGAAACAGCCTCCTTCTTCTCCTTCCCGTGAATGCAGCATTTTTCCTCCCTGTGAGCATCCATGTCAGAGCGAGGCTGTACAAATACACTGACTCTGAACAAAGACCCCTCGAAACTACCAAGCTTGTAGATTACTTACTGCAATCCTGACTCCCAGTTTTATAAATACCTTTGCAGGGGACATTGGGACGTTCTTTTACTGCACATTTAAGTCCCACTGTCCCCACTGCATATTCCAAGGCCACCTTACATGGCTAAGGCAGAGCCTTTCCAGTGATGCTAGGCAGCGCTGCCTGCCCTGTTTCGAGTTTGAGCGCTTCACGCCCATCGTAGCAGCCGCAGTTCAGACCAGCACAACGAGGCACAGCCATGCTGCTGGGAAGCAGGATGTCGTTTGGTAGGATAATGCGGGATACAGTTCACCTAAATCATACACATAGGCTCAGTAATCCCAAAATCTCACTTAATACCTTCATTTTATCTCTGTTAGTGGGAGCAGAGTGCTGCTGTTTAATGTACCAGCCTGCCTTCTGGTCAAACCTCTGCTGCCATAATTATTCAAGTAGGTAATTTGGCTTCAAGTTATTTACGCCAGCCAAAATGAACAAAAACAAACAATCTCAAACACCAACAGAACTGTCGAGCAGAAGCCTGCACTCACGTGAAGCTCTCACTCGGCCTCACACCGGGCAGGCTCCCCGGTGCCAGCGGTGTGTCGGCACGCTTGCAGCGCAAGCCGGTGATGCCTGCGGTCCCTGTGCCACTGCTGGATGCTTCACCCACCCCTCTCCCCTCGGCTGCTTCCATCGGCTCTGCGATTCGAGCTGTTTGAGAGCTGCTCTGGCACTGCATCAGGGGCCCGGCCGCAGTTTGGGGAGAGGCTGCTATTTGTAACAGCTTTTGCCAGGCATGGCAGCGTAGGTGCCGCGGTTACGCTTTCAGCTCAGCCGGAGTATTTCTGCTCTCTACCGCTGTGTCAGGTTTTCCTCGCCACTAGGGAGTGTAAATGTGTCTTCACATGCATTTCTGAGAGACCCTGGAAACCTTGCCATAAATCAGCAGGCGGTAATGTCGCTCTTTAGTACTCTGTGGATGATGTATCTTGACGTCAAGGTAATGAGACAGAGGTTTGACTTCGAACTCCACATCCTCCGCAGTGGGTCCAGTCCTGGGAGGGATGAGCCCTTGCAGCAGTCCTCGGGGCCGGTGAGCAGCGGCATCAGCACCAGGCACCAGCTCCACTGCCTGCTACAGAACACAGCGGGGCAGCCCCAGCCTCAGCCTCGTGGCTTTTGGCCCTTCTCCCTGCCCCGTGAGCGATATGTGCATTCCCCTCCTCCCAGGGCGATGGCACTGGCAGCTTCAGCGCTTTCTCCCCGTGTTATGGCCTCGTGATCTTTTGGCCTTTAGGGTTCAGATGTCAGCGGGCAGCCGCTCCCGCTGCAACCTCTGAGCCTGGGGGGATAAAAGGCCACACGTCTCAGAGACAATCCATCTCCAGCTGATCCATCTCCAGGCAGTCACGTAAAGGATCCGTTCAGCCAGGCCAACAGATGCAAATTAAATAACCTTTTCCTGGCACTTACTGATGAGCACAAATAGAGCAGGAAAACAAAAGGCTGATTTTTAGACCTAGTCCAAATTTACAAATCCCTGTGCTCCATGTGCAAGAGCAGAACTTGCCTCTGAGGGCTTGAAAATTATGAATTACAAATAACTCGCTTGCCCAGCGCACCGCAGGTGGTATTGCGAAAAGACGAGTGCTGTGGACAGAGGATGAAAGACACAGCGCAGCCTGCACGTGCTCGGGTGGCCACGATGGTGGTCTGAGCCAGCCAGGAGGTACGCGTGGGTTTAAGCCTTCAACCAGCCCTGGCGCAGGTGCAAGGACCTGGCTGTCGGGCAGTTTCAGGGTCTGCCCTCTATGAGGCAAGCAGGAAAGCAGGTTGCTCAAGTTGTGCCTTCTTTACTGGGCCGAATCTCCATTCACCGGGAAAATGGCAAAGCCACTGGCTGGAATGCCAGAGGAAGGCAAGGACACAAAACCACCGCTCTCCTTCACCCTTCCCATCTCCTACCCAGCCAGCACTCTGCCCATTGCAATCCAGTAATAGCTCCTCACTAATGGACCAGCTTAAGTGTACAGCAACTCTCATCACTGTTTGAGAAAATAATCAATCAAGCACTTAATTTTTAACATAAGAAATAAGCTGCCTGGAGACTGTTAATAGATAACTGAATAAATTAGCAATCACAGGTGGGATTCAAAACTAGTGTAGATCTTTTGCTCACCATCGTCTTGAGCCCGTTTTTACAGGAAGCACCCAAACCCCCTGTTTTCAGGGAAAGCAGAGCGACACTCGATTCCACCCCTCCTCCCGGCGTGAGGAAACCGCACACCCACCCCTCTGTATTTTACATCCCCTTCCCCATCCTGAAGCGTCCCTTGGTGCTGCCCCAGACACTGCGAGATGGTGGCAAACGGAGGCAAGGAGGCAGGTGAGGTGTAGCTCACACCAGCCTGAACATGCCCATCCCCAGGGGAAGGGGCTGTGCCTCCAGTACAAAGGCTGGAGCTGAATTTGACCCATTATACAGAAACCACAAAGGAAGGTGCTGCTCTCTGAGCCAGAGGCAGGAGGCTGCCTGTGTGAAAGCCTCACTGTGCAACTGTCACCTCCACCAAGGGACCAGGGGAGGTTTAGGTTGGAGTCGAGGAACAATTTCTTCCCCACAAAGGCTGCCAAGGGCCCATCGTGGCTGGGCACTTCAGCCAGTAACTCAGCCCATCAGGGCCACACCAGCGTGTCCCAGCGGGTGCCGAGGCCCTGCTCTAGGTGACAGTAGTCTGGCTCCTTGGACCGGGCGTCCACACAGGATTTGGCCGGGACTGGCGCGCAGCAGAGCGTTCGCTGCACATCTGAGGCCCTTCCTCCCAGGGACACCCAGCAGTGGAACCTCTTGGCACGAAGTGAACCAGCTCCATCCAAGGGAATCGTGGCTTCACAGCTCACTACTGATCCAAATCAAATCACTTTTGCTGCTGGTGCAGAGAAAAGGAAAGGAACAGAGAGGACATCAAATGCCAACGTAATGGGCTCTAAAAGACACACAGCTCAGTCACTTCTTCAAAAAAATTTAATTGAAAGTCCAACTTTATGGCAAACGATACACAGGAAGATTATACAATTATTTTTTTTGTGTTACAATAAATGGAAGTCCTTGTTCAATCCGAGATACACATGCTGGACTAAAAGCAGGTATTTGTACACACCTGGCATTAAAAAAATAAAAACAACTTCTCCCTCTCTTCCAACTTACGCTTCACGCTGATTTCCAGCTCTCTGGGTGTGGCAGGAAGCAAAAATAAATGGAGCTTTAAGATATTCATAGGAAAATTCCAGCCCCACCAACTCAATGCAACACCCTCTGCTCCAGGGGAGCAGGTCAGCCCCCGGGCACTGCCCACAGCCCTTGCCCAGCACCACTTTTGGAAGCCATCACATTTTCTAAAACGCAGTCAGTGCCAAGGGAGAGTTTATAGATGCCGAAAGAGAAAAGCTTCAGCTAAACAAAAAAAGAAAAAAGCAAAACTGCAGAGAGTAAAATCAAGTGAACACCCTTATCATGAGCAAATTCTTCAGAGCCTTCCACGTGCGAGCACCTTCACTCTCTTCCCGAGGGCTCCGTGCTGCCCTCGGCCATGTTTTGGCAGACCCCCCAGGCCAGAGCTCGGTGCATGGCAGCGTGGGTGCCAGGGTTTCCTCCCCGGCTCTGGCTCCTGCCGCCAGGCCCAGCCTCAGCCATCGGCACTGCCAGCGGGCGCCAGCAGCCTGGCCACGGGCACAGGGACCTCAGTGTCCCCGCTGCTCCAGCCCAGCCCTAGGACTTGGCTCCTACCACCGAGATGCTGGGGCACGGTGCGGACACGACACATCACTCCGCCTCACTTCCAACCCCTTGGGTTTTTGCAGGGCATACGTAAACGATAAACGCTTGCAAATGAACCAAAGTACTGCTGAGGGAGCATAACTGATCGGGAAAAAAAAAAATCACAACTCTTGCCTGAGGACCAGAGTCTCCCAGATGCTGACGCTTCCATGGCTCAAATTGCTGCAGCTGGAGCGGAAAGTGCTCGGGATCTGCGAGGCTGGGTCCAGACTTAGTAGCACCAGAGGTTTAGAATCTGCCAGGGGGCTAACTGGCTACAACCACAGGATTCAGACTGCAATCCCCCAAACGCAGCAGCTACACATCACTGGCAGAGGGCTGAAGAAGAAGGCACGTAAATGGACAGGGTGCATCTCTCCTCACATTAGACACTTGTGCCGTGCTCCTTCAGGGGCAGAGGCAGCAACGGAGTGAAACGCAGCCAACCCCTGTGGGGCATCTGCTTCGAGAGATGGGCAGTTCCTCAGGAACACGGATCAAACCAATCTTTGGACCAGAAGCAGTAACTAGGATACCAGCTCAGATGTCAGCACAGACTGGAGACATCTCAAGTACGGTCAAATGAACTCCACTGACCATTAGCATAGTCAGAAATGCTCCCCACCAGGAAACCCAGGACGAGAAGATTTCAACAGCAGCAGAATTGCCCCTGTTATCAGCCTCCCCATTATCTCCACCTCTGTGAAGACTGCCAAGCAGAGCTCTAGCTGCCCTGCTCGGGTGGCTTTGCCACAGGCTTGTGATGCTACGCTAAGCCCAAATAGCACATGTTAAATATCAGGACAGAGTGACATTACATGATCTGTTCAGCAGAATGAGGAAGACTGTGAGACAAGATTCATCTGCTAAAAGCTAGAAAATGAAGTGATTTCTACATTATGGTCTAACAGCAGCAACAGGCTTAGTAATTATCTCACTTGCGGTTAGCCTACTAAAAAGTGAATTTTAAATACCTTTTATTACCGGGGACAAACATAATGCCTCATAATTAGCACTGGCTAGTATTTTCAGTACTCTCTCCAGTATGGAAATAAAAAGGCAACCTGTATTTATAGTATCACAACGTCCAGATGAAGTTTAGCTTCACTCTCTAGCTTCAGCCACACTTCTAAACGTGCTGGTCGCAACCTGGACCTACCCTTCAGCTGGTAGAAGTATAAACAGGAAGATTTTACCAGACAGGTTGTCTTCCACTGACCCCTAAGTGTCAAGCAGGGAAAAGGGAACGCAGGAAGTTTTGTCCCACTGGAGACTTAAGGCCAGTGTTCCCCTCCCAGACATTTTTATTCCTTTGACAGCGTTTCAAAGCTTTTCTCTGAAAATTTCACCCTTCCGCACACAATAGCCCCAGGTGCTCCACCTGAGCAAGGGCAGGAACTGGCTCCACACCCCTTTTTCCTGCCGAGGCAGCGAGCAGGGACCGAGAACGGAGCAGGAAAGGGAGAAGAGAAAGCCCCAGTTCCCAGCTCCCCATCACTGAAACAGGCGTGGGTCAAGGAAGACTTCTTTCTGCTAAAGCCATGAGGGACGGCAGGGACGTCAGAGGTGCTGGCACTGAAGGAATTCAAGTCTGTCTCACCACAGCCATGCTCGGAAGCTGCAGTATGGCAGTGGGGACACGTCAATCAACTCTGAAGACGTGTGGTGCCACAGGCCCTAGCGAGGCTGTACAGTAGGATTTGCATCGCTTCAAGGCAATACTTGGCCCACAGGCTGCTCGTTCATTTCTTTAGTACCCTGTTTAATTCTTTCAACAGAAACCAGAACAAGATAACCCCCTGTTATACCAACAGGGGCCTATTTTCTTTTTAAACAACCCTAATCCTTGAAAGATCAGAGGTTCAAATTCTTTGCGCCTCATAATTGCATAAGGCAGCCTAACTGCCTGAGCAGCACGGCATCTGCTCCTCAAACATCACAACTGGCCAATTTACAGGAAACAAACTGTGCTGCCAAAGTACTGCCTAATTTCAGTGCTAATTACATCAAGTAAACATTGATACCCACGAAGCTGCCGGCTAGACTAATACAGCTATGGCTCAGTCCTGCAGAATGCTGTCACAGCTTCGCTCCCCCTCCGTCTCACCTGGAGGAGAGGGGCCTGTGCAAAGGATCACTGACTGAGGGGCTGCGCTACTCCTGACCTGAACCACTTCAGATGCCAAGCTCAGGCATGCTGGGTGGGGAACAGCCCTTCAGAAAAGCCCCCTCCTGCCCCGAGACTAACCTGGACACGGTCCTGGTGCTGACAGCAAGGCAATACAGCCCTGGAAAGGTTTTCCTCTACAGAACTATCGCTACTTTGGGAGCGGGTTCGGCAGTCCAGATGCACCCAAACGCCTGCCAAGACAAGCAAGAAGCTCAGCTGGGTTACGAGCCCGTACTCCTGGCTCACCCGCAGTGCTGAAAATCTAACAGACAAAATTCGGGCTTTGACAGAGGAGCAGCCAGCACCCAGCTGCCAGGGCTGCCTGCCCTCAGGCATCTGCAATGTAAATTACTCCTGCCTTATCTCAGTTTTAAATAACATCGATTAAGCTAGATCAGTGGTACCTATGGAACTCCACAGGTATCCCACAACACCCACAGCACTGTGGCACAGTAGAAAGCACAGCAGATCTATAAACTTTCTGGAGAGCGAGCCCAAATTCCTCGATTTACCTAACCAAACAGAAAAAGCCCTTTTTGATAACAATTTTTAAAAAGCCATTTTGCTTAAAAGACAAACCAACATGTTTCCCTACACGCGGCTAGATTAGAAACACAGACAGTTTGTTTCAACCGAGCGTGCTCCTCAGCATCACTCAAGCAGGCTTACTCCTTTCATTTTACACTTGTCGAATGCAGAGGCTTTCCTGCAGATAATGAGAGTGGTTTTTCTAGAAAATGTAAACAAATCTTGTGCGTTCTACTATCCCAGCTAAGCTTTCACCAGAAGTTTCTGGTGGGAAAAAAACAAAACAAAACAAAGCCCAAACCAAAACAAAGCCTTATCTTTATGTTCTAGAAAAATATACATGTTATTTAAAAAGCATTAGAAGTCACTTGATCTTCAAACACATCTGAAAAATCGCACTCAGAAGAGAAAATCAGTGACCCTGCTGGTTATACTCTACCTTAAGCAGAAACAAAACAAACAACTGTATGCTTGACCCAGAAAGCTGAAATGAATGCGCTCATGACAAAACTGCATACAAACAAATCCCTGCATAGGAAATAGAAGCTGATTTGTATAAAAATTGCTTTAAGGTTTTCAGTGCGTACTTAGGGGTTCATGCAAAGTCCAGTCAGATGAAACAAGATCTTTTTGCAACTCTCGGGATTAACGCCCTTACTTCCCTACCTTCTATAAACTCCTCTCAAATGCAGAAAACTTAAGAAAAGGAAATTAAACAAGAGAGTCGAGTTCTCCTCGCTGCTCCATGAGGTTAACGCCGCCGAGACCACCAGCCTGTAAGTGTGTAACAGAGGAGTTTGTCGAGAGGTCTCTTTCCTTTGTGCTGCAGTTTTCGGGTATCACCCCGAGGAGCTCCCCGGGGCTGCCCCTCACAGCTGCTGGTTGGTGAAGAAGGCTTTTGTCTCCCTGCAGACGGGGTTTACGCAGAGCGGGCAGCAGAGGGTTAACTGCCGAGAGCAGACCTCGTTGGACTGGAGGTGCGAACAGACCAAGTCTGCCAGGGCCTGAAAGACAGTTCATTAAAAATCAGAAGTGAGCAAACCCATCTGCATAAAGTACTGAAACGCTTTAACGTGTGTCACTCTGGGGGGTGAGATTGTCAAACTGTGTATCCATCAGAATATGCTTTGTAAGCATCAGGGGAAAATCCTGCTTTAATACCGCACTGGCACAGTACCTTAAGAGAAGTATTTCATTAAAAATACTTCATTAAAAGTTTACTACAAAACTGGTTTTCGTTTTTGTCAACCTGAACTACTGAACTTTTTTTTTTTTTTTTTTTTTACAAAAAGCAGCACAAGACAAACTGTGGTAAAAGAAAACACTTTCTGGTACGCAGGTTAAGTATGGGGGTTTCCATTTTCACTCTTAAAGTCAAAATAGTTTACAAGAAAACATCCATAATCTAGTAGAAAACACACAACTGCAAACTTTTACCACTATCGCAACAAAGAAGGTACCTTGGAGAACAGTGGATTTCCATTAAGAGACTCCGCTCTTCTGATATTTTCAACTCCACACTGCATCAGAAGTAAGGAAAAAAACAGTTAAATCTGCTAGAACCTTCAACAGCTAGCCTTCTAAGTCATCCTTTCTGCTTCGTTCAGAAGCTGCCCCAAAATTATAAAATTAAATGCAATACTATGTTTTCCAATACAGCAAAAATAACTATGATGCAAAATGCCATTTTGGCGCCAAAAATCAGTGATACTGTTTTAGTAAGGACAGTAGCAGCAGTTAGAACTAGAAAGACAAATTGCCACTTGTGTTGCTAAAAATTAATTTGAGTGAAGTCAGTTCAGATTAATTCTAAATCTACAGAAAAATTACATTTGCCCCAAATCACATGTCAAAGAGCAACTACAAAGCAAATCTCAAAGCAGGAAAAGTAATGCCGGAGCACCTCTATCCAAACAGTTATAAACACCGCAGAACACCGACCTCGTTGGCTAACACTTGTGCATACTCGATATCCAGTTCGTAAAGCGTTTCGATGTGGTCACTTGTAAATGCTATCGGGACCAACAACATGTTCTTCTTTCCTCTTTCGCATAGCCCTTTAATGGTCTCGTCTGTCTGTGGGCCCAGCCAAGGCATTGGTCCGACCTGCAAGAAAAGGGGTAGGGAAATAAAGAAAAAAAGCTTCATGAAATCATTCTTACAATGAACAGCCAGGTTTTCTTAAGCAGGACAACACAGACCAGACTATGTTTAAGCTGGAGCCAGTTATTTGTTGTTTCCTTGCTTTTGATAGTACCTCTCATTTTTTTATGAAAACATACTGTCCCACCATTTAAATTCCAAGGAAACAGAACCTGGGCTGGCCTAAATGAGACTCTCATTGAAATAAATGAAAATTTACATGAAAGCCTACTGATTTCAGTTCAATAAATCCCTGACCTTACCCACTGTCCTTACCTCTCTACCACCCATGAAGCATTTGGTGCTGATGTACCGTAACAGGCAATTTTGAGAACAAGACAACCACGGCGTAACAGGTGTAATGCCCCTGAGACATAAGGTTACTTGTACTGCATAATTCTGGTAAAACTTGTGTTCCTTGCTGTTTGCAGTTGTACTGATAAGTACAGAGTAGTGCAAGCGGTCTTTGTCAAGAGTAACAATGAGCAAATGAGTTTGGATTAGGCTCATTTCATTATGCCTGGATCACAGTGTTGGCTTTGGAAACACTGCTCAGAGATCCTCAAAAAGCAACACCTTAAAAATCCAGCGAGTGCTCAACTCTTCCTTCTGACGGAGAAATATAAACAGCAAACTAGATGTTATGAGGTCATGGGCTTTCCAACAGACACATCAAAAATCCAATATACAAAAACGGTGAGAAACTGGACAGAGTATCTGGAAAGACTGAATCCGAGTAAAAGATGGGGATTCTATTCTAGCAGAAATACTTGCTGAAAATGAGAAAAAGGCCCTGAGGTTACAATCTTCTTAAGCTACGAGTTCCTCAACTCCATCACCTGGGGAGTTTTACAGCCTTCCTGAGCACATACCTTGGACTGCCACACAAGCCTGTATGGGTTGGAGTAGTTCAGCTTCTCCATGACCCTCTGGACAGTAGCTCCCACTTCTTGAGGATACGGATCACCACGGTTCACCACCTTCAACACAGAAACACCAGACTTTTTTCCTCCAGTGAACACATTTGAGCAAAGACCACCTGAAGACAGGGGAAGGTGAGCATGCGGCGCGTCACGCGGCTGTGCCCAGTTTGGGCCGTATCAAGAGCCTGGCTTATCCGAAACAGGGAAGAATAACGGCATTCCTGACCAGGAAAACTTGTGCTGAAGCTGCTTTACCAGCACTTCTCCTTCTCCTCTTTCCCACGATAAAAGATAAATTCTTCTATCGTCATATGTAGATGAAGTTACCTGCCGGTAACAGCACTGCATTTTTTAAAAATTCCCCGAGAGCTGTTTTGCTGCAGTAGCTGACAGAGGACTCTGTCATTTACTGCAACCGTGCCAAGATTTTACTTTCAATCCTTCAGGGAAAGCACTATTACTGCTTTCTGGAGGGGAGAAAATACCACATTCTCCCCTCCATTACGTTCCAGGTTTGAGCTGTCAAGTTCCCGAGGCCATGAGAGCAGCTGTACTGAGCCTGACCTAACCCAGTGCCCCATCTTCAGCCAACAGCGCAGACTTGAGACAGCGTGTAGAAGAGCAGCCACAGCTCACGTGCCTCGCCTTCAGCTCCACGTCAAGCTGCCACCTGCAACTAACACACCTTCATATTTCTCTTTTCTATCTGCCAGGCACTCCTAGAGCAGTGGCCCTACCCGGCAGCTGTGCGAGCCGCACACTCCCCCCTTCAGCCCGGCCAGCAGGACTGTTGGCCAACAGCAACAGAAAAAACTCACAGACATGGGCAGCGAGTGAGCCGAGAAGAGGATGACGACATCTTTCCTTTTGTCGGGTGGAAACAGATTCAGTTCCTTCTGTATGTGATCAGTGAAGCACTGTTCAGAAAGGAAAAGCAAAGAGCTGGATCAGAAACGCTGCAAGGCAAGAACACACAGGGAAGGCACAGGGAGCGCACAGAGACGGTGTCGCGTCCTGGGACGGCATCACACTTCGGCAGCTTGTCAGGGGAACGTCGCGCTGTGCGGGCAGCTCCACCTTGCCCTCCTTCAGCCATTTTTCCTTCTGTTCAGCACACCAGAAAAATTGTAAAACCCAACAAAGACAAAAATGTCATTTTCTCTGAACGGGAAGGAGCAAGAAGGTTTCCCTCAATGGCTCCGGCCACGCCAGTGCTGTGCCTAGAATCACCTCTTTGCTGCTGGACGAGAACCTGACAAACCAACGTGACCTGTATGTGTCTCAACCACAGAGCTGCTCTGAGGAGGAACCTGGACTAATGACCTCTAGAGCTTTCTGCCAGCCAATGCTTTTATGATAATACAACTGTGCTTTTAAAAGAAGATGTGCACGATGGTCACCCTCACACACTGTCACGCCAAAACGTCTGGCACGGAATAACCAACCTTCATCTGTCATTTCATTCATAGAAGACAAGACACATTTCATTACTGTAACTAAAATGTACCCTCAAATGGAAGCATTCCTGTTATTCTTCTCGAGTATTTTTCCTTACGAACATATAAACATAGCCTAAATCGGCAAATAGGCTCATCTTCTTTTAGTACATTCTAGAGTTAAAGATCTTGTAAGCTAAGACTTGATCTAAGGGAAGCATCTACCTCAGAATGTCTGATGCTTAACATTACACTGTGTTTTTACTGGCGGAAAATATTTCTAAAAAGGCACCTTAATAAACATCTCTATTTCCCTAGTTCTTTGTCACTGTAAAACCAGCTGGCAATGCAAAGATACCGAGTTTCTCTTGCATCAGCCAATCTAAGGAAAGGCCAGGGAACGCCAGGTCCTGCTCAGCTCACGCCTCTCGTACTGACTGGTAACTGCTGCTGCTCTCACGCCAACCCATACCTGGATAAGAAGGGGATGTGTGGGCCATCGGTCAATTATACTCCACTTCATCTTTGGCTTCTCCCCTTTTTTATGATAGTAGCGATAGATGGCATTTAAGCTGCTTCCTGAAAGAGAGAATTAAGAAGATCAGTTCAGCCAAGGCATTAGCAACCCCTCAGATTAAAAGTTTCACAGCAAGGTTTTATAACGTTTTAAAATGCTACATTTTTAAAATGCTACTGTAAATCAGAGCCGAGAGCCTCAAATGGGAACAATTACATCAAAGTTTGTGCCATATACAAATTATGTCAGAGTTCATACACTATACAAATTATGTCAAAGTTCACACACCGTGACGGCCAAGAATAACTCGCTAAACCATTCTTTAGCTGAAGAACAATTACTGTTCTAGTTTCCATGAAGAAAGCTTCCTCGGTCGTGTTCCTGAGCCTGCGGTTTACGTTAGCTCCCAGTAAGACCGGGCACACAAAGCTACCCTGAGCTAAAATCGGGAAGGACAGTAAGCAGAGAGGCCCTGAAGCTGGCAGCGAAGCCACAGGAAGGGGCACTTTGGGAGGCCAGGATAGCTCGACACTCGCCTCTGCCCGTGCTCTGCTCCCAGCCAGAGCTCACCTGTGGTAGAGCAGCTGTACTGTGGGTACTGCGTGAACGCGACGGCCCTTTCAACACCGTCCTTCTCCATCTCCTCAACCGCTTCTTCTGTCAGAGGATGGACGTACCGGAAGCCAATATAATACTTGTGAGGTGCTGCCAACCAAAGCACAAGGAAAAAATGGCAAAAAATTCCCAAGAACTCTCAATAACATGTTATTAATGAAGTACGAAGTACAGAACCAGACAGACAGAAGCTGTTGAAATAAACTTGATGATAATTTTCGGGTTACTTTTCTACACCGCTGTCATATAAACACATCTTTCTCTGGCCAAGTACTTTTCTGGTAACTCACTGTGCCATCACTAGAACTTAAAAGTGATTTATACCATGGTTTGCTTCTGCAGGAAGCACCACTCTCCTGGTTTTACCCAGTTTAGCAGAGGCATGGTTTCCAGACTGCACAGAGAGCTGACATTTTACTGGGCAAGTTCTGATTTAAAGGATGTAGTGGTAAAAAAGCGTCACCACGAGGTGCCACATGAACACTACTACGCCAACACGGACCGCAGTTTCAGCTGTGCTACAGGCTTCGAGCAGCACAGCTAAACTTGCTTGCTGAGATCAGATATCAGATGTTTTAAACACAGCAGTGTAACGAAAATGCCAAAAACCTTGGGGAAGACAAGGCTTTCTTCATTCTGCCATACAAAAGGAAACGTGTGGCTTAAGCTGTTTGCCAGTTCTGGGAATTATTATTTACCTAAACTTCCATTATTTACCTAAACTTCCAAACATAATGGGGCTGCCAGTTGATGTGCCAGCACTGAGATACTCTGTTCTACAGGGATCAGCCTCTATCAGGAGAAGGCCCTTACGGACACTGGCTGCTTATACAGCAGTTGAAGAAACCCAGGTAATTTTACCTCGCTTGTGCTCCACGTACCAATAGGGAAGCCATTGAAAGAGGATGCCCTCAGACCATGGAGCCTGAGTCCCAGCACTGCAGAGCCTCCCGGAGAATTCCCAGGTGCCGACGGCTCGCTCCAGGTGCCCTCCCACTGCTATTCCAGCCTCAGTGAACCCCAGCTCCCTGGCATTTCCCTTCACCTTTTTATGCAGATGCAATTCTATTTCACGGCTTTCCACCTCCTTGCCCTCAATTAGCGACATTAGAAAGCAAAACTAAAAACAAGACAAGGTGGAACCGTCGTGTGAGGCAACTGCTCTGGTCCACCCTCGCCAGAGAAGATGCCTCCCCCACCCTGGGAAGCCTGCTCCTTTTGCACATAAACCCCCAAGGACCAGCTGCTGTTTGGGGCAGGAGATCAGTGGGGCTGAGTAAGGGACACGTGTTCTCTCATTCCGGTTTCTGGGTGTCTTCCGTACAAATCTTCCTGTATTTAACCACTATCTTTGAGGCAATATTATTCTCTTCAAGGACCACATTTTAGGTTTTTCCGCTTTCCATCTCTAATCTTTTGGGCGTCAGCTTTGAGATTTGGGGAGTACAGTTTGGTGAGGGGGAGGGAGGTAGAGGAGGTTTGCTGTTTTGTTTTTTTAAGGAGAGGACAGTGTGTTTTAGAAGAACAAAAGCAAAGTTTCTTTTTCAGGGTTTCCAGGTCACTAGCTCTGAAATAACATTTAACAGGTTTCTGAAGCAAGCAGATGTCCCATGCTTGGTCCCTCTGCATACATTTAGGCAGGATTCAGAAAACAGGTTTAGTCAGCTCCTGTTCTCTGCAGGAGGCAAGAGAGCTCCCAGCTGGGAGCAGCAGCAAATAATGACCCAACTTCAGCAGCCCCGGGAGCCAGTAACCTCATTAACATTTTTAAATGGCACTAAAAACAAAAGTCTGCCTAACCAGAGCAAAGACAGTAGAAGTTTAACCTGGGAAAGGCCATACTGGGAAAAAACACGGCCAACCTGGAAACTTCTTGCAATACTCTCACAGTATTAGCTTTTGTCCTGGATCGCAGGCAGCAGGGAAGAGATTTTAGTATCTGTGTACATATTCATTTTGTTGTCAGAGTCACAACTACTGGAAACAGAGCAACATCTCCCTTCACCAAGCACTGCCAATCTGCAGAAACAACACACCCCCCCATCCTGTGATCTTTCATTCTGCTGACAAAGGACGCTCAGCTAAAATACAGCTCATAAGAAATATTATGAACCATTATAATTAAAACAAAAGAGCGAGATGTGCCTTCTTAAATTACCTTTGCAAGACATTAGCCTATTGGACGCCAGCACTAGAAAAAACCCAACCCAACAAGAGAAGCAGATTTTCCTATCATGTCTGTGTGATTTATTCTTACAGACCACTGAGCCTACGCAGCCCCGCTCCTGCAGGAGGAAGAACTCTTGTTCATTTTGAGACCTCTGCCTCTATGCTTCATTTTTAAATTCTACTGTTCCCAGAGGACATGCCTGAAGCTGTTTGTTTGCCACTTTCTACTAGAGCCGTACCAAAGTGTAACAAGCCAAACGTATAGTACACAAGTCAGTACATCAGAGGGTGGACTTAGGAGGCAGCTCTGCAGGTGGTTGCCAATACTGCCTACCACGAGCGCTTCACCAGCTGCAAGCACACAACCGCTACAAACTCTGCGCCCCAGAAGTCCCGAGCAAGGCCAAACAAGTAGGCAAAGCCTTTCTTCTTTGCCACGTGTTTCAAGCCGTGCTGCCACAACCTGCGAGGTACTCTTGAACAGGGCTCTGCGCTCCCGACGCGCTGCAGCGAGTGCACGACGTGGCGAAGCGCGTAGCTCAGTCTGGACGCGCGTCCAATTGTTTCGAGCTATGCTGAAGGAACGTGGCAGCCGGTATGGCTGCAATTTTTAAATTTTTAAACGTTCAATTTTTACAGCTGCAGCTACCTTAGGTGAAAAAGGAGGGCTCCAAATGACTAATCAGGTGTAAGAAGCGCACAGAGGCGGGTGGCGGGTGTGACTTCACGGCAAGCTGTCACCAAGCAAAAGCGAGCGGGAGCTGTATGCTGACAAAAACAGATAAACTTTGGAAGCTTTATCTTCAGAACCCGTTGGGAGCCTGACCCTTCAGGGGCCACTGCTGCTACAACACTACTGCCTGGGATGCTGCAGTCCCTGCATCTGTGGAAAAAGGGATTGAACATCACATGCTTCATGCTGAACAAATGAAATAAACGTGACTCCAGGCTTCCAAGGGCGTTACTTTTCACCTTCCAGAGCCTTTTACCAGTCATCTTCTTCTGGCCCTTTTCTAGGCAAGCCTGAAGCAGGTGCCACAAAGACCTAAGAAACAGCCAGGAATCAGATAAGGCCAGCAGTTTTTCTATGAAATAAACTTAGTGTCCCTATTGGAGCGAAGGGTGAGAAGCATTACCTGCAGCTAACACGTCGGTGAGGAATTCAGTGGGCAGCTTACTGGTCTCATTAGTTCCTTCTACTCACAAAGATAGGCTGCTGCTTCAAGAACAAAAAAGCACAAGGCAGAGAAATACCTTATTGGAACAGAGGTGACCCCCAGAGAGGTCATTTCAGACAAACCAACCACCACGCACCCTTTCTCCTGGCTTTTGCCAGAGCAGTGGTGATTCACTGTCTTTTTCCGTCTGTCCCAGGAGAGGCAAGACACGGGAGATGGGCATCACCCTGGAGCTGCTACATGAATGTGGTGGTGGGATTTCTAGTCCTGCCGCTCACAATTATTAACTCTGTGGTTTTAATGTCACATAGCAAGAAACTGCAGCATAAAACGTACTGTGAGCAAGTGACCTACCACCGTCAGCAAGCAGCAGCAGCAGAGACACAGACTTCTCGTTCGTCACAGCTCCTGACCGATTGACAGCACAAGCTGAAGTAAAATTCAGCTAACAACCAATTTGAAAGCAGTTCAGCTAAACTGGTGCAAATTCCACCTTGAATGCACTTAACCTGGGCAAAACCTGACTCGTGTATCAATTTGTTTGGAGGTTTTAGGAGAGAGACCGACCAGGGCTGAGGCACAGCAAACACAGGCAGGCGAGCGACCACAGATGTCCGTGTCTGCACGCCCAGCCCGCGGCCGCTGCCCAGTAAAATGCATTAGCTGAAGCCCTTAGGAAACGGGCATTCACCGAAGCATCTGCACCCATCTCCCACCACACTACCACCAGCAGGTATCTTGGCACAGGGTCAGCCCTACGAGTCACAGCTCCCTGCTCTGAGGGAGCAAGGTTCAAAGAGGTTCTGTGATCTGGAAAGAGGGGAGGGAGTCTGTATTCACCTTTCAAGCTTTCCTATCATCAAGAAAGAGCTGGCAAAGACAGCATCTACTTCCACCTGAGCAAAACTGCTAGGCCTTATCTCCTGCTCACATCCCCGGGTGGGGCTCCCTGCTATCACTCAACTGAGCCATGCAGTGTCCATCTGCGAAACCCTGTCTTTTCTTCCAACAGACCTCCTCTTCAGCCCTGACAGCACGCCTAATTGGTGTGTGTGCTTTTATCCATTATTAATAGCTACAGACTCAGATGAAGTTTCAAAAGCTCTGGGTACATCCAAGCAATGAGTGCAGAGGAACATTTCCAAGGAACAAAGACACCTGCGGCTTTGGAGAACGGTCAGGCTCCCGACACCCTCCCATGCAGTGACCTATTCTTCAGGCTCGGGCTGGCATAACAAAGGCAAATACAAAAGGCTTTGTAGCATTACGTTCTGGCCCCAGAGCTGTTCTACATCGGCCAGCCCCTGCACAGCATCCCAGCCAAGCTGGCCCCGAACAGGGAAAGGCGCTTGCAGGCAGCAGCAGGAAAAGCTGCACCATCCTCTAACTGCTGCGAGCGAGTGCATGGCAGCCGTGAGCCGGCCATCACCCCCTGTGAAACTCAACAGCACCACGTGTAGAACACGAACTAGCAGGAAGACCTGCACAGACAGGTGGGTTTTACTCGCTGTGTGCACGCACACGTGCAGCCTCAGTGGATCCTCATTCTCCCACTGTACCTCTTCACAAAAGAGAAGAGGCTTACATAAGATTATACTGCTGATGGTCACAAATCTCCACCGCACCAATGCCAGTGAGAATGCCCCTCTGAGCACCCTTCTCCCACACCTGCCTTATTTCTTCACATGAAGTATAGTCTTCTTTTTTATCACCTAAGGCTCAAACACCTGTCTTCAGCATCGACTTCCTCAAGCTCAAGCAGGTTTACAGGGCAAGGTATGACACCCTGCAGTCGCACACACCAAGAGAGACTCCCATCACCTAGCTTCAGCCATCCAAAAATAAGATAGTATCAGAGCCATCTAAAATTCTTCCCATAATCAAAGGTCCACCAAAAAAAAAAAATCTATAAGCACAGAGAGTAGAGAAGTACCAGTGTGAGGAGACATGCTGTCCAGCAGTTTCACCATGCCTTCTCCCTGCACCGCTGTCCATTTCTTGATCGGTGATCCGCCTCCAATCCTGCTGTACTGCTCCTGGATTTTTGGTGTGCGGCGTTTGGCAATGAACGGTGCTAATTTACTACAGGATTCAAAAGGTGCGCGTGTTAATACCATAACCCGGACCACCACCCCAGTCCCCCAATCTCTCCGCTGCAGTGGGTTTTCTGTGGCAATCTCCCCAAATTATAGCCCACCAGCATTGCCTGGCTTGTTTAGTGTTGTATCCCGTCACTCTTCCCAAACTTACCGAGTGACAGGAAACCACAATTTGCAAAGAACAATCTTGGCACCCTATTTCGAGAGAATTCTAACACCGCTTCTTGCACTGACTGCTCACAAGATGAAACAGTCTTAAGAAATGCCAATATAAATAGAAATTAAATGCCTGAGTCAACAGGCAAGACAGCAACACCCAACACCGAGTGTAACACAGGGGTTCACCGTGTTACTCACTTCTGCGCTGGAAGCGTCATTAGATCTCTGTCGAGGAAGAGACGAAGTAAGAAATCATGCACATCATCCAGGCGTTCAGGACCTCCCATGTTTAACATCAAGATTCCTGTTTTAGGTTTCCTGTGGAAGCAAGAGATACTTCGAAATCCAAGGACCCGCTGGTTTGGTTTTATTTTTACTACTATAAAACAA
This sequence comes from Todiramphus chloris collaris, assembly GCA_025345505.1. Taxonomy (NCBI): domain Eukaryota; kingdom Metazoa; phylum Chordata; class Aves; order Coraciiformes; family Alcedinidae; genus Todiramphus; species Todiramphus chloris. The sequence continues at coordinate 483,488 of JANVCC010000121.1, read as the reverse complement.
TTGCCTTATCTTTTCTGAAAGCAGCATCCTATTTAGAAGCTCATCCTGTTTAAGCAAAAATATGAACTACAAGCATGAGTAGCCAGAGAACGAGTACTTACATGATCTTTACTTTTAAAAAAAAAATATAATCATTTTGCAACGCAGAGTTTAACTGGAAGTATACTGAGAAAATTATCTTGCAGCTGAAGGCTGTAAGGAAGGTTATAAAACAGGGTCTAAGAAACTACCCCAGCTGTAGATTCCAACCAAACCAGGCAACAGCTTCCACAGAAAACAGACAAGCAACCCACACGGGACTTTTTCTTCCTTACTTTGGAGACACACCTCATCTCCCCAAGCAGTGAAAGCAGAAGAGCCATTCTACACATAAAATAAGTGCAGGGTTGGTTTTCTTTGGCGTGTTGGTTTGTTTGGTTTTTTCCACAGTAGGTTTCTCTCCTGGTGCAGGCCCAGCACACTGTTCTAAGGATAACGTCCCTGCCAGCAAAGCAGAGCAGAGCAGATGGCAGTATCAGCCTTGACAGAAACAGCTGCTGACCACCGCTCCCACCAAGGAGGTGGGTTTCCCCACCAAAACTTCTCCTCTGCCCGAGGGAGCCCCATGACCAGGATCTCTCACCTCCTGAGCAGAAGGAGCAGAGGCTGCACAGTTTGCTCTGCCCTCCTCTCGTGAAAGAGGAAGTCTTACAAAGGGGCACCAAGAGAAGCCTATGCCTGCCCTGGAGGGTTGTGACCTCTGTTTCCATTCCCCTCCTCCTGGACTGTCTAGCAGGAGGTTGCTGAAGAAAGCCCAGGAAGCAGAACTTCAAATAATAATGCCACTGTTAGTTCTGCTACCGCTCCTGCCCTGCCTCCCGTCGCCCCACGGGCCACCACCCCTGCGGTCTGCGGGGAACAAGGCCGGCCAGCCCTGCCCCGCACAACCCTGGAAACGAGAGGCTCGGTGAGTGCAGCCAGCCAGATAAAAGCAACCACACATGCACAAAAAGACTAGATAAAGCCCGGCGGGTGTCACATTTGACTAGGTAACCAGCTCTGCCATGCCAGTAAAGCAGCACGGTGGGTGTATCGGAGAGAGACAGACGGTGAGAGCGGGTGCCACCCACCCACACCTCGCTGCGAACGTACCGCGTTTCGGGCTGAATCTGCGGCGTGCTCTCTGGCACTGCGGCTGCCGTCGCCTGTCCTCTCCATCGCACCGGGACCCCCAGATGACTGCTGCTTTTTACAACTGGAAGAGAGATAACAGCACATCGATAACCCCACACCGGGCTGAGCGGCCTCCTCGCCAGATAGGTGCTAATCCCGCGGCAGCTCTGCAGACACGCCTGGCAGTACTGTGCTGCTTGGCGTGTTCTCCCTTAAGCTCCAGCTCCTGGAATCAAAGAAAGTCAGGAAATGGCAAGCTTCTGCCCTTCTTTAAACACTCTGTATACACTATCAGATTTCCAGATACCAGGCAGTAACCTCAAACCAAACAAAAGCCTCACTAATCTTTAAGCTCCAGTCATAAATCCAAAATAACTGGTGACAGCACAAGAAAAGCTACACAGGGCTGACACGCTGGGTATGCCAAGCTACACAGCAACTCGTGGCACAGATATACTCGGGCTAACTCCAGGCAACACAACGTTTCCACGCCACCACTACAAGGTAGGTTAGACGTTCATTAATTCAGGGTCCCCAGCAAAATGGGTGAGCACCTGCAAGCCACTGGCACACAGCTCCTTAGTCTGACCCTGCACCGGGTACACCGAGCAGTCATTTCAGAGTCCGTCGACCCAGGGACGTGACCAGTTTTCTTTCTCACTACCCAGCTAGGCAACTTATATTATTCCTGGATTTCAGCATCAGCCAAAACCCAAGATACTTTACCTCCCACATGCTGCTTACAGTCTGCTTTTCAAAAGCACTTTGTTTTCCTCAGGAGTTCATAGTCATTACATGATATTTTTCAGTGCAACAATAGTGTGAATTGCCCGAGATGAAAAAAATTGTTATATTCTGCATCCCTGGCTCTCCGGCAATTGTTTGGTGCGACACTTCCCTCGTCAGACTGCGGGAGCTGAGCAGCAATTGAGCCCCAACAGTACAGACCTCCTCAGCAGCCGATCCACCCGCTGAGAAGAGCATCTTACGGTTCACAGTTCCCTAATAACATCCTGAACAGATGCTGAACGCCCTCAAAACCTGCTGAAATCAATGATGGTGAAAAGCATCTCGCAAATCCAGCTTCTTACTCGGGATTAAGAGTGTGTCGCTGTGGATGCCTGTGTCTGTTGATACAAAAGGCTGCAAACTAAAGAACTTCAAGCATCACTGATGCCTGAAAGACTCTTTTCAAGTACTTACATTATTTGAATTCTCAGGTTATTACTCACACTGTATGTAAATTATACAGAGCAACAGAAAGAGACGTTTCAATGGCTGTGTGGATCATTCTGCACTGTAAATAACCACCAGGAAGCATTTGCTTTACTTAAGGTGAGGCTTGGGCACGTTCCTCTCTGCACCACACAGCGCAGGACGCGGAACGCGCAGGACGCCTGACAGCGACGATCCCAGCTTGGCGCGGCATCAGTAAGAGCGCTCTTCTGTCACCTTTAGAAACGGCACTATTGGGTTAGCCTCCGGAGCCAAGGCCTGACAGAAGGAGCGGTCCCTGGCGTGCGCATGCCCTCGCACCGGTCCCGGGGACAGCGCCCGGTGCCCCTCGGTTGGCACGCGAGGACGTTCCGTGGTTGAACAGCAGGAACGGGGTAACGCGCTGTATGGACAGGGGGCAAGGCAAAGAGCTCCCTTGAGGAGCAGACAGAACTGCCCCGATGCTGTGAGAACGGCAATAAATACGCATTTGTAGGTGCTATGTATAATATCCGGGCATCGTATGTAATGCACAGGCAGTGTACACAGTGCGCATTTGTAGGGCCGGGCAGCTGTGAGGCTGGCTTGCACCTGTGTTTATTGCTGCTCACCAGCCCTGGTCTTACTGCGAAATCATCACCCGTGAATCAGATGATTTCTACACTTTGTGGGAGGGAAAGTGCTTTATTTGAAACGAAACTCCAAACCGAACAATGAGAACCTGAGCCTGACAGCAACCTCCTTCCAGGGAAAAAAACCCAGATGACGAATTTCTCCCCGATTAAAAACCCCAAACCTCACAGCCCTCAGCTAATTAGAGGTAAAATCATCATTAGCCTGTCTGGCACCACCCACGCGCTCCAGTACCGAGCCGGCCGCGCAGCGCGGTGCCCGCAGCGCCCAGCCCGCAGCGCCGAGCCGCCACCCCCGCGGCCAGCCCCGCGGACCCCGGCCCCCGCCACCCCCCGGTCCCAGCCCGGGTCGCGGAGGCCCCGGCTCCGCCGGCGAACGTTACGCAAAGGCGCCTCGCCCGCGTTGTGTAACCCGGTCCCGGCGGTCCCGCTGCCCTCCCGCCCTCGCAGCCTCGGCGGTAAGGCCGGCAGCTCTCAGCCCGCGCCCGCCTCCAGCCCGCAGAGCCCCCGGCCCGTTCCCGCCATTTCCGCACGGCGCCCACAGACTCACGGTGACGCGCCCTCCGCCCGGCGGCAGCAGCAGCGGCGGCGGCGGCCATCTTGGCGGCGGCCGCCTGCATTCCCTCAGACGGCCCTGCCGCCGCTCCTCGGACTCTACCGCCCCGTCGCCTCCGCCACCGCCCCCCGGTACCGCCCCTGCTCGGGGGGCGGTCCCGGGGAGCAGTGGTGGAGGCGATGGGACCGAAGCGGGAGTCCCTCAGGGTGCGTTCCCCGCCTCGTTCTCCACGGTTCTCGTGTGACCGTTACCCAGAGGACTGAGGGCTCAGAGGTGAGAGATGAAGCACCCCATGAGCCGAACGAACAAGAGACTCCCGTATCTTCATTTCTTGGGGGGGAAGCTAAACTAGTAATGGCATCACTTGCATTTCAAAGGTTTTCTTGGCAGGCTGAATAAAGTAGGTGTTTGGGCATCCCTTAGGTTTACACAGTTAGGCTCTAAAGAGGTCCCTTCCAACCGAGACCAGTCTATGGTTCTCAGAGTCTGTGATCCTATGAAAGAAGTTGCAGATCCCCTAAAAAAAAAACACAACAAAAAACCCCCAAACCTCTGTTTTTACATCCAGAGGACTCTATCAGCTGATACCTGATAACACAGGTCTTGGTTTCAGCCCAGTGCATCAGTAAAAAAACCTTCCTGAATCATTATTTACTGCAACGGGCATGTTTGTGCTCTGCAGGCTGAAATCTCCTCTAAGAGAGACTCGACAGCATCTCTCATCCCAGTCACCTTTTAAGCTTCTTATCTGATCTGCCTCTTCCACAAGCACTGCTTAAGTCCTCAGACCTTCCTCTAGTAGCTCCCCTGACAGGGAGGCTTTTAACCTTTACCAAGCAGTTCAGCCCTGACAGTTTTAAGGACAGAAAACTGAATGCCAACAAGGGATTTTTTTTTTTTTTTTTTTTCTAGTAATACCTTTTCCCAAACCTCCTCCTCCTTTCCCATGACTTCAGGCACTGGAAGGATTTTTTTTTTTTTTTTAATGAAAAGTCTTTATACGTTCATAAATTCCTGAATATTCTGAATTACAGAAGCCTCTTGAGGTCCCCTAATCCCCCAAACCCACCACCACCAAACCAACCACACACACCCAAAACCGGAATAGGTGCGTTTATGTGGTGGCATGTTCAGCTTCGGGACTGGAGTGAGTGTTCTGTGGCTCACTGGTAGTTCAGTTTACATGTAAGAAGTAGCAGCATTTTAGTGCAGTCAAGCTTGTTAATTATTCTCCTCTTCCACTGGTTTCTGTACTTAACACACATGCAACAATCCCCCAAACCACAGGAAATTTACTGTTAACTATGCTTTTGCAGGTATCTGAAGTTCGACGTTCAGAGCAGAGCAAGCATGACAGAGGTAAGGCATGTTACTGGGCAAGATTTTCTTTTATTGTGGCCACAAAAGGACTAGAAAAATAGCTGAAAACGTTCAATTCAAAGAGGTATGTAAGACAGAAAAACCATCCTGGCAGTGCTCATTTCTTAGAGCATCTTTCATTCATCCTCATGCATCATGTTTCTCAGTCTCCCTAGGATGTTTCAAGCGCATAGCTGAGGAGGTAGGTCTGTCCAAATTATAAAAATTCATGCATTGAAATTAATTAATGGGAATTTGGTTTAAAAATAAAAAAGCTAATTCCATTTTTTGGAATATGTGTTTACTGCACTTGAAAAATCGCTTTTGACACGCACACAGACATTTCAGACTATGTTAAGCAAACAAAAGCTAGAAAGGGAAGGGGAAAGGAAAGGAACAGACACTGCAGCAGGTCAAGAACTACCATTGCCATAATTTTATTTTTGCCAATTTAGACCAGTTTCTGTATGTAACATGCAAGATGAAGAAAACCAGTCATTTACTACAAAAATATGGACATTGCACAGCTCAACAATTCAATGAAGGGCAAATCCAGATCAAATCTTGGTGCAGGTAGCAAATGATGCACCTACCATATATTTTTTGTCTCTCTCAAATAAAAGGAATTGTTTTATTTATGACTAAAATGCATACAGATGATTCTTCAACACATTAAATATTTAATTAATCCTACTTGATAAGTTGATTACAGCCAGAGAATCTGCTCAGATGCAGGAGCACAAGAGAACACAGAGCCAGCCAGGAAACATGGAACTGCTCGGTTACAAAAACACCCTTTCGCACGATGCAGGAGAACACTGCATGAACCACAGTTCACCTCGAGAGGACAGGAACTCAGCACAGGATGCTGGAACCCAACCGTGTTTCAGAGTTACCAGCTTCTCCGGGTCTCCAGTCAGTCACTGCTGGTTTGGAACGGACAGCAGAACCGGAGTTTGGGAGGGACCAAACACCGCGGTGTCCCCAAGCTAACAGTGCCTTTTGCACCACCTCCCCTCCCACTGTAATTCAGCACAGGTTAGGGGATGTGGACAGCACTTCATCTGCAGTTACCAGGAAAAAGCAGCAAAGCTCCCTCACCATCAGCCTCATCATTTCTAACTAATAAACCTGGGGAAAAAACAAAACAAAAACCAACCAACCAAAACACACCCCCCCACCATCCCCCCCCAGAAAAAAAACAACAAAAAAAGCGCCACAAAACCAAAACCTCCAAAAAACCCAACCAAAAAACAAAAAACCACAAACAAAACAACAAAAAAAACCCCAACCTGCCCAAAAAACCAAAACAAAACCAAAACAAACAAAAATCCAACAAAAACAAATCAACCAAACAAAACCAAATGAAAAAACGACGACAAAACGAACAAACAAAACCCCCAAAACCAACAAATGACCACCAACACATGTCTCTTGCAGTGGAATTTTGTGCTCAATATTACATATCTTGTGACTGAATAAACTCAAACAGAACTTCCATTAAAAACAGTAGGAGCTAAGAAAGTGCAGGGCTTAATATAACTATTCCCATTTTGACACTTTGTTGAGCTCTTTACGTGATGTCTCTTCATACTACTCTCAGAAGTCAGTATTTGGGAATTTAAAGGGCCCAAACACCTGATTTCTCCAACAAGAAGCCACAAGGGAAAACAGATTTAATTTAAATCAAAATTAAAAAAAACAAAACAAAACAAAATTAAAAGCCAAACATACTTCTAAATCACAGAAATTAAAAGTAGAAGACCATCTTGTTTCATCATTTTCAGGACCTTTGTTTTATGTTGACTTGAGAGCATAAATGGACCTAACATTTTTTTTTCTAAGGCTTCTTCCAGTTAATCAGTAGCATCTTTTCCCTTAGAAAAGGGGGGCGATTATTTTCCTTTTCACGCCCTAAAATCAATATTTGGATTAGCAACAGGTTGTAGCAAGTCCTGTTCTCAGGCAGGCTGTAGTACAGCAGAGTGTGTCGTTCTTTCCCAAGCTCCAGCCGCTCGGTTCTCCAGGAGGTCATCATGAGGGTGGCTATGGTTTGCAGCGCTGCACAAAGCGTGGGTAGAGACAGACATCCCGGATATGGTGTCTGTTCAGAATCCAGGTGAGAAACCGTTCCAGTCCCAAACCATACCCACCGTGAGGGCATGTACCGTATTTCCTCTGAAATTAAAATCAGGCAGTAGATATTAGACATTTTCTTGTTATTTATAACCACAGTAACACCACTAGGGAAAAAAAACAAAACCAAAAATAGCCCAAACCCTCTCAAAACTATTTTCTGAATGATGAGGAATATGGACTATTTTCAGGCAAGATAAATGTGCTCAGTTGTCCCGAGTTTCCTGGGGAGTGTAAGGACTGGAAGAAGGAAAAGGAAGGTGGAAGAAAGTCTGAACAACTCTTTTTGCACTGCCTCCTTTTCTCCTCTCCTTATACTAGGCCACAGCTTGGCCATTCAGGTCTGTGAGGACCAACCTCTCTTTACCTAACAACAGCCACTGCAGATGACACCGCGAGAGGAATACAGCCACACAGAGCAGTCCAGTGACGGTGACCCGGTACAGGCAGCGTTCAACTGCAGCAAATAGCAGCCATTTTAACAGAATGGAAAAAACTGTCACCCATTGTGATTTACCAACAGTTAAACCATTATCTACTTTGGGCCACCAAAAACGTGTTTCAATTTAGACTGCATCATGTTAAGAACAGTTAATTCAGTATTGTGTGTGACAAGCAGCACATCTAGTCTGCTTCACGAACCTGATCAGTGTACCAATAGTACGGAGTGGGATCGATGCCCTCTCTCCTATAGCCCTCGAGGAGCTCCTCGCTGTCCCAGATACGCATAGAGCCGCCAACAATTTCACCAACGTTGGGCATCAGCACATCAACCTGAAACACACAATGTAGCACCAAACCAGTACAATTAAAGCTGCTGCAGGAGAGGGAAGAAAAATGTAAACATCTATTTCCCTAACACATTTTACCACGTAATTTTAATGCTCTGGCAGGAAGGCAGGCAATTCCTTCCAGATCCAATTTATAGATAGAATAAATGTAACTGACTAGGCTCTCCAACTTAATCTCTAATACTCTCGGCCACACTGAACTGTATAAAAAAAGACCAAACCCAGAAAACAACAACAACAGAAAAAAAAACCCAAACCAAACTAAAACTCCAAAGCCCACACCACAAACCCACAAGCCCAGCTGCATTCCTAATGACCACCACTCTCCCCAGCGGCCAGCCTGCTGCTGTTCAGTCAAGACAGTCTCCAAGAAGCAACCCAAGTATTGTCACTAGACCAGCACTTCCTGAGGTCAGTGAAGATCACGCTCACTGATCTACCAACATTTTATTAGCGCTTCGGAGTTTATTTATTTCTATAGGATCAACAGGCCGTGCCAAGAGACACCCAAACAAAGACCTGGGAAGAATCCTCCAAGGTTTTGCTGGAGCACTCCTTTTACGCTCGCTCACACCGATGTTCCCCCCTCTGTTTAGAATCCAGACACACCATGTACAACAGCAACTCACAGACTCGGTGAGCCGGGAATCATCGTGACAGCGCTGCATGTAGAAAGACTTGATCTCTGCAGGAAATCGGCACAACAAGATTGGCTCATTAATGGTGTCTGTCATCAGTCTCTCAGGAGCTTCGGGAATATCCTAAGGTTAAAGAAGGCTTTGTTAATATTCAAAACCAAAACCACTCCAATACCTCGAGTCCCACATGTATCAGGCATAAAACAAAGAGACCACTCGTACCAACACGTGCATCCTAATGTATCTAAGGGTTTAACACAAACTTAGCTTATTTTAAGATATATAAATAATCGAAAAAATATATGTCAGGGGAAAAAACAATCCCAAAACATCTATTCAATTATCACAGAAAGATCATCAATAAAGATGTTAAATAGAAACAGTCCCAACACTTATAATACAAGTCTTCCCACTGTTTCAGACAGGAAAACCGAGGGAAGCCTAACCTGACACACACAGTTTCCAACCAACCAGTAAACACTGAAGAGCCCAATCTCCTTCCTCCCCTATAACGTTTTCCACAAACCTTAAAACATGTAAGTGTTTCTATGTTATGTATCTGGGCTATTTTTTAAAAACTCCAACTGATCAGTTAAATAGATGAGGTTATTTGGTTTTTGACAAAGCTTTTTGACTGAAATTCAATAGACTGTGAAACACCTAGTGTAGTTTCACTGTGATCAGTTCAGTAGTTTTACTGTTTGAAAACTGGAGAGAAGTGAAGGATGACACCCCAGTTACACTGACAGACAGGGAACACCAGTGGTGACGTGATGGGGAGTTGTTAAATGAACACAATTTGTTTAGTCAAAAAAACCTCTGCACATCCCTAAAAGGTTTAATCTGAACTTTTTTTCAGCCAATGGTATCACACTTTTCTCAGATTCTGAGTTAGTCAGAAGTTGTTTCTTTGTTTAAGAAAAACCAGCCATAGCTGTTCCTTGTTCTAACCCAACTGCACAATGCAGTTTGAGCTGCCAAGGTTCCCTCAGAACACAGTGAAATGACAAAATTATGTAGTCTCCTCCTAAAATCTCACTTCTCTTAAATCATTTGATGACTATGGCTACACCACCAGGTCATCTGGAGCTCCTTCAAATAATTTTATCTTACATGTTGGAGAAGAGCGAGACCAGGAACATCGGACAGAAGACCACAGAGTTTGATTCCATTTGTTCCAGTGTCCAATTCACATGATACGAGAACCCAGCCAACACTTGCATCCCCCAGAATGACATCACTACACTTCCCAGCAGTCTAGACAAAAAACCAGGCCTCACTGAAGCTTACAGCAAAACTCCCTTTAACTTAAACAGGACTAGAATTTCACTCTTCATTGATACCATACCAAACAAAACACAACAGATTCCCCCAGCCACAGTTAGCACAACAGCATCATGGTCCAAACAGTGTTCTTCAGGGGACTTACACACCTGCATGCAGGGCAGTGGTAGTTTAGTCTTAATGCCTAAAGAGCCTCAGAAAGACTTACTTCTCCAAACTCATAGTAAGTGCCATCTTCCTTCTTCACATCATGTTCCTTTAACCACTCAATGGCTTCAGTATAGTTCATTCGTCGGAAAGGGCGCTTCGGGGGCTTGAAGCCCTGTAAATAAGACAGACAGAAGAGTACCACTTTTAAACAATACTACTATTCTAGTTTATCAGGAAGTCCACATCCAGACTTGAAGCACACAATCTACTCTTTCCACTCATACACCAACAAATTATTACTTCATAGATAAATCATAGAATAATTTTGGTTGGAAGAGACCTGTGAGATCATCAAGTCCAACCATTAACGAAGCACTGCCAGGGCACCAAATAAACACACCACATTCATTACCAAAAAGCTAGAACCAAACACAACCATCTTCCAAACCCAGTAAAGTCCACTGAAGTGATGCTGAAAAAGACATCAGGAGAGATCAGAGTGGAAGGATTTTCAGAGCAGTTTCCTTTTCTGTGTGAATTCACCACATATGTAGGCGTTTCCGACTGAGCCATCAGCAGAGGTTCCTTGGGCCAGGCTACAAAAGGACATACTTGCCTCTCTATGCACAGAACGGCCTCAGAACCTACCTTGATGAAGTGGGTTGTTCTGTTATTTCCTACCTCCTGTCCTGAATTCAAAACTGAGCTTCCCAGTGTTTTTCAGGCAAACAGGTCAAAATAACAGGGATGACCAAATTTGTATGTGCTGTGAGAAAAAGGCAAGTGACAGAGAAACTTAGCAGTCCTTTAGAGCCATCTTCTTTGCAAGGGCAACTGAAGACAAAGGGTCTCTAACAAATGGAAATAGCTTTAGAGCTCCACATTCCAGGGTGGAAAGTAAAACACCAATTGTTTCATTGCTCCCTTGTGCTCCATCTGTAAGTACCGGGCAATCAATATTACGAGCTGTGGGGTAGAGGTTTTTATTCTGCCAGTGGGTACGGTGCACACTGCAATAAATCCCCGCACACTGTTGGCTCCTGGAACTCTCTAGCAGAGAACATCCTCTCCCACAACTCCCTATTTCTGTAAGTGTCATTACCAGCTCTGCAGCATTTTCATTCTCTTGATGCTATTGAATATTCTTATTATTAACAACACTAAGCTAGTAGAGCTCACTGCCATGCCCTGCCTTCCCCAAAAGAACACACTTATCAGGAAAAGCTAAAGGTGGGATTTTCTTGGCTATTTGTGACTGTTCCACGTCGCTGCCTACCGGGTTTAGGTCATACAGGAAGCTTGATGCAGGTGATTTCAAGACTCTGTCTACTACATCGCAAACCAAGTTCTCCAGACGGTCCAACAAATCTTCAAAACTTATAAAAGGACACTCGGCTTCAATATGGGTGTATCTGAAACACAAAGTCACACCGTTGCAAAACTGCACACAAGCTTTAGCTGTGAAAAAAAATCTCAAAAAAGCCAACCACCACAACCCAAACACACACTTCTGCCCCATGTTAATTTCTCCCACTGTAAAGGAAATAAAGCCATAAAAAAACAAACAAAAAAACACCAATATAAACTGTATTTTCTAAAGTGACAAAGCTGTCTAAAAACTATTAACTCTGTTTCGCCTGGTTCTGCCTTCACTAAATGTCAACACATGACCAGCTGAATATTCACCAAGACAAGGTATTACCCCCAAATATACTTTTGCTCAGTCCTTTTGCATCAGCACGATGCTGTCTGCTCACTGTAATTGCATCATCCAACTGCCTGCTACTGCCCTGTGTTAGAAATTCACTTATAAAGAGCAAAGAGGTTTTACTCCCTCCATACTCTGCCAGGTGTCTGCGGGTCCTGGACTGCTCAGCTCTGTACGACTGAGCCACGCAGAAAACATCTCCCAGCGCCGGAATGCAGGTCTCCAGGTACAGCTGTGAGGATTGTGTCAAGTATGCTTCTTCACCAAAATAATCCAGTTTGAACAGAGTTGAGCCTCCTTCCACCTGCGTCTGGACTAAAGTTGGTGGTGTGACCTGTTAAAGAACAGTGCCCTTGTTACTTGACTGAAGGACTAAGGACAAAGATGACAATACCACAAAGCAGTGATGTAAGGCACATTCTTCCAGAACATCATCTACAAAGGTTCTGGGAGCACACATGGAAGTACTTCTAACAGTCTGACACTCTTCAGCATGCTACCAAGCCACGCAGGCTGGCTGCAAATCACCCTGCAACACTTACATGCCTCACAAGTGTCTACACACCTGGGAGAGCTATGTCTGTGAAAGCCATCAAACAAGATTCCTAAGAAACAGATTTTCTTTTGCCCCTTCCAGGTCAATTAGAAACTCTACACGGTGTTTCCAGGGGGGAAAAAAAACCCCAAAAAACAGCCTTGACATCAATACGTTAAAGCAGTCACCCGCTGACAGGGGAGAACATACTTACTTCGTAGTATCCGTTGGCAAAGAAATGGTCCCTGAAGGCCTGTACTACCATGGAGCGCACTTTGAAGATTTTGGACATATTTTCACCTCGAATCATCATATGCCTGTTGTTAAGTTGCACATCAACCTCCGAGTCCTCGTTGAGTAGATTGTCTGCCCCTCCTGCTGGGGCGAGACCAATAAGCTCCCAGTAATCACAGCTCAGCTCATGGCCTCCTGGCGCCTGCCAATTTGAAGAGAAACAAACATTTCAGGAGTCTACTTTTTGCCCACTGGATGTCACCATCTGGCATCATGGCAGATATTGATCCAGTTAAAACAAAAGATGCTGAAAGCCTAATTGCAGTATTTTCAAAGTGGCTGCTGTGTAACTCGGTCATACCTCACCTCAACGTGCCACTGGTAAGCCACCATGAGTCTCAGACTGATGGGATCCAGCAGTACAGCTGGATAGCGAGAAGCTTCCACATGCATTCAGTTCAAGTAGAAAATAACACAGACAGCCGGTTTATTCAGCTGGAAGAACTGGCAGCTAAGCAGGGGGAAACTACCTACTACCTTCAACTATTTAATGGATGGTTATAAAGAAAATGGAGGCAGAATCTCTTTGGATGCGTCCAGCAAAAGGACAGATGTCCTAAGTTGCAGCAAGGGAGATTTCAATTGTCTATAAATAAATTTACAAAAAAAAAAAAACAAACCAAAAACACACTAGAGCACAGACCAATGTTCAGAAACACATCTGGTCAAGGCCCGTGGCAGCCTGATTACACATTAGATCTTCCTGAAGAAGAGAGCGGACCAGAAGTCCTTCAGAGGTTCCTCCCAACCAAAAACATTCTATATATTCTATTACACTGTGTACTAAATTTGTCTGGGATAGAGTAAATTTTCTTCAGTCATTTGTGTGGTGCTACAACCAAACATTGGTGCAAAATGCCTTCCCATATGCCCCAAGAACACTACACACATATACATGCACAGAGCGAAGAGTCCTCCCATCTGTGAGAAGAAACTGCAGCCCCAAGACTGCAGTAAAACAGTCAAGGGATTTTGTTCTTTGTACTGCTCAAGCCACATTCTCTGACTGGATAGCAACAGAGGAAGAACCAGCTCACTCTGTGTGCTGTTGGGTTTGTCTCTCAGACACCTGAGAGCTCTTTCTGCACCAGGCAGTGTCCCACCACCATGTGACAACAGCAAGTCTCCTGTCCTGTTTGCTGCCAAATGACCAGCAGCAGTCCCCGTGGCAGGGCTCAGCCTGGTGGGCTGCACACCAAAGCTCTTCATTCTTGCTCTCACCAGCTCCCCCGCGTGGCTTCTGTCCCCCTGAACAGGATTTAGTTTGTTCACAGCATTTTCAGGGTACAAATGCAGATTTGTGAAGCCTAATCGACAGATTTTACAAACGTGGTGGGTTTGCCAACTAAAAGCATTGCATCATTGCGATGAGACTCATAAGGGAAGGGTTCTCAACATCCAAAACTTTGTGAGCAGTAACATACCACTAGTCACTTACGATTACCAAACTACATGAAGTTGTTTAAACAAGTGACCCCTGTTTAGCTGCAGTTACTTTCTGAAGCCCCAGCAGCAGAAGCTCTGAAGGAAAGGAGCTTCCCTCTCTTCTGATCAGCGAGCAAACGGTTTCCTAAGGGGGGCACTCATATTTCACAGAGCCTGGCTCTCTAACCTTCCCTCAATCTCTGGGGATAGGACCCGCGTGGCAGGGACAATGAGAGCAATTAAGCCCATCCAAATTTCATTTGCAAAACATGCCGGTAATGGCCAACAGTACGTGGCTTACAAGAAAAACTGAATTAGCTACAAAGCACCACAAAAGGTTAACGCTTTGACCTTATTTTACACTACAGACTGCCACAGTGAGGGACTACTTTGCTCAAATACTAATACATCTTCAAAACACTGAAGCAATACGACATTCCAAAATGTGGTATTTTTTGTTTGTTTTTCAGATGTGTTTGTTCTCCCTAGAGTTAGTACTTAAGAGACCAGACAGGAGAATACAGATTGCCAACTCACACAAACCAACAGCTCTCACTGCAAGAGTTGATGACAAGTTGGGATATCTATCTAAAGGAAGAGGTAAACTCACATACCAGAAAGATTAAAATACATCTGTTCTCAATCTCAACATTACTGCTTTGTGTTCTTCTTCAGAAAACAAGAGAGGACATAGCTATAAGCAGCTCATGTCTTAAAAGGGACTACTTAAGATAGAACAAGAGTGGCCTGAGCTTGTTCACTATTTCTGCATCACAAGTTAAGTTCTGCACCACAGGCACAACTCCCTTTTGTCTTTCAGCCACCTCTCGATAAGCAAGACGGAAGCCTTACAGCAATTTTCAACAGATATGCCGACACAGGCCTGCATGTCATGATGAGTACACTGAGTTGCCATCACAGATAATGGTTCCTAATAGCTTCTCTCCTGGCTTCAGTCTGAAACCCTTTTATGGGCCATCATGGGTGCTCAACATGGCTTTAGCCCTAAAGCCAGATTCAAACCATTTTCTGACCAGTAACAATGTGTAGATCTGGACTGTAAGGAGAGAGGCACAGGGCGTAAGCACCACTGTATTTTGAGTCCTAAAATCACACCTGCCCAGACACTAATCTCAGAGCACCATTATAAAGGAAGTTTTATACAAGTTATAGTGAACTGCGCAGTTCACACACCTGCCAAGTGCTGGGACACATACAGTGTAGAGAAAAGCTGACAAAACATCTCTCTAAAAGAGACCTAACCCCAAATTCTTAGCCTCACAAAATAAAAAAAGAAAAAAAACTCTTGTTAGGAGAATAAAGCTATGTGAGTTACCCAACGTAATCTTTCACTGTTATATTCTACGAAATATCTGTGGGGCATAGGTCTAGTTGCAGATGTGTCTGCTCACTGCAGGGGGTTGGACTAGATGACCTTTAAAGGTCCCTTCCCACCCAAACCAGTCTGGCATTCTGTAGCAGTGGAAAATTGTTTCAGGCAAAAGCAGAACAGTCACGTAGCTCATATGTCACATACTGAACAGTGGGTGACAGCAGCAGCTTTGGGAGGTATGTTCTTTCCTCTCAAACAAATTCCCACCAAAATAATCTAATAATTTCCACCTCTGCTTCTCCTTCCATCAGGAAAAGGCTAAGCTGTTGAGGAGGAGGAGAAGAGGAGAACACGACCACACTAACTCCAGTACCTGCTTGCCTTCAGGAACGAGGTTCAGTGTACCATACACTGCAACGCTGCTCTCCGTAGAGAGAATCAGCCCGTTGTAACACTGGCACTACAGGGAAAAAAGGAGACAAAGGCACAGTTGAAGTAAGTGTTCATTTTTAGATTTCCTACTACATGTACCAGAGTCACAGACAAGATTAACTCATAGTCACTTCTGAATAGTTCTCAAAATGACTAAAAACCCTCTAGTGGTAGGAGATACACTTTAACAATAACACAACTCAATCAGTAGATTCAGAACTTCTAATTGTCTGTAGGAAAGAAAAATGAATGAGGTATGAACACTTCACCTATTTAATGGCAGAACAGAATTAAATCATCACAACTTACCAGTTCATCTGAAAGGACACACTGAAGAAAACCAGTGCCATCTCTCAAAACAATGAACATCAAATTTTTTCCTAGTTAAAAAGAGAAAAAAAACACAAACAATAACTAGAGACCCTCAGCTTTATTCACTGCTCCATTTGAACAGACCCACTCCTGAGACATGTTCATCACTAATGTGCAGACTGTTACAGAAGGGCTGAGACCATGCTCTTCTGTTTTAAAAACTGAAGGTGCTCCAGGAGAGCACTGAAACATTAGCACAGTGACAGAAACCTTTCTCAGAGCTGGGTTTTGTAGAACAAGTTGAAATAAGGTTCAGCAGACACCGAGAGCAAAGCCTGCTCCAGCCTCAGCAGGGTGGGGATTGCAACACCAGTCTTGGACCTCAGGCATTCCCCCAGTCCCAGGGAGAGACCACCAGTCTGCCCACAGCCTGCTGAACACACGGGCCCAGGGGACACCCAACATGGACAAAGAGACATCACCCTCGCCACCCAGCTCTCAACAAAAGCACACAATTACAAAAATAATTTGCTAGAAACCGCTCATGATATCCAGAGCCAAAACCACTTTGTCAAGTCCTTCAGTGACAACATGAACAGGTACCCGTGGAACCAGAACCACCTCTGCTGTGCACTCCTGCGCCCCCATGTTAGCTAGAACACCCCTCTTTTGGAGAGCAAGTATCTCTTGCTAAACTGATTGCAAAAGTAGTTATGCTACTTTAACTTAAATCTCCCACTTACTGGTTTCACTACGAGCAGATGCTAGTTCTCAGGGTTAGTTTAAAACACAAAACAAGTCTTTTGAAGACATTGTGCAGGACTGGCCTCCATAATGAAAATCCCACAAGATTTCAGCTACAAAATGTCTACATGCTCATATATCATAGGGAATTTTCTGTGATAAACTGAAGAGAACATCTAAGCGATGGTTTAGAACTTTTAAAACCAGATGGCACCCAACTCATTCTAAGCACCCACATTTTGAAGGCTACTGTGTTTGTTCCCTCTGCACTGGTTCAGTAGCTTCTAAATGCTTGCTGTTTACCTTGCCTGCGTAATCTGTGGATCCAGCCAAAAATCTTCACTCTGTGGCCCCTGTAATGCTCCAGAGCATCAATCTTTACCTGCAAAGCAGGGAATAACAGCAGTCAGAGAAGCAGTTCACTGTTTATAGACAGGGTTTTCCACACAACTCCTTGTAATACAAGCATATGACACACCCCTCCTCAAAAGACTCCTTGTCACAGCACCCCAAGCACAGCTCCATCCAGGGTACAAGCAGAGCTGTTGATACCAAACAGCTATTTGGTAAGGAAAGAGTATTTTAGTCAGGAGAGGCAGGATGTTGGAAAGCATTTTCAGACCTCACATGGATTCCCTTCCATGCAGCAGGCTTATTTTGTCAGACAGAAACTAAGGACTGGGACAGCTTCTGAAGCTCTCTTTGCACTTGACTGAAAGGAGAGGTGAAAATAAATACAACAGCTCACACCTAGAGACTAGGGGACTTGGCTTCACCCTGGAAATCCAAGGGGCATTAAATGCCAAAAGACCTGGACACACTGTGTGGCACTTTTTTTGCCTCAGATGCTTTTTCTGGCACTCTGAACACCCTGTGGATCAGTTTCTAAAGAAGGTCAGTGGATGAGTTCAGTTAGTGGTGAAAGAAGCAGAAGACCTGGTCCCGACAAAGGTACATTCGTACGCATAGCTGGGGTACCGATGCTGCTACAGTCAGAACAATTAACCCAGGAGACACCTTCCCAAGGGATCACACCCCAGGTAGCTCAGGATAGCGACTGTGCACTCGCCTGGAAGAGGCTGTGACTGCAGCACAGCTGGGCCTGGCTGCTCCTTCCCCATGAGCAGCAACGAGAGTGCAAGGCTCCAACCAACAACCAGTTGTCATCTATAACCAGCGGACAGACACAAGTCTGATGTGTGGACTGAGAAGGTTCAGAGGAAAAAAGGCCAACGTCTTTACACCAGAGGACACAGGTAATCACACAACTAAAGTCCTGCTGATGGACAGTAACACGACAGTGGCCGTCAGCAGCTGCCAGAGCCACAAAGCAGAGACAGGCTCAGTGGTGGCACAGACAAGACTCTGTCACACAGGATCTTACTCACACATTTTGGCTCTGGAAGACTAGGATCATTCTTGATAACGACCTTCTTAGCTTCCTCCAGGTTCTTCTCTCTTCTCAAGAGATCTTCTGCCTGGTTAAAAAAGAAATGCATTACACAGCGGTAATCAGACTTGGTAAGATTCCAGCTCTTTACAGTTACTGAAGAACACATTGTACCCCTCCAGACACGGATGTCCTGAAGAGCCTTGATGCTGCCCTGCGAGGCCCTAACCCTGCTCAAGTCAAGACCAGGATGAGAAACAACAGGCGCCTTTCTCATTTTTTTCCTGGAAAATCGAAAGGCAATTGCAACTACTCAAAACTGGCCCAGTTTCAGCCACGTGCTTACCCAAATCTAAAGACAGGCGAGCTGTAAATAACACAAGTCTAAAACAATGACACAGGTAAAGAGCAAACTGAAGCTTTTTTGGAAGGGTGGGAATGACAATGGTGTTTCATGCTTTTGGAAGAGCAAGGTGATAAGCTTCCTCCAGCCCAGCATCAATGCCAACCTACCTCCTTCTTCTCCTTAGCATCATTCTTCATTTGTTCCCTGTGCCACAGTTTTTTGACGTTTTTCATCTGTGACTTTGAAATAATGGCCCATCTCTGAATCAATCCAAGGAGAGAGCAGAAGATAAAGGATTAAGTTTGTGTCCCTTCACACAAAGGCACATTAAAATCATTTCCAGCTCTAATGCTACAGCACCTCATTTTCTTTTTGCGAATCCACATAAATAGTAGGAAACGGCTCCTTTCCTGCTGTCATCAAAGCCTAGAAAGGGAGAGAGAAATAACAGATCGACAGCACCGCAAGCGAGTAAAGTCATCCTTACAGAGCTGAGCAGCCATCCCACTGGTGGCCCTCCAGTCAGAGCTGCAACAACCGAGGAAGCACTGACATTTCCCGTCCTAAAGCACAGCTCACACTCCCCAGACAAACAGTGGGCATGTTCCACACTTACCTTCAAGACAGTCTTGAACGGTTTCTTCTGCGTCCCATCACCAGTGGAATCGTTGCCCTCCCGTTCAGAAACATACAGCTCTTCTGTAATACAGGACAAACACGGGCAATTACTCAATGCCTTAAAAAAAATTAAAATTATTAGCTATGGAACTAGTCAGGAAGAAACTGGACACACAGAGGGTTTTGAAAACATCAGTTATCAGCAGCGATAAACTTTCAAAAGCAACCAACTAGTCAGACAAGATAAGCATTACTTAATGTTTTCAAGGGAGACTTTCAAGGAAATATCTGATGCTAAAGTCTGAAGGATTCCCAAGACACAGAACTCCTGAAGGTCACTGGTCGCACAGCAAACACCAGAGGTAGGGGCCTTAGCTTTTTCTAGGCAGGCAGGGGGTCAGCAAGGGGACAACAGGCGGTGTGCGCAGACCATCTGGCTCACCCACTGCCAGAAAACGAACGGACATTAACACCTCCTTCGGACCGTGCCCGGGCAGAGGCCAACGCCCGAGCACCCAGGCACCGAGCGACTGCTAAACCGGGACCCTTCCACTCCCCGGGACACGTCGGGGCAAGGGAAGCCCCCAAGGTCCCCCCAAACCCCCGTCCCCCCATCAGTGAGCCCGCCCCGCGCTCAAGCCACCCCTCGCCGGGGCACCCTTCAACCGCTCCCGAAGCTTCCTTTCTTCCCGTCCTAAGCCAGAGTACCCGAGACGAGCGGCTCCCCCTCGGCTGCCGCCCAGAGCGGCCGGCACCGGGACCAGCTGCCGCTCGCCGCTGCCGCCGCCATCTTCCCCCGTGCCGACGGGCGCGGGCCGGGGCCGGCCCAGCCCGGAGCGGCGCGGTCCCGGCAGGGCAGAGCCGAGGCTCGGCGCCGCAGAGCCCGCCCGCCGCGGGGGCCTCACCCAGGGCGAGCGCCGCCGTCCGCGCCAGCACCTCTCCCGCCATGGTCGCAGCCCGCACTGCCGCGGCAGCCCGCCGGAAGTGCCGTCACCGCACTTCCACCGCCCCGAGCCCTCTTGCATCAGCCGCCCCGCCCGAGCCCGAGCCCACGGGGCGGAGCCGCCGGGGGGCGGCACCCTGCGCGTGGTGACGCGAGTGACGTACGTGACGGAGCGCGCTTATGCGTCACGTGCTCGCAGCGACGCGAAGGAAGTCGTGCCCCGCCGCTTCCGGCAGCACCCACACTGCCGCTCCGCCGCCCCTCGCCGCCCCCCCCCCCCGCCGCTCCCCGCCGCCACTGCTGCCCCGCCGCCCCTCACCGCTCCTGGGGTCTCGGTGCTTCCCGCCGTTGTCCCCGCACATCCCACTGCTCCGTCGCTGCCGCGTCCCGTCAGGTCCCAGCGCTTCTCGCTGCCAGCCCGGGCAGTCCAAAACGCGCCCGGAGCTCTCTTCCAATCGCACCCTCCCTGTGCGTCAGGAGTTGCAGGAGGGCGAACGTTCGTTACCGTGAATTCACGGTAATTCCCCTGCGAGCACTGCAGCTCGGCACTGTGTCTAATCTCACCGCCTCCCTCCTTTCATAGCGTCCCCCTTTGCATCTTGGGTCCCACCCGCGCTCGGCCCGGGACATGGCCGTTAGACCGCTGGCCTTGCACAACACAGGGTCTCCACGTTCTTGGGAAGCAGACAGGAGATGAATCCCAGAATCCTAGGACGGTGGGGCTGGAAGGGCCCTCCGGAGAGCATCTGGGTGCTACCCCTCTGCTTGAACAGGGTCACCCAGAGCAGGGGGCACAGCATCGAGGCAGGTTTGGAGTCTCTCCAGAGAAGTAAAACTCCACCCCCTCTCTGGGCAGCCTGGCCCCATCCTCTTGCCCTCTGGCAACAGTTGTTACCTATGAACAAATATTTGTCTTTAGTAAGTCTCATTAGAAATAAAAGGAATACACCCACCCCAAACTCCATATTGAGTATTTTAATATTACACACGTTTTTAGGAGTCCAACACATAGTGGGATTTGCTTTTTTCTTATTTGTAGAGAGCAACCCCCTCTGTCTCCATGAGAGATGTTATCTCCATTTCCTACTCACCATTCTTACCCGCATATATATATGACAAAAGAAGCTGTAAATTTTCAAATATTTATTTGCATTAAATCTTTGAAATGTACATTCCATCACACAAGAGCCATATATCATGATTTTTACTATAAAACCATTTCAGTAATCAATGTTAGTCTGGGAGTCAGAAGAAGGTAAAAAAGAAACATTCGTACATCTCAACTTGAAGAGTAAAAGTACGTGCAAAGGGAAAGAGGCTCCCATAAACCCCCTTTTCACACTGCAGGAATTGACTCACTAACGCGTGAAGTATGTCCATCTAAAAGCGCCCCTTCTCCAGCTCTCATTTCCTGGCTACAGCTAAAACTGAACTGAACATGCTTCTGTCAGTGCCAAGGGCAGCTCTCCAGAGATCAGAGACACCTCTTCATAAATACACTGTACAAATAGGCACAAACAGCTTCTGGAGCCGGAAAGACAGGCAGGCAGAGAGACAAGCAGCAAGCGAGAAAAAGCCTGTTCACTCTTGACTCGGATGCCTTCACTCCAGGGGAAGTCACTGCCCAGGAAAGGAACGATGACGCAGCGCCCAGGCTGACGCGATGCAGAGCCATCTCTCGACTGAGTGCAGCAAGCTGTAGTCAGCCGGTGAAGGAAGAGAAAGGAACAGAAACCACACCTCTATAAGTGTCAGAATTCCCAGTCAAACCTGATACTGACCACAGTTTGTCACTAGCTCTACCTTAAGCTCATCGGTACACGCTAGGGTGAGACTCGCCAGGTCCCTCTCAGAAGCCTGATCACCAGATTTGCCGCTGGGACCGTGCAGTTCAGTGAAATGGCGTACACGAGGTAACTGCTACCTAGCAGTTTGCTTCCAAAGACAAACCATGAAATGTAGCTGCAGTTTTATGCCAACATATTGTTAACAAGTGAAAAAAGTTTGCAATTCCAGGCATCACTTAAAAAAAAAACCCAATTACAGTGCTGGGTTTTCACACCCTCACACACGTATCCTTCACTTTCACATTGAACAGAGCAGTTGCATAAGCATCAGTAGCTCTGTAGAGAACTCTTGGCCTTCCTGTGCTTCCAGTAGTCCGAAACCAGGAACTTCTGTGATAAAACATCAAAATCTTCATATCCTTATGTCATTTGGTAAAAAAAAAAAAAAAAAAATCCCCTGAGTTTGTTTTAATCTTTTTTTTCCCTTTTTTAATGCAATCACTGGTATGAAAACTCCTCCCCAGACGGCGGCAAATCAGCTTGTTTTGCCAGCAGCTGTGAGCTCTGGTGCTCTGTTCTCCAGGACTGCATCCAACGGGGCCCGTTTTTTCCGTATGCTGCGCCCAGACGCGATGAGATCGGCGTACCCCCGTTGGTGGGAGAAAGCGTAAGCGGAACGGCGGCCAGATACCCCTCGGCGAAAGGCGCTCTGCCTGCGCTTCCACTGCTGCTCCTCCGCCCTGTATTTCTTGCGGTTCTTCTGAATCTTCAGACATGCAAAGACAGAGGAGTTTAGGGGTTGCCAGGGAAAACTGCTGGTTTGTCTTTCCTGTCTGGGGAAATAACCTGACACATGTGATGTCCTTACACTGCTTAACAGGGGGGTTCTCTTGTTTAAACCTGATTCTGTTAGGAAAGAATAGATGCAGCAGCACATCACCCTTTCAGGAAGGCCTGACGTGTTGTTTGGAACTTGCTTATTTTCATCTACCTTTACATGGTTCTCAGTGAAGTGGACCGAAGACCCGTAATGGAAAGCTGCTCCTTCGTGCTCACGCTGACACTTCCTTAGCACCTTTTCAAACAAGGCTACCACAATGTTCACTGTTTTCAGACCCATACGCTATTTGGCAGCTCAAGGCAGGACAGAAGCAAACACAAACTGTCCCCTATACTCCAACACATAACAATGCCCCCCATGTTCCAGATAAAAACCAAAGCCAGGCCACCAGGACTTCAGAACAGGTTTCTGTGGTTTCATAGAGACAAAAGGTGAACTAGCCCGTGCTGAACTGCATGCTGAGCTCTGCATCCCACCGAAGCATACAAGGAAGATGCTGGGAAATAAGAACACCCAAAGGGATGCCCTGCTTTGAATGGGAAGAGGTCACAGCAGCAGTTGTTCCCAGCTAGCAGGAGGTGGCCTTTGGAAAGCCCTGCTTCCACTCCCTCAGCCACCAGGCTTGAGCTCCAGCCTCCAGTCATTCTCTCTGGGGCACATTTGTCTCTCACCTGTCTCTAATGAGAGCACCAACACTCCTGTAAGTAAATACCTGCCAAACTAACTGACATAACTCAGACTTTACTCACTAGATCACTTTCCAAAGGCCACATTGTCACGGATAAGAAGCGCAGTGCCACCACAGGGAGTAAGCAAACAGCAATTGATAAGATCATGGTCAGCCAGAGGTACGGTTGCCTCAGAGCATTTGGAGCAGTTCCTAGGAATAAAAAGAGCAAACATTAGTTTATGAAGTGATAATGTAAACTCATTATAAAACACGGACACTAAAAGTCACAGCTTCTTTCCCGAGGACCTAACATGCAGGTATTCTCTTGCGTATCACAACATCAAGCTTTTAGTCAGAGACTCTCCTAGGAAGAGAAGCGTAACAGGGAAGAGTTTTCTAAAGCCCTTCTATTACAAGGTATCCATATTCCTGCCAACACCCTTTTGAGATAGATGGGAGGCTGCATGGCAAACACCTGGCTGAGAGGAGGGCATTCCTTCATCCTGCGTTAAAGCACGTAAAGCAAGAAAAAGTCCTGCCAGTGCCACTGGTACACACGTGGTCTATAAAGCAAGTAGTATTTACTAGCCAAGCACCCAATCTCATGGAACTTCCTCTCAAACTAAGTAGCGGTCCTATCTTCATAGACTTCTGAAACACATGAAGTGTTCAGGTAGAAGGAAATTGTAAAAGAAGTCTAAAGAATTACTGAAGGTCAAAGAAAAACATGGTATTAGAGGCAACTACCTTTTTTCAGTTGGGTTCACCTTCAAAATGAGAACATAAAATTGAGGCGGTTTGTTATTTCGGGGGCAGATATTTAGATCCAAGGCAACATATGAAAGATTTGTCACTGGGAAAATCAGGAAGAACAGTTTTCTTCAGGTTAAAAAAAAAAAAAAATTGCCTCTGGCTTCTCCTTACACCTCCTTAGACTTCCAGCAAAACCCCCAGGAGCTGCTAACAGCATTTGGCTCTGTCTTTCTTTGGGGTTTTACCCTCTGCTGATCAGTTAGAGCCACTTGGCTGACACGCACCCTGCCAGATCATCCCACTCCCTTTAGTTTAAGCTGTGCCACTAATTTTAGCTTAGTTTCCATTTGCAGACTCCTACTGCTGGGCAATGTCAAGTTCCAGCACATTTTCATTGAAAGGAAAGAAATGCTCCCAATAAAACAACCTGGGCCCAAACAAACCAGACCCTTCTTTGGAAGCGAGTTAGGATTGAGCATCATTTCCTTTCACAGGCACCAGACTCATGCCATGACATTTTGGTCACAGTTCTGCTCAAGTTAAAGCCACGTGAGACAGGGTCAAGAAGCAGAAGACATGAGGACTGACCTGTGAACTGAAAGCCAGAAGGAAAGAGAACGTGGATTCCGGCACTGTGGAAGTCAAATGTGATACCAAAGTAAATTGCAATACTCCCAAATACTGAAAAAGCATTAACAAAAGTCCAGCAAGACGTATCCAAGCCAATCTGAAAGCAAACAAAGGCTCCAAATTAGTTTAAAGTCAAAATAATGACAAATACTCTGAAGACTGACAGTGTTTTGGTTGAGTTCTCTCTCATCCAGCTACGCATCAGTCAGAGAGCACCAACAGAGAAGAGAGAAGGCAAAAGAGGGAAGCTTTAGTGCATACTGTTACATTTTTAATAGACAAGTTTACAAACATGAACAGAAAGTTTTCAGAGCAACACAGATCAGGAAGCTGAGCTTACTTGCCTGAAAATTGACGACAAATATGAGAGAAGATGCTGCTGTGACAGCAAATGACTGATAATCTGAAGGTGCTTCTCCATCTTGCCCCATAGTTTTCAGGTAAGCTCCATATGGTATGAAGAAGATTATCAGTGAAGTTATAGCTCCATGAAGCAAACTCAGAAAGAATTTCTTGTAGTTAAAAAGTGAATCTTTCTGTCCCAAAACATAGAGTGTAGGGAACCGAAGACTCAGTTTGTCGCTCACATCCTTAATGAAAGTGGGGGGAAAAAACAAAGTTGTTTCCATTTCTTATTCTCAGCATGAAATTCAAAGAGCAAGAAGATTAACTCAGGCTATTTCGGTAGCCCTCTGCTTAGAGTTTCTTGTTACCTCATACCCTGGGAGGAGGAATACATCTTTTAAAGCCTAAAAGTCCAAACAAGCCCCCTGAAACGTCCTGTACATAAACCAAAGCAACCAGTTTCAGTGTCATTGAAGACTTGGGGTTAGATTTGTTTGGATTTGGCTGTTGTTAAGAGCATGGAGAATACCTGGTCAAACAAGCCAACCAGCAGGACCGGGAGACTGGAATACAACACGTTGTACAGCGTGATGAACCAGTCTTCGTATGCGGTCTGCAAGAAGAGGCAGAGCAATGTCAGTAGTTAATGACTACTTTTTGATTACACCTTTCCCTTCCAGTTCCTGGGAAAATTCACACATGCTGTACTACCGCACTAAGTGACCCATTGCAGTGTTCACCTGGAATGCAAGCAGGGAAATGCTAAGGTGAGTCCAATGGAGGCTATGAAGATGACGAAGGGACTGGAGAAGCTCTCTTGTGAGGAAAGGCTGAGAGACCTGGGGCTTTTTATCCTGGAGAAGACAAGACTGAGAGGGGATCTTACTAATGTTTCCAAATCTCTGCAGGATGGGTGTCAAGTAGAAAGGGCCAGGCTCTTTTCAGTGGTGCCCTGTGTTAGGACATGGGGCAATGGACACAAACTGGAACCCAGGAAGCTCCACCTCAACATGAAGAAAATCTTCTTTACTGTGAGGGTGACAGCCTGGTGCAGGCTGCCCAGAGAGGCTGTGGAGTCTCCTTCTCTAGGGACTTTCAAAACTTGCCTGGATCTGTTCCTGTGTGGGCTACCCTGGGTGATCCTGATCTGGCAGGGGGGTTGGACTCAGTGATCTCCAGAGGTCCCTTCCAACCCCTACTATTCTATGATTCCATGATTCTAAGCAGCACCTTGGCTCAAAGCTCCAGGAAACTATTTCTAGCCTGTATTTATGCTGCCAGATTCCTTGCAAAGCATCGGTGTGACCTGACCTGGGACACTACCAAAACCCAACACCCCCCCACCAAGCGTCAGCCTGGTTTACAGCTACACGAGTGACCGAGATGGGCACTTGGCATCTCACGTGCAAGTCTGGGACCCTGGGTTTCTTTTTATCACCTTTTTTTTCCCCTCTGCCCTAGACACCCACCCCCAGTTTCCATCACAGGAAACAGCACAAACCTCAGGCAGGGCTGCTTGTCTGTCACTATGGCCCAACCCTCCATGATGGTCCATGCAGTGACATCTGCCTGCCTTTAGGTCATGCCCGTGGAGATGCACCTCAACTCACAGAGTCCTTTCAACACTATATGAACTTTAAACACTGCCAGGTACAACAAGTGCATTTCAAGCCATTCCAGCCAGTGGTTCCAAAACAAAAAAGTTCAGGTTTGTTTCTCTGCCTGCTAATGATACAAACGTGCAGTGTCTCACTTTGCCCAGGAATATCCTAAGTAGCAGGGCTGGGAAAGGTTTTCCAAAGCTCTCTGTGACAATGTCTTCCTCCCTTCCTTCTGGTACAGGCATGATACTGTCTTCAGTGTTGTGAATTCATACACGCTAAACCATTGGTTAACTCACTGCCTAAGTAGTTAGCATCTAGTCTCCTGCAGACTTTATTCATGATAACTTCAGCCTCCCATTGCTTCCCAGGTTAAGTCTTTGCCATTGTGCACGGACAAAAAGGAGGATCTGCTCGTTAATATCGCACACAAACATGTCTTCTTACCTGGGCAGAATAGCCGTTAAAGAACGAATACCAGATGTGGACTAGTGTGAAAGCAAAGTTTTTGTAGAAAAAATATCTTAAAAACTTGCACATCCTAATGTAAGACCATCGTCCGTGGACCAGCAGCAGTCTCTGGAGGTAGCGGAATTGCCCAAAAGAGTAGTCACTTGACATGACAGCTTGCATCCCTTCTTGGCCGCTGATCCCAACTCCAATGTGGGCAGCTGAGGTAACGAAACAAATACCACACGCTACGTTGAACAAAGGGAGAGGAACAACACGACCATGGGCAAATCTTCTACCCGCTCCTGTTCTCTGCTTCAGGTTCTTATGCCCCATTTTAGTTCTGTGTACAGCACAAAGGCTGCAGTAAGGACTAGCACAACAGTGCACAAGCCCTTCCTTGCCCTGCTCTTTGCTGCTCACGTCTCAGCCGTCACTTGGGTTCTCTTTCAGTGCTTGTTCCATCAGAGCAGACACTGGGAAACGAGCAAGGGAGAACTCTGAGAGGACAAGAGGGAACGGCCTCAGGTTGCGCCAGGGGAGGTTTAGGTTGGACATGAGGAAAAACATGTTCTCTGAAAGGGTTGCCCAGGCCTGGCCCAGGATTCCCAGGGCAGTGGTAGAGTCCACATGATCCCTGGAGGGGTTTCCAAGCCACGGAGCTGTGGTGCTGAGGGACACGGGTCAGTGGTGCCCTGGCAGTGCTGGGGGAGCGGTTGGACTCCATAAGCTCAAAGGGCTCTGCCAACCAAAATGATTCTACGATTTTATAACTAATGATGAGACAGAGCAAGCAAACCCCTGAATGAACTGGCTGGGCACTTTACAAGCACACTTAGAAACTCCTGGGATATGGTTTATGTTCCTTCTCAGTGGGATTTCCCAGGAAGTGGTTCAAAGAGCACCAGTTACAATACAGGATGGCTAACACTTCCAAGCAAGAGGCAACTAAGCTACTGCTTGTTTCTTTAAATGACACTTTTGTAAGCTACAGCACAATGACAGATGTAATTCAAGACCCTTCTGAGGGAAATTGCTACAGAAAAAGCTAGAATATATCAGCAAAACCCACTAACCATTCCATAAGGGGCTTCCTCAGAAAGGGAAAGCACAGGCAGAGAAGCTAAGAAAACACAAGTGATGTTAACGTGGGTCATGAAATAGATGGTGGAGTCTTCTGAACAAAGAGTAACAGTGAAGAGACTGCAGAAAAACGCCCAGAAGAGATCCTTTCTACTGAGAGAAGTTTTACAGCTGCCTTACTTTTAATCATGTTTACATCATTGGCACCATCCCCAATAGCCAGGGTAATAGCTTTCTTGTACTTCTTCACCAGCTCCACCACCATGGCTTTCTGCTTCGGAGTCACCCGACAGCAGATCACAGCCCTGCATTCGCAGGCCAGATCCACAAAGTTCTGCTGCTGCTGTTCTTTGTAAGCTTCAGCCCTCCTTCGCTTCTCAATTTGCTTTTTTTTCTCTTCTGCTGTTCTAGGGAATTTCAGTTTAAGTTTCTTTTTCTTCTTTTTCTTCTCTAGCAGGATTTCATTCTGTGTAACAAAAATACCTTGTGTTCCCTTCTCTGCTATTTCCAGTCGCGCTCCAAGCACTGCCTAGACCACACACCTGCATTATGCTCCCAACACCATTTGTAGTATTTCAATAAAACGCTCATGCAGAGAAGTGAACAAAGAGCTACAGAAACAATGAAAAGAAGGTACTCAGTGGAATTAACAAAAGCAAAATGCTTCCATTTGGTGGCACAGCACTTCTCGCAGAGTTCAAAGGCTTATTTCTTACGACGGGGACGAACTGACTTTGGAAAAGGTTCTGGCGTTTACACTTCCCTGCCCCCTGTTTGCCCATCTCGGACCATGCCCAGCAGAGATGGACGCGTCCCATAAACACGGGGTTAGCTCTGGGGCAGGCTGGTCGCAGTGGAGGGTGGCAGAGACTGGCAGTTTTACTGATGCTCCTGCCAGATTACCGATTGGCACCCCCAGCCCACGGCCTCTGCCTTACATGCAGATGTGCACTTCCCTGCACAAACCAGAGGTTTAGGGCTGGAACGCTGAAGCGTGGCAGACGGTCCCGAGCCGTTCCCTGGACTGTCTCCTTTCCAGGTGTCCGTGGGAGCAGCCTGCCAGCAGGGTGGGCAATAGTCACAGAAGGACTGGGAGCACCTCTGCTACTAGCTCTGTTCCGCTCCCCGAGCTCCTGGAAGCGCACTATGTGGCAGCACTGAGCAGGAAACTTATCTTTTGGTCCTACCCTTTCTCTCCCATCTCTCGTCTCAAGTGCAATTTCTGTGCCCAAACGGAAGCCACACATCCTGTAATGCTGGCACTCAACTCTTGCTCTTCTTTTTTTGTCCATTAGACAGGAATATTCATGACGTAGACATACCTTTAAAATCAGCCTGTGCTTTTGCAGGGGCTTGGCCTTACTTGATGGCAGCTACTGGGGTGATTTGAAAGGCCCAAGACATTCCTTGTTTTATTGAATGCTATTTTCAACCTTCAAACCCCAAAATATTTCTGAACATGAATATCCAACAGATGTGTTCAACAGGCAGCACAACAACCAAAGAATTTTCATTGATTGCTTTGGCAAAGCAGACAAAATGGACAGAGTCCTCAGTGAAGGACACAGTGACTTGGTGGTACCCCCAAAATCTCAAATAGACTGGAGAACATTTTTTGTACATACCAACCAGGAGCCAGTGATTATTAGGGCACGATCTCTACTGTTCTGGAAGAAGGGCTCATTCATCTTTAGAGAGGAGTGTTTACTTGAGCCAGCTCTGTTCCTCTGGTTTTCCAGTCTGGTTTGAAGAAGAGCACTGGAAAGAGAAGTGGATACTATTACAGAAGAATCAAGGAAAAACCTTAAGCTACATCAGTCCCAGACTGAAAATCTCCAAGAAAGAAATGCAATATATGCTGCAAGGACTTTTTTGCCATATATTGGGTGATGGTGTGAGCAGCGCTAGAGCGATAGCGAAAAGACAATCACGCTGGTTTGCAAACAAGGAAAAACATGGAAAAATGAGTCAGGAATAGTTGTGACACTGTTACAAGGCCCTAGTTCTTCTGCCAGTCGCATGTTGGTTTTCCTTGGCTCTAACCACTATGGCCGAGAGTTGAATGCCTTGCAACCCATCGTGTCTTCATAGCGTAGGTCTGCCCTGCACCCAGAAGCACAGGGTAGGGTGACAGACCAGCGCGGGTGACGCTGGAGTGCAGAGACGGGGAGCGAGACCGAAACCTGGCAACTACTCAAGATCTGGCCTAGGGAGAGACCTGCTAAATCCACTCCAGGAGGGCTCCAGGCTTGTCTGCACCACAGGACAGATCTAATGTCAACAGCTGCTGACCCAGAACATATAACCTCCTGCAAACAGGAGACCACCAGCTTTACCCACAAGTAAGAGCTCACCTTGGAAAATTACAGTTCGGCAAAAAGCAAAGAAACAGACAATGTACAGCTGAACAACTGTGGAGAACACTGCTCAGCCACTGCAGGGCCAAGGGGGACACACTGATGTTACTGCTGCCATCAGTTTAAAGACAGAACGGTTATAATTCCTACTAAATAAATCCTTTGTGCTTTGCACTTGCCTGATGTCTTCTCCATAACAGACTGTTGTTTCTTCTGTTAAGAGTTCACAAGAAAATCCAATATTTTCAGCAGTTTCTACAAGAAAAAAAAAAAAAGAAAAAAAAGAAAAGGAGAGGGAAGCATTTTTTTAAAGTTCTGTCCTGAGCAACTGCTGGGAGCAGCCAGACGTCCTGTTCAGTAATTTCTGAAGTTGTGTTTCAGTATGAGAAGTTCCTTTTCATTACCACAGTGTGGATGAGCAGGGGGAAAAAAAAAAATTACAAATCACAGATAGGAGAGAGAAGCTGGGGGAATGCTCGTTAATCAACTGTCACACAACGATCCTGTGGCAATGAAGGTGCAGCGGGTGATGGATTGAAAAGTCAACAACCGGGAATTCTACACGTCCTATAAAATGTGGATTGCTGGGGTGGAATGCACTGTCACGAGATGGTCGGAATGCAGAATCTGCTGGTGGGCTGGAAAAGTCTACCAGGCAGTTGATGGAAGGCAGATCTACCAGGCCCTATTTCACATGATGGTGGAGAATCACCACAGAGCATGCTGCGCTCTCTTGCCCTGTCCTCATTCTGGATTCTTTGCACTGTGGCTGTTGCCAGTGTCAGAGAGATGCTGGCCTGACTGCAGTAAGAAAAACAAAGCAGTATCTGTCAGCAGCACTTGGGATTCTTGGAAAAGTAGATTTTCACTGTAAAAAGGACACGTTTTGGCACCTGCCCTCAGAGCCAAGCAAGCCAAGCATATTTCGTTGTGCATTTCCTTTGCATTGGGAAAAAGCGGTAGCTGGATATTTCCCTACAAAAGACAGTCACAAAATGAGTCATCGAGGCTCATCTTACGGAGGAACAGAAGCCACGTGGAAGCTCAGCCAGTAACTCTGGGCTGGGATAAAATTTTGCATGTTCTAGAAATTCCTCCAGTTTCGATTTTAATGGACTTTCTAACAAGCTTTTCTAGAAACGTGCTTTATTTCTAGTCTGCATGTGTGACAGTTTACCTTCCAGTCCCTATCCTGGTTTTACTAGCTCTTTGGCTGTGGTAAACCCACCTTTTTTGTCACCAGTAAGCACCCAGATTTTAATGTCTGCTTTTGAAAGTCTGGAAATAGTTTCTGGAACTCCATCCTGCAGCTTGTCTTCAATAGCTGTCGCCCCAAGCAACTGGAAGATATATGAAAGACAGGTATTTAGTAGGATAAACGTGCATAGAAAACTGTTTCATTTTCAGTAGAGAACGAAACTATTCCGGCTATGTCTTTGAGTCAAGGTACAGCTCAAGCTGAGAATTCAGTAAAGACAAATTCTTGCCTATAGAGACCACACTGAAATACACGTACTATAATACTGTTCACTTCAATCTCAAAACCTGGTGTGGCTCTAAAGCCAATAACTACTGAAAAGACCTAAATCAAAATGCCCTAATAAACAAGGATAGTTTATTTTCAAAAATATCTCTTAGGTCTTATATAAGAACAAAAGTACACAAAAACCTTAAAGCTTGACTTACGATCAGGTTTTTTTCTATTTCCTCATATACTTTGTCCAGAGCTTCATCACGATTAGTTGTAGCTACACTGGCCTCTAGGAACTTCTTATTCCATGCTTCAAATTCATCGTGACTAATGTCTCTGTAGCACAGGCAGAGCGTCCTAAGAGTTTCATTTGCAAAAATCTGAAAAATAATACTAATAAAAACCATACCCACAAAAGAAAACTCTTCATTTGCAATCCAAGTATAAGAGTTAACGTCACGAGCATTTGGTAAGCCTGACAGAACAAATCTGATCGTGCAATTAGTCCTGGGTATTTCAGAAACACCACAAATTAAACTGTAGCTGGCAAGGCAGAGTCTGAACTACAAGACTGAAGAGGTGGCAAATAGAATGAAGTGTAGTGATCTGGAATACTGATAACTACGAAAAAAAAGCTGGTAGACAAAATTTAAGCTCACTCCTCACAACAAGACAATGACTGTGTTTTTAAGCAGGTGCATGAAAGCTTATATTGCTTTGATGATTTCTCAGGTTTGGGCTGACTTGTAGAACCAATTATAAGCCTGCATTTGGTTTAATAGCTTAGGAAAAGGAAAGAAGTAAAATTAGATTATAGCCAGAAATAAACATTTTTTTAATTTAAAAGCAGCATATAAAATACAAACATACATCTAGTGCTTCTTCTGTAGCTTCTCTCTTCAGATTCCTTGGGTGCAACCGTTCGTAAATCACTGTATCGGCCCCTTTACAGTACAGCCTGATATTGCCAGCTGATTCTCTTACTGTGGAGTAAAATATGAGAGGAGGGCCAAAATGTTAAAAGTAGATTTCAATAAAGGAATAGTTTCAGATTTTTCAGTCTTCTGCTCTTAAGTACCAAATCTGCAAGATCGTGGTTCTTCTTCACCATCTCTAGTACTGTTAAGTAGCCTGGCTGACAAGTGCATCTCTTATTTTCATGACAGAAGGGGATATTAAACTCCCAGGAGTTATGTTTTCGATAGTGCTTCATAAAGTATTAACATCTCACCTGCCTGTAGGAGCTGGGCAGAGACATACACTAGAGATATGATGCACCATAATTACAGCCTTAAAACCAATAGATCTCTGATTCAAGACTGACTTCTTTAAAGATAGTTAACATCAAAACTAAAGAGCTATTTGTACCTCAGTCTCCATATGTGGTATTCCGACACCTAGGGGAGCATACAACTTGTTTGTACTCTGGGGAAAAAGGGGAATTAATCATCTTTGCAGCATTTCTTCAAGCTTCTACTAAAGGGACCCGAGATTTTCTTCAGCAGAGGTCATATCTGAACACCAGGACGGTCCAGGAGACATCTCATCACAAAGCCTTCCTTCTGCTATTCAGAGCTATGTGGGTTAAAATCTGTCATAGGACTGTGAGTTACACAGCCGCAATTCTCGACTTCACCTTCCCTTGCACGTCCGGCACCTCTGAAACACAGCGACCTTTCCCACAAAAGCTTACCAATCACAGACATCCGTTTTCTGTCACTATTGAAATCCAGGATAGCAAGGACGTCGTAAGTTCTTTCAATCCCCATTTCGCTTATAGTGATAGTGTTTTGTGTTCGTGAAAGAAAAACATAGCCAAAGTTTCTGGCTGCTGTAACCAGGGCCCCTTCATCTGGGGAAGCTGCTTGGTAATTGAGCTGACCCGGGTCTTTGAGACAGTGAAAAGAAAAGAAAACAAAATCTTAAGTCTTAATTTCTCAATACATTCATTTAAGCATTTTCAAAGGAAGCTCCAAAATACAAATCCTTGAGCACAGACACTGATAAAAGGCAGTGGAAACAACCCCATCAACAAAACATCAGCAGGAGGAGCTGGAGAGGATAGGAGACTGCCAGTTTCAGAGAGACCTTGTGAAGGTGGGAGTAAAGCAACACTACTCTGCAGTGGTTTAACTGAACCTTCCAACCTTATTTTTCACATTCATGAATGCTTTGATAGCTGCTAACCTCTAAATTTCATTTCTGTCACATTTTTATTATTCCTTTTGCTTATCTGCTGCCAACACGCTCAGACCAGATGTATGTGAGTTGCAAAGTCAATGGGGCTGTCAGCCAAGGAGTGTAAAACCCTCATGCCAAAACCACTTGTTTTTCCTCACTGAAGACAAGTTTCCAAATATGTTTGTGCTTTTCTGTACGTACGTGGAATCGGAGACTCTGCTAGTGTCATTATCATCTTATTTGAGGTTTCAGCTTTTGAGATTGTAGAGATGTATTTGAACAGAGAGAAGACCCATAACACAGAAACACAAGACCTCTGTATAAACTGTTCCTCTGCCTTTCCAAATCTGCTGTTATTTAAGGCGTGCATTTGCCACAGCTGTAACAATCCTGAAGACACTCCCCCTTCCCTAAAGGGTCAGACAAATTCAGCGCAGGGATGGCATAGGCTCTTCCCTTTATTTCATTCACGAAAGCAGGCTCACGCCCCCCCTCGCTTACGGGATCGGCATTAGTTTCAGACATCTCCCTTGTGCCACTGCATTTGAATTACTGTTTCCCCTTACACAAAAAACCCTGCTGAACAAGCATACTCACCATCACAGGTGTCAACCATGACTGTGTGACAAATGGCAAGGAGAAAAAAGAACTTCTGAATTTCTGCCTCCTTTCCAGATTTTATTTGCTCTATCAGGTAGTGATCATAGAACAAGAACTTTCCATCTGCATACTTGTTCCAGCTGAAATCCACTTGCTGCTTAGAAAACAGAAGAAGAAGAGAGAGTTTGAGCTCCCTCAAGCACAATTGCTCCGTGCCTGCCTTCATCTCTTCATCCTTGGGCAAGGGAACGTTCCCTGTTCTAGAGACTGCAGGGACTGCAGCGCCAGATGGGACCGACCTACCTCTGGGTGGCTCTGAAGCTGCCCTGCTCCATCCCGGCAGTCTCCTGCAACACAAGCACCATCAGTCAGAAGGCACAGGACAGAGTAACAACAGTTTTACGACTCATTCACAGAGTAAAAAAGTATATAGAATACCTACTGTACTAGAGTAGCTCAGAATGTAACGAAAGCAAACTCATTTGGTGCACTAGTGACGCCAAAGAAAATAGAAGGAAAAAAGCCTGCGGTGGAATCGTCATAAAACATCCACGTTGACTCAACGCAGCTTTCATTGGCAGAAATTCCTCATCTCTCTTCAGAGGAAGGATGTTTAGAAAGCACACGGCGTCAGCACGCTGCGCTCTTCATTATTTGAGCCGACCAAACAATGGCTTTGGGGCACATACACTGCATATGCTAAACCCGGAAATCCAGACTAGAAATGGAAGCGGCTAACAGTAAAATGAAAACCTGCTGTCCTTATTAGTTTTCTGATTTGTTTCTAGATTAATTTTGTCCCTGAAGTGCTTCCACCAAAACAAAGCATTCTGTGGAATACTCATTTCTGACTTTTCTACTGGGAATTTTCCACTCGAGTCCATCAGTTTCCACTTTTTCAAGGGGAAAACCCCAACAATTTATTTCACTGGAGCTTTGCTCAATGCCAGGGGTAAGTCATGGAAGCTCAGTTGAAACTAAAAAGACCCGTATGCACCTGACTTCAAAGGAACATTAAAATCCCCGCTCATTCCTATCTGCTGGTCCAAGGCAGTTGCGCTGCACAGGGACTTGGGGCGCCAGGGCACAGCAGCGTGGCACAGACCTACCGTATCTTTGGCCGTTGATGCAACACTTTTTAAATGTCATGATGTTCTGCGTGAGCGTCCCTGTCTTGTCAGAGAAGATGTAGTGGATCTGCCCCAGCTGCTCGTTCAGCGTGGTGGTTCTGGCCTTCGCCGCCGTGTCCTTCTCAGGGTAATACATCTGCAGGTCCCAGTTTATAAAATAGCTTTGGCCCCAACGAATCACTTCGACGCTAAATGAAAAAAACCAAAACAAGCTAATTCTCTCACTCCCAACTTCACCTCGTATCTCAAAATAATGACATACTGTTAGATCCAGGGGACTCTTATTTTCCAGGACTCAAGTTGCTTATATAGCCCGGGAACATAGGACAAAACCGTTACATTTCCCAGCACATCACAGAGCACCATCACCTCTGCACAGACAACTCAGCTGCTGTCAGAGCACGCAGCTCAGCTTCAGCACTGCCGCAGCACCTGGGAAAAAGCCTCTACACTTCCTCAAGCCCAAAGCATCAGTGGTGCTGCTCCCAAAACCAACAGAAATCCCACTTGGGAGCAGTGTTTTAAGGAAAATTTGGATAAAATCAGATTGGAGGCCAGATGACTTCAAATACGCTACAGACAGGTTTCTCAACGGCAAAATTATTCATTCTTCACTGAGCAGTGAAGAATACATCTGGAAAACAGCATCTTTCCTTTTTTTTGTTTTTCCCATTCAAGTAGTTTCCCTCATGCTCTGTGTGTGACTGCAGAATTTAACTGAGAAGTGAAATAGTAGCAGGATCAAGTGTCCAATTTTGTCAGAGATCACTGCTTGGGAGAATTTTTTCCTTAGTCAAAATATAGAGCAGATACACTTCACACTATAAGAAAAGCTTGATGTCTTGAAATTCGGAGCCAGAGATCCTCGAGTGATGATTTTATATGGAAGCAATACAGATCACTTTCTTGCAAAATCTCAGTGAAGAGGACAAGTGCATCCAACATCTTTTCAGGGAGACAGGGAATTCAGGTGCTTTCCCAGCCAATGGGAAGCTGCATTTGCTACCACCAAAGGGAAATTAAGTCCATTCACCAATAATCCATAAATGAAGTAATTCACCCCATCACCAGTTCAGCTATTAAAGGCCAAGGTATTTACCTACCTCACATAGAGAGAAATGGGAACCATGGTGTTGAGAACAATGATATATCCCCAAAAGTTAAGGAAGCCACGATATGGAGGACTTAAATCTTGCCCGTCGTAGAGGTACCAAGAGGAGTTGCCAATCTGCTGCTCCCAGTAGGTGTGCCCGATGGCAAGGCCAGCCGACAGCAGGATGAGGACGACAAAAATCTACAGTGAACACACAGAGAGGCCCATGACACTTCAGAAATATCTGCTCAGATTAATTCCCAAATCTCCATGTTACAAATACATGTCGTGTTCCACTCGGAAGTAAGAAGAGGAACAAACCTTTCCTACAAAATTGTGTCTTCAGATAATCTGGGTTCTAATTTTAGTCTATTCCCCAAGCATCATTTTCACATTTATTTAAGCAGGCTAAAAACAAAGTGGAAACACGCTTACTACACCAAAAGAAAAAGAAGAACAGTTTCCTAAATTTGCATTCACTCTTTTCACTTGAAAATGAACTCAAACAACTGAATTTCATACAAAAAGGCTTACAGTATAAACCATGTAATTCATAAGGGAGTCAATTTTTGTCCTTTTAAATCTCGTCTTTCCACTATTTTTCATGATCTTTGTATCAGCTCCTAAAAAAGAAAGAAGAAGAGAAAAAACGAAAGATACAATACACAAACAAGTGCTAGTATTACTATTTACACAACTGGCACATGAAATATAGTCAGTGTTTACAAAACAACGACGTCATTACACTCAACGGGGTATGCTTTTGGTAAATACTATCCCCGTTCAGTTCACAAATACCTGCAAATATGACCATTCCATGGCAGAACTCCGTATTCCTGATTTTACATCCACGTAACAAAATCTTATTGGCATCCAGTGAATAGCTCACGTTTCTCCAGAATAATGTTCCTGCAAACTTGTCCAGTCGGTTATTAGGTTCTTCACATTCAATCAGACCTAAAATATTTGGAGGAGAATACGTTCAATATACAACAGTTAAATAAAATCACGCTGAAGTCGTTCTACTTCACAAGGTTGGTTTTTTGAGACTTTCATGGCAAAGATCTCGTTTTCAGACAGACTGTATTTTGCTCAGCAGCACAATTTCCTCATGCAACTTGTTTACCTCGCCTTGTGACAAAAGCCAGGCAGCCACTGAGCCCCGAATCACAAGCCCCAGTGGCAGCACGTCCATCCCCACCCACGGTTCTTTACTTGCACTTGTGAACTGGCTGAGCAACACTGGAGCGGTTGTAAGAGCGTAACTGTACCAACCATTGAAGTCTGCCATCGCGCTTTCTTCTTGGAGACATCTGTGCGTTACCTCAAGTGCCATCTTGAATTTTAAGTTAGTCTCACTAAGAAGAAAGGATAAAAAGGTCATTTTATCACAAGCATGGATACTGGAAAGACGTTTGAACTAAATGAACTTCGGCAGATGAACACACCACAGGCACCAGCCTCCTGCTCGGCAAAGCCATCACAAGCCACGCGCCTAAGTTCTTACACTGGATGCTCTGCTTCACAAGAGAAATCCTACCCCTTACCTCTGCTCGCCGCAGAGATGGGAAGCCTCTCACAATCACTGTCTTACTAATGCAGTAATTAAGTCTGAAGTAATGTTTATTTGAGAGCAGCATTTAAGAACTGATGCTGTTAAAAGCTCCAGTAGAGAGCAAACCTTTCACAAGGCAAACAGAGCCTTGTTTTGGAGATGTCAGTCATTGTTTTTAAGGTTACTAGAGGCTGAGTGAGGAACACACTGCTCATGTGGAGAAACTAACATTTTGCCTCATTAGGTGAGGTCTGGATCATTACAGACTTCTCCAGAAGAATCCAGCACTGGCTTTCCTGACCACACGAACCAAACCAACACTTACAAAGCAACATGACAGACGGCGAGATCTACGCTAGCTGAGCACTTGCTATGAAATACACACTTTACCAGTAAGCCAAAATTAAATCCAAGACATCCTTATATAGAGACTTACCCGTCTAGTTCAGCTGTCTCTACATAGCAGAGACTGTTTGGTTCTGAGCTGGATAGCAGCAAAATATCAGCCTAGAAAAACAAATAAACAGGTATCAAATAAATCTGAGTGAAGATTTGCACAGAACTCTGTAGAAACATAAAACAAATATATCTAAAGCACTTACAGGAACGAAAGTATTTTTCTTCAGACGAATGATATCACCAACTTTAATATCTTTCCATTTTGTGTTTTTGAACCTAATATCAAGATAGTTTAATAATTATTACTATTTAATCTAGAACACTATGCACTCTATAAATCTTGAAATATTGAACTTTCCTTACTACAAAACTGTTACATCCTGGTGTGGTTTTCTTTCTGGAAACTGCAATTTAGTTGATGGGCTGTAACTTAAAAGTCAACCTACCTCTTCTCTTCCTTCTTAGCTACATATGAATTTCTATCCTTCTTGCCAGAGAAGCTGCACAGATTTAGTGCCACAGAATTAAGTTCAAATTACTCCTTTGGGCAATTCTCTTCCATTCTCTATTAGATTTTCACACAGACGGTAGAGAACAAAAAGCTGAACTTTCCCTAGCGCCTATGGTTTAAGATCTGTGATGAAACTCAGTAAGGAGGCAGCACTTGTTACTCACAAAGCCAACAGTACAAACCTTCCGTCCCTGATGACTTCGCATGCCCTGTTATTGACCTCGTTGTCCATTCTGTGACGAGCCTGAAAACCAGAAGCAGAGAATGTACTCTCTACTGTGTATCACAGTTAAATGAACTGCGCCGTTTTCTTTTGCTTTTCACGTTAACAAAAGAAGTTTCTTACTATGTCATCCACTAGGTCCTTGACTGCAGTTATTCCCAGCACCAAGAGCAAGGGCACCAGTGTTGTGTACCATGACAGGGTAGATATCTGGGGAATCGACTACAAGAGACAAATAAAAAGAGGTTAATACAGGATTATCAATCAAGCTCAGTTCAGAGACATTAGTGATCTGACTGTAATGTAAGAAAGAAAACCAACACATCAGAGAGAATGTTAATTCAGGTTGCAAAGATGAGCAAAACTCTCGTGGGAGAGTTTCCCTGTGCTGCCCTCTGCCAGCATAAGTTTCTCTTTAACCACTGCAGTTGCTCAAATTCTGTCGGCTCTTCCGATTCACGAGTGGAACTTAAGGCCACCACGCCTCACAGCATAAAAGAAACACCTTTTCCCCATGAAATTCATGAACTCTGCAACTACCTCATCCTAGCTAATCCAAAGCTAGAGTAGGTTGTTCCAGATCTCTGTTAAGACGGGCTTATTTTCTGCAGAGTTCAGATACTGTCCCCTACAAAGTACCCTGCAGTTTCCTGACAGGATAGCACTGAATTGTGTCATAAATATTGTTCAGCTCAGTAGATAAACACCTCAGATTCACTTCACAGTTAGTATTCTCTCTGTCTTTCTTACCTGCAAAATGAGAAGAACAAGGAAATAGAAGTTGGCTGCCCTTTTAAACTGTTCAAACAGATTCAGCGGTAAAAAAGTGATAGGGTTGTACTTGTATGTCTTAATTGCATTTCCCTGTTGAGGAAAACCAAATGTCATTCACAACAGCAGATTCTTCTCACACGATAAATGTACAGGGCATATCTTTAAGGAAAGATTTAAATACGTGACATCACTATTAGGGATATAATCGGTCTCAGGCATCAAATGTCAAATAATGAATCCAGATACAAAGGACTGTTAATTAGACTTATTCTGGAGGGACAAGGTCAGATCCAGCAAAGGTTAACTCTCCTGAATGCCAGTTCCTACTTAGTCCAAGCACGACGGACTTCCCTTCGAAGTGAGGTAATCCAAAGTGCCTCAAGTCCACACAGCAGGTATCTCAGCAGGTACAAGGCAACCACCAGAGCCAATGCATCCCAGATAAAGCCGGCTGGTCCATGTGTAAACTCACAGTCCAGACCTCTCTCACTTGCAGCCAGCACCACATACAAGCACTACTGCTCTATTCCTTTGAAAACTTTGGACTTGGAATTACTTTGAATTTGGACTGAGGCCACCTGGCTTCTAATTCTCTATCTTATCTTCAACAAGTCTCTTGATACGTTGATCTTCCATTCACAAGCCGCAAACCAGCTATGCTTCCCCACTTGTTTCTTGGAAACCCCAGGAAGCATTAATGGTGGCTTTTACACTAATCACCCGTGGTTCAAAAGGTCTTACTGAGATTAAGAGAGTATTCACCCCGACAAGTACTATTAGCACATCACTGAGACAAGGAAAACTTACTGCATATTTGCTTTTTTTGAAGCACAGAAATACTGTTCTCTTAAACTGGGGCTGTTCGTAGAAGCGTTGATCATTTGCTTTCACTTGCCAGCTGCAGTCTGGAAGAGACAGCAAAATGGGTCACCACCCGATCGTTACAAACACGAGGGAATAAATATGCCAGTTTCAGGTTTTCTCTCAAATGCCATCTTTTCAAGGTACTTTCAACTGAAACGAGACTGGTACCTGCTTTCTAGCACACGGTCTAAGGTTTTTGAGAAGTTTCTAGGCTATTTGTCTCTATTAACAATTAAAATATAAACTGAGTTAGGAAGAAATGTTGATGAACAATTTGGAAGGTCTAAGAGAAACTGGAAACCTATCACAGTAACATTTATCCCTGCTAAATTCCCTTCTTTCCCCTCTTTCGGTTTGCTTTTATTACACCTGTGAAGCACTGAGGTGCCAGAACAGGGTTTCTCAGTCTTTCTAGAGATCAAGAAGTCCACCCAACTTTTCAACACAATAATTTCACATAACCATCCTGTGCAATAGTTCTCAGTTACAACTGTTAAAAAAGTAAAACTCCAAAGCACTCATTTTACTTCTTCAGCCATCAATTTTGTTCAACTGCTTGAAAACTCGTGAATATGAATTGCATTTTGCCATAAAATTCAACAAAACTAACAGGCCCTGTCTGCAACAGCCGTCTAAGTTTTGGACCAGAAGCTGATAAAATCACTCACGAAGCAGCTGAGCCATCTTTCAATTTTAAAATCTTTAACATTTGAAACCTGACTTGACATACAGCCTCTTTCACAGGCTCCCTCTTTCCCTCCAAGATCCTTCAGATCCCTTTCCTGCCCTCAAGCCTACATCACCAATAGCCCTATCAATCCTGCCTCCCACACCCACCAGTTCAGGCTCTGCCCACATCAAAGAAACTCCTTCAGCAAGTTCTAAAGGTGACTGGCAGGAGTGCTTTGCCTGCCTGGGAAGGACAGCCAGACAGCAGGTTGAAATCCAGCTTTCCTGACTCATCAGCCAACCATCTCCCCTTTTTCTTCCACCCACAGTAACTGTCCTTAATGGGTGCTCTTTTGGGTTTCATGGGATTCCTGTGAGCTAAGCACATCCAGCACTTCAGAGCAAGACAGGGTGAAACTGGCAGGGTGGGGACCCTCGGAGAAGCAGGGTGAAGGTGCTCCTGGGCTGCCCTGAGGGCCATGGTAAGGCAGCCGTGCCTGACAAGGCTGACTCGGTCCTAAAAGCTCAAATCCGTGTGCAATGCCTTTTTTCCTCCACCCAACACACAAAGCAAGTTCTAGTTTGATGTATCCGGGATCTGTGCTGTGACCATACAGCTTTCATTTCCGGCACATTGCTTGCACACTGAGCAGATAGTAGAAAAATATTTCTCTTGCTGTAGTATTTAAGACTGGCTGAAGAAGACAGAGCAGAGGGTGAAGATACACTGTGCACCCTGGTCAGCGCTCCCGCAGAATTCTGCGCTGCGAGTCACAGGGCTCTAGCTGCCTTACATAAAACTTACCAAAACAGCACCAGAGCACCAGGCTTCGGGTTAAAAGAAGAGAAGCATCACTGAAGTGCACTGAGAAAGTTACTAATGACGGGACTGAAGAAAATGGCAAATGCCTACGAGGACATTTCTTCACCACAGTCACAAAAAGATTGCAATGTTGATACAACCTTAGCACCTCAGCCAGAAA
The DNA here is from genome assembly GCA_025345505.1 of Todiramphus chloris collaris. NCBI lineage: Eukaryota > Metazoa > Chordata > Aves > Coraciiformes > Alcedinidae > Todiramphus > Todiramphus chloris. The sequence goes on along the minus strand of JANVCC010000121.1, from coordinate 440,525 downwards.
ACTGGAAAATCGGGTCTTGCATAAAACCTGCAGGAAGGAAGCTCCCGGGAACTACTTTAAATGCTTAAAAGTGATATAAATGCCTACTGTTTTGGAAGCTGTATCAGTAATTCATCATCTTTAAAGGCGTGTAAAGGGAAACCATCTTTGTTGAGGGGAAAAAAATAAGAAGCAAAAAGGATGATGTTTTTGTAGCACTACCGGAATATAACGGCTATGGAACCCGTCAGCAGGTTCTACAAATTCTGCAACTTGTGCCAGAGAGTTCTCTATTAGCCAGAAAAGCAGGCAAAAATAATTTAAACAAATAATTCAAGAAAAACAAAAACGAACACCAAAAGGTCTAAAGAAGAAAAAACAATAGAAATCGCATAAAGTTTGTCACAAGCTCCACGACTAAAGCACTGGCTTAGTGAGCCTGCACCGTAACAGCTCTTCCTTCCTTAAAGCTTTTGCCCTCACGGCAAGCTCAAAGCAGCTCTGCCATGTCCACAGCTCTAGTCCATATTTTGGATAGTGATTTGGGTAATGTTAACTGCATAGACAGCAGGGAATTGTTGCACTGAAATACCAGGAGGGCACAATCAAAACTCAGCTCCCTGCTTGCAGATTCTCTCCAGCTCTCCAGGGTAAAGGAAAAGGCTCACCACACCTCACAAAAGAAACTGAGGGTGTAGGAGGTCCTGGTTTAGTTTTGTTTCTCTGTTTTTGCTTTTTCTTGGGCTTCTGCTAGGCTGCAATGCAAACCTGTGGTTGCCAGTGTACTGTGTCTATGAAATAAAATAGCTGGATAAAGTAAGAGGGGGGAGACAGAGGGAGAGCAACAGTCACAATAAGAACACAAGAAAATACCGGAGAGGATGAGAGGCCAAGAAAACTGGTTTTATTCTACAGATTGTGTTAACTCAGTCATCGTAGAAAACCCCTAAACATGTGATTAGGTAGTTACAAAATGAAAACATGTAATGGGTGGTTATAAAATGAGAGGTGATCAACTGTTCCCTGTTGCCACACAAACAGGAAGAAATCCATTAACCAGGCAGTGGCTAAATAAAAAGCACTCACATTGCAACACTGGGAAGGAAAAAAACCCCGAAACTATTTAGGGGAGTTACAGACTTTCCTTGGACAGAGGTTAAGAACAGGTATGTCTGAAACATGCCAGGGAGGTTACTGCCATTCGTGTTCCTACGCTGGCAGCAGCACATGGACTACACCTGACAGGTCGCTGGGCCCCTGCTCACTTTTCCTTTCTGTGGTTCTGAAACTACTGCAAATAAAGAAGATCATGAGGCTACAAAAATAGCTTTGAAGGTGAAATCTCATCTGCGCAAGACTTGGAAAGCAGAAACACACGCAAACCAACTGGCTAAACACAGCAAATCGGTTTATGCTGGTTCAAGTTTCAGATGACATGGAAGACAAGTATGTGAAGCTCTGTTCAAGCAGTTCTCAGAGCGCAGGCTACATAGGTCGAGGGCCTGCCTTAATTAACACGAGGTCACCATGCAGATCATGAGCTTTATGCAACAAGCAGTGGCACAGAACTCTGGCTGAAAGGTGGAAAGAAGCTGATTTTGTTCTGACATTTGTTTCACTGAACTGCCACCAATTACTCCTGTGCAGACTCAGATAAGACGCTCTAAATCCTACCTAACGAACAAGCACAAAAGCAAACGGATCCGTGAATGGCTCAGCCTCTCTATTCTGGATCATTTGCTTCCCAAATCAAGTTTCTGTCATGATGTTACCTTTTTTCCATGGCTCTCGGCTCTCCTCGGCCTCTCTGTTGATTTGGTTTTGTCCTGGTTCCACCGCAGGCTGCTGACTGTCCAACTCATCCTCGGTTTCATCGTCGCTGTATGGCATCACCTCATCGTTAGGCTGGGAATCCTCATCGAAGGTGGTCTCCGAATCCCTTTCTGAGATCATGCTGCTAGCGCCCTGTGAGCATTTTACACAAGTTAGGGAAAACAGTCAGTGTAGCAAGCACTGGAAACCATGTCTCCATCATTTTACTCTGTTGCTGCTGGTCACCCAAAGCCACCAGCTTCCCTGGAACAGCATAGGGCACTGGCTCGGTTTTCAAGCCCAGACTGAAGTCATGAGGCAGTTATTTTCACAGCAAGTCCTTCATTATCATTCTGCTATGTGTAATTACGTGTGCTCGCGTGACAGACTGAGGAATGCCCTGCACGTCAGTGTTTCCCTTGCAAGATCCCACATCTCAGTGTCCAAATACCCGAGGAAGTTCATATCTAATTTGTGGTTCAACACACCAGACCAGCCAGTTGAAGCTGTGACGTGTACATGTGTACCTCTGCCTGAAGCTGTGCAGAAAGTGCATGAGCTCCCTAACCCTTGAGCACTAGCACATTATCTCCCAAACTGGGATCTCCACTTTCCATAAAGTTTATTTAAATTACAGCTCTTGAAAGATGCCTGATGTTCTTGTGCCTTGGGCTGCTGCAGCTGGCTGCAATCTCAGACGGAGGCAAGACACGCAGTAGGGGATCCCAGCCTTCTCCAGCACTTCTAGATTTCTGAGAAAGCTTCTACAATTTAAGCTCCCTGGGGTGACAGGCAGCATCCAGTTAACTGCTTGACAACAAAATCCAGAAGCCATCCACTCGTGTGTAACCCCTCTCCGACCACCACCTACCAATAACCACCTGCAGCATTCCTAGGTGGTCTTCATCTACATTTGCCTGGTTAATCAGTATCACAAATATGTCTGAGCTGCATCGGAGGAAGGCCAGTCTCCAGGTGAGCTGTGGCCATGACCGTGTCCCCTTTGGCTCTGCCTCAACAGCGTGGACCCCTCTGGCCATCGCTGGGCCCGATCCTAACCCTGAATCTCACAACTTCCCAGCTTGACCCTGGACATGCCTCATCACCATGGCATTACCTTATGGCCTGGACTCTGACTGGACCTGTCCACCGTCTCGGGGTCTGTCCTGCTTGCCTCATGCACCCCAGGAGCCTGTCACTTGCTTTCCCATGGGGAGCAGCCCTGCTCTTGCTGCTCCCTGGCAACTTAAATGTAGAACCAAGTTAAAGGATCACAGCTGACCCATCCTGCAGCCATAGCCAGGTGGTGCAAAGGAAGGCCAGTGCCACCCTACAGCCCACACGCCATCGCTAACAAAACATCAATCATTGGGGCTGACACCAAACCCTCTCAACATCTGCCTTAGTTTCTATTTTTGCAAAGCTGAATTGTCTCTTGTCCTAAATAGCTCTTATAAGGGAGACATAAATATTACACGAGCACTTAATATGCTACTCAAATGACGCAGCTGTTGGCCGGGAGCCCAACGCACGCAACGCCGGTGAGCCGCAGCACAGCAGCGCTCGCCCAGCACGCAGGCTGTTCCAAGCCTGCCCCTTTACAAAATAAACCAGAACCACCAGGTAGTGCATGAACTCACAGTTTGATTTAACACAAATTAATACAGAGACCCGCTGAAACAGTTAGAGGCTGCTCACTGAGGCGATTGGCTGGGAAGATGACAGCAAGGCGCTGACACAGTTGGGGAACCTGAAACTTTTCTGAAAAGATCCTTTGTTTTCCTAAATAGCCTAAATAGAGCTAGGGAATTCACCCCAAGACGAAAGAGATTCAAGCTCAGGCACCTGAATATCTCTCTGTGGTATTTTGGTTTATTTCTCCTCTTTTTCCTGCTTTTGTTCTTTCTCAACTACCACCTCATCAAATCTCATTGTCCACCTGATATAAAAAGGAAAAAAAGGATTAACCAGAAACCCAAACCAAAAATTTATCTGCAGAGCAACCTCTCATTAAGAACTTAATCCACAGGGCCAGAACAGCTCGTACAGACGCCACCCGGGAACGGGTCCGTGAGGCAACCCAGGCAGTCCCTCGCGTACAGTGGCCGTACGGCTGCTGCGGAGCCTCGCGGTGCCAAAGGCACGCTGCCGCAGCTGCCCGGACACTCGGGGCTCAGGGGCCCCCAGGGCACAGCACAGTTCCGCTCCCTGGGCAAGCCAGGCATGCGCTGCTGAACCGGGCACCAGCCTTGCCCCCTAACCCCCCCCACGCCGAGCAGTGCTCACTGCCAGCACACAGACTTCTTCCCGGTTTTGTCTACCCAAACAGGGCTATGGACAGTCCTGCCTCTAGCCAGCAAAGCCTTTGCTTTGACAGCAAGCCAGGGTTGGGCTCTTCACCCACACCTCTGCTTTGGGGTTGACAAACACTCAGTTCTTCTTTGCACAGAACATCTGCTCAGACAGAAGCAATTCCTTATGTTTTCGATCCCGACTTGCTGGAACGTTAGAGCAAGTCCTTTAGAGCAGGATGTAACGTTCCATTCCTCTTCAAATACATATAAGCCACACATGACTGCGCAAAGCCCTGCGGCAGTCAAGGACCCTGCCCTACTAATACCTCATGTGGGGGCTCCTGGGGGAAGAGCTGACGATCTTTATATGCACAGCCCTTAAAACAAAAAATACCAGGGGCTCTTGGAATTGCTCTCGCACCAAGACAAAATAAGCTCATACCGCTGGCGCACACACAGTCTCTCTTAATCTTTACTCATTAACTGATTAATGAGCTAATTCATCATGCAAAGGGTTAGGTGAGATGTTAAAAAAAAAAACCCTGCATTTGTTTTCTATTACAGATGCATAGCTAAATGGAAATACCTAAAATACAAACAGAGGCAGGCCATGATACTTGCAGGGAACACCAGCACACTGGTTTGTTGGGGGGGGCAAGTTCAAACCAGTTGTATTCACTTCACCTCCTCCAAGAGCTGAACTGCCAGCTGGAAGACACCTAACAGAGAAGATCTCATTAACTGTTACCCCTCAGGCAGCACAACCCCGTCCTCTGAGGCACTCTGCACTGCAGGCTGTGCCATTATCCTTGCTGCAAAGGCAACAAAACCACACATGAGTGGGTATTTCAGGCAGCCGTTACTAACCCCGACACCAGGGAACGCAGACAGCACCGTCTCTGCCCCCAGCAACCCCATCACTAACATCCCCAGAGGCCAGCAGAGCCTCCTGGAAGCATCTCTGCCTGCCCGCTCTGTACGTACCCTGCCCCTGGGGACCAGCAGCGGCCCCGCGGCAAGCACAGGAGAGGCTGCTGGTGAGCACGGGGCAGCACAGGAGCCCGTGGCTGGCTGGGAGACTGCAGAAGGGCACTGGTGGTCAGAAGAGAGTGAGAGGTGTCGTGGGGCTGAGCACGAAGGAGTCCTCCAGTGACAGGGTGACAAATTGGTTTAGAGTTAAGTTTCTTGACACCTAGTCTGCATGAAAAGGGCTAGCTGGGACGTCAAAGCGATGTCAGAAGTTCAGAGGAAGGTGGAGAGCAATCACGAGGTGAAAGAGGAGACGGGAGGAACCGACAGCATGGAGCAGCAGAGATGCCAACTAATACTGAGCCAGCAATGGATAGAAAGAGAGGAGAGCAGCTCCAGGGGACCTGGGTGCAGGACAGACACACAGAAACCAAAGGTGAATCGAACACAGCGGGAAGAGAGGTGGCCGCTGCTGATTTTCGCAGTGATCACTACTCTGAAGAGAAAAAAAAGGCAGCACAATTTAAAAATGCTCTACAAACTATAATAGCTATGCCACACAGGAGAAAAACTATTTATATACAAGGCTGAAATAAAATAAAAACAATGGTCCACTCTTAAAAAGATCTACTCTCAGAATTCATTCATTGTGGCTGTAAAAAAGGATGATGTGAAGCAGAACGAGCCTGACAATCGGCCATCAGTCCCACCACAACATGTGCACAGCCCACACCCTGCCATCACCTCCTCAGCACGCTGCTCTGCGCAACAAGCTCGCACGATCACACAGCGCCTAGCACGATGGTGTCTCAAACCTTGCCACAGACTGTTGCTTTTGAACATAGCCACATCAATATTTCAAGGAAGAGTCATAAAACACACTCATAGTACAAGACACAAGCTCAGAGAGACCTTTTTGAACTACTTCAGGTCTCTGGGTTTAAAATAGGACAAACAAAAGCTATATCAAGATGTTTCACTGATGTCTAACTGTGCATTTAAAAAAAGCAACAAACAAAAGGCCTGATCCTCAGATATTTTGGGTTTGTCCCATACTTCTTCACTCTCAAAGGATTACAAGAGCCATCACTGCACATCAAAGAAGAGAAAAACAAACCAAAGCAAAGACCAGGTAAATGCAAACGAGCTTCCTGGTTCCATATACCCTTGAACAAAGCCTTTCTTGGGCACCTGTCGAGGGGATCACGTGTGGAAACCTGAACAGCAGCTGACTGATCGCTGCCAAGGCAAAGCAAACACTGAGCCCTCGCAATCACCTGGCGAGCCATTAACAACGCAAGCCAAACACAAAGCTGTCAGGCTGCGCAGGGCTGTGAAACAAGGAAACGCGTTTTGCTGAACACAGAGGGAAGTCTGCTCCAATACACCAGCAAAACTGTAGTTCCGAAATATGGCCACACCAACATCCTGTTCAATAACATGAGAATGTAGCTCAGTCTTCCTTGGGAAACTGTTCAAACATTCTAAAGCCAGGACTCTACCTGAAGCTGCAGCGTGCTCACGTGCTACTTATTTTCCTTGTCAGCAGGAACAGTGTTGCAAAACAGTAACAACAAAATAATAAAAAAAAAAATATGAATTTTCCATGTTCACCACTTTGCACGTTTTTAAAAGCTTTCCTGTACTTACTAGATTTATTTCTTTACTATGTGTTACTAGAGAAACACTGAAAACCAAAACCTGCTCCCAGGAGGACTGAACGTGCACCTCCAAACTGCAGCCAGAATAGCACATCTAGCATATTCATCTCCTGAGGGGGATTCCTCCAAGGACTTTCTAGCAAATCCACGATTACTCTAATTACATTTTCTCCTAAGAGACAGAAGTAATTATTCTGCCATCTTCAGCTGTAACCCATTGTTCATCTTGAGAATAATTCAGATTTTAAGCTAAAAAGGGAGCATGAAACAAAAACAGGTAAATAGAGCGAGTGAACGGACACCTGCAGGACTCCAGTCCCAACAACCCGAACAGAGGACAGAGCCCACAGAGCACCCTGATGGCTCTCTCAAAGCAGACACCTGTATTTCAGAGACTCAAGTCCATAGCCCAGCTTACGTCCTGGTGGCTTTGAGAATAAAGATGTGCCCCTGGATGGAAAATCCAAGAACAGCTCTAATATGTTTGAGAACTGAACTTCGTCATGGAAAAGACAGCTCCGGACCCACTCCTGGGTAAGGTTCCAGTTTCGCTTCTTTTAAAATAACCCGGTCACCAATATCAAGTCCTGGGCAAGCAAAACAAAACAACTGTTCCTATGGGTCATTTTATTCATACTTTCCAACACTGCAGAGATAAAGCAAAGTATCTAATGCAGATGCCCATTCTGTAAACCTGACTGGCAAATGGGCCCTGAAGCAGCCGGGCAGGGCACCCCGAGGCACGACTCGGGTACTCCCCACCGCTGCGCACTGCTAACACAGCCAGCAAATTCAGCTTAACTCGCAGGAACAGAGACTGCTTCAGAAAAAAGAGGAGGTATACAGAGGTGCACACACTTTAGCTTAAGGCCAGGACTCTCCACCTAAAAAAGGCAGCAATGGGCTTCAAACTGCAGGAAAACAAATGGGCTTAAAACAGAACAGAGGTCACAAGCAGCACAATTCAAAGCATATGGATGGTTCGTCTGGTCAACCTGCAAAGTTTGTTTTTTCTCAGCTGGTGGCATCAATTCCTGTAGCTATTACCAGCTACTGCTGGGTTTAAGGCATAAGAAAAAGAGAGAGGATTCCAGGGAGTTACGGGATGAATATGTCCAATGCAGCTGTTTAAATGCAATATGTTTTTATACTGTGAAGCACAGAGGAAGGGGTAGTAAAGCCCACAAGGAGCCCAACTTCTCACCGCACAAATTCAGAGGGCTCTTTAAGTATCAGGAGAAACAAAACCAGTAGCTATTTTCTTTGTGAAGTGAAATTCCCACAGCCAAAAGAAGCAGCTGCCACCTAACTTTCCACCGTCGCTGGCTGGTTCAAACAACAAATGAGATAATAGCTGTAGGTGAGGGTTACAGGATCTCCAGGTGAACTGCTACCTCAGGATGCTGCAAGGCAGCCCATCTCCCAGCCTGATAATCAGCACGTCGGGCTCAGTTAACGCCTCTGCAGTTCCTCCTCGCTCTCCAATTGTCACAAAGCAGCAGTCGGAACCAAGTCCTTCGATGGCAGGATATTGCATTTCTATCCTCAGTTCAGTGAGCCCGGCCAAATGCTTTAATAGAGTATCGTCCTTCATTAAAAATGTATTAATCAACTAATCTGCCTGTAACAACAGCTTCTACAAGGAGAGAGGCAAATAATAAAACTAGACTTGCTTCCAAAACATGAGACAGATCACATATTACTCAAAACAGATAAGAAATTTTCTTCATAACATGTTTGGACAGGCAGATAAAAGTATCTTTTGATCAACTCAAACCTCCTAGCTAATCTTTATGACATTTTCATAAAAATAAAGCAGTTACTTGAAATACCATGAATCAGCACGAACGGGCCAAGGAAATAACCTTCACTGCAAACAAGCTAAGCTTCGGTTAGACTGCCATGCAAATCACATGCTTGAAGCCAATCAACTTATATAGCTACTAATAGCTACGTAACAGTTTCATTTACTTCACTGAATGACTACTTTAGGAGAATTGAACACACCCAAAATTACATCATCAAGGGGACCGATTTCTATCCATCATTTGTTCTGAAACATACTGACTTTTGTATACATCCTTACGGGATTCCATGACCATGGTGAAGTCCAGCTCTTGAAAGGCCTCAGGGAAAGGCAACCTCAGGAGTTCTGATAACAATTTTAAGTCGGCTGTGACCAGAGGCGTGCTCTTGCTCATCTGAGGTGGCCTCCATCAAGTACCATCAATGTTGTACATTAGAAGTGGGGTAAACTGAATCCCAAGGCTGAAGCCTCAACTCTTCTAGGTCAACCAAACACACTCTGCAGCAGGCGAAAAAGCATAGCTTGTAATTCAGAGCGTACCATACACAGTGAGCGCCCTTCAGTACCACCCCAAGTGCTCCCAGTGGTGATCAGAAAAGGCAGAGCTTGGCAACATGTTAAATGATGGACAGGCAGACTCTGCCCAGCCACCACAGACAACTGGGTTCCTGGCAGCTGGTGCAGAGGCACACCCCAGTTCCCAGAGACTGCTGACCACCTACAGCGGGCACTGCAAACACATCAGCCTATAGCCGGATCGCTCCAATGGAAATACAGCAGACCAGAGATCAGCAGAGGCTTGCTTGTGTGCCAGAGCTCCACAGCTCAGCCATTCCATGTCTGACACTCAGGCACACTTTTCTGAAACAACTATGCTCAAACTACTTTTGAGAGCGTAAGCTAATCGAAACCGAGGTAGTAAGGAAACAGACTCCTGACCCTACACACCTTCTTCATTGCTCTATGACCCCAGAGAAAGTTCCCACCTTGAAACTGCCAACACGTGCCTAACATACGGTGACTCAGGATTCCCATCAAAAAAGGTTAAAATTCAAGTGACTGAAATATGGCTAGAGATAAAATACTGATGGCAAAGTAGTACACCTCTAAACCCCAAGATACTGGAGCATACGTAGTACCTGACAAGTTCAAGACTCTCACCACACGGAAGAACCACAAAAGATTCAAACAGTGCTTTCGGAGACTTGGGCTGTCACTGCAGCATCAGAAATCCACAGAGACCCCCTTTGGTAAGCAATAGGTCTCACACGAGTCAGCTTGGCTGTGTCATCTGCTGCTGTTGTTCTTCCAGCCCCTAGTTTTATACACATATGCGTGTATAAATACATACGCACAAGTTTTAAACGTGAAGCATATCTGTTCTGATTCACAACGGCACCTCATCTTACCTCGGAGAACACATCTGTTACAAACATCATTTCAAGCAGTTTGTAACCACAAATTGTGCAGAAGCTACTTAGAACTTAGTCTGAACAGCAGAGGTCCATTTCACTTTCCACAAACATTAGCATCATCGGTTTAACAACTTGTTGTATCTTTTGATCGGAAACAATGCACCTTACACAACCTGCGCACTAACAGAGAGTGAGCAGCAACATCAGCACTAATATCCACCAAAGGAAGAAGACCTGAAGATGTGAACTCTAGCGAACAATTGACTTCTCTGTATCTCCCCTTACCATCAATTTTGAAATGTCAGCGGCAGGATAAAAACCTGGGAATACCACGGTGCAGAGAGCTGGTGGAGAGCGGCCCGTGCACAGCTACAGGCCAGAGGGCCATCAGCCTGCCACACTCAAAACTTTACTGCTACATTTATCAACTCCCCCGTGTGCGAGGTGGGAAAAGACAACGGCCATAATTGTGCAGAGTAAGGGTGCTGGAGAAATACAGACGTAAGCAAATTCACCCTGTCATTTCCCTCTACATAAACAAACTGCTTCGGCAAAACGCGGGTGCTAGAGCAGGGCTGTTCTGCCACGAAGGAACGCCTTGGCACAGTACAGCCAGACAGCCACGGCATCTCCCTCAGCTCATACTGCAGTCAGAACACACACACCCAGCCTCCTATGATGTACCGAGGGCAAACACTCATTTAAAAAAGGTGTTTCCAGAAAGCTGTTCCAGCTATACCTTTTTGGACTGCGAGGTTTGAGGACGTATGCAACCGGACTACTTCCAGCCCAAGAGATTTTTTCATTTGTACCTCATTTCAAAACCAAAGCAATGCACCTTCCTGATAGAGGAAGCACGAGGATTACACTGGTGCCCACCGGGTCCTCACTGATACAGCTTCCTATTAAAATGTTAAGCTTGCTACGAATGAAAATGAATATGAAGGACATTCCTGTGTAAGAACATTCCTGTATAAGAACATTCCTGTATAGGTGAGTTGATCAAGATGAGACAACGGACTGTACACAAGGAAGAGATTAAGTCATCGACTTCGATTTAACAGAAAACAACAACAACAAAGAGAGAACCACAGCCTACAGTCCAAGATGCCTGAGGCTAAGCAAGGACGGCTGAAGATGGAGACTGAAGATGAAGATGGGCCCCTTGCAGCAACAAAATGATAATTTTAACCATTATCTACACAAGGATTTTTCATTAACAGGTATGCAGATGTCCCATCATTTAAAGTCCAAGTCAAGACAAGTTATCTCTGCAGAAGATAAGCAAGTTGGTAACCTTTGTTCAAGCTGTAGGTTTGAGTGTACTCTGAAGGGATTTCAACGTGCCTTTTACAGAGGCTGTAACCTTGCTTTTCAAGGTTCATGTTATAGAACATCATAGCTTTGTTTTAAAAAAGGAAAAAGTAATTATTTTTGTGCACACATAAACCACATTGTTTGGTATGGAAAGTTTTTGGAACTAAACAGAGGTATTTTCCTAGATATTACCCTCCCCAACAAAACCAACAGTTACATTTTACTGGGGAAAATAAAGGTTACTTCCTGCTAACGAGGTTGGATATTACACGTAATACACCTTTCCTGGCAGCATCTGAAACGGACATTAAAGATATTCTCCCAAACTGACCTTTATCCAACGCAGTCTGTGACTGGACCAAGGGACTGCATTACAGACGTAGCTTGAAGCGCTTGTACCGTCAGCTCAGAGACCACCAGTCGCTCAAGAGGAATCCCCTGCACCAGACTTCAAATTAGGTTCCATCTGTAAAGAAACAAGGTCAGACAATGGTTTCTTGGCCGAGCTCCACCTCAATGGGACTATGCACATGCAATAACAAAATGAAATTTCTTTTAGGCAAATAGTGACAGTAGCTTTGCCCTGCAAAGCTCTCTTAACAAGTAGAGAGATTTCGGGTTAGCTCTCCAAACCCTTCCACGCTACCTTCTCTTCCTCCCTCCGGCAGAAAGTCACTTTGGCAAACGACCTGGTTCTTCCCTTGATTTGTTTCCTGTTTTCTCCACGCTGTTTATTCTTCCAACCACTGACTTTTTCTTTTTTTTTCTTTTCCCTTTTTGATGCTGCCGCTGCTTTACATCTCCCTGTGCATAACTGTGCACCATTTGTAAACAAAAGCATCCACCAACTCGCTGAAATTGCCCATCTCTACCTATTTCTAACTGATAGAAGAAGCACACAGTACTAAACACACCACGACAGTTTAAAGGACCGTTTTGTAAGCTTGCACCTCCAAAGCAGGGCTGAGTGCTCCTGAACTGCCGGTCTCGTGGGGTATAATGAGAACCGTGTTCCTCACCCCGACAAGTGCAGAAACACTGAGGGGTTAAGTGATTTGCCCAAGGCCATAGGGTAAGTCACAGACAGAGCTGGGGTTAAGTTTCAGAAGCTCCTGGCTAATATCCTGCATTCAATTACAGCTACACAAAGCATTTCATTTAACAGAGGCCATATAAAGGAAACAGACAAGCAAGAACATCAAACCCCCTCATAATCAAAACAAAATTAATCAACCCCCTCCCCATACTTAAATGCAAGTAGCACATTACTCTCTGGCCCAGTACGATTACTTGTGCCATCAAAATAAAACCCACAACAAAAGAACACGGAAAATAACTTCTAGCTAGTTTAAATAGCTTCAATGCACAGCAAGTAAGTGGCTTTTTGAATTCAACATCACAAACTACAAAGCAAGGGACTAGAACGCTCACTGTCTGTCTCACAAGGGAAAATTAAATGAAGAGAACAGTTTAAAAGTTACTGAAAATAATCTTTGTGATACCTACAAGTAACAGAGACAAATACAGGTCTGGGACGGATACAGAAGCAACCAGACTCTTAACATCAATGTCAGTAATGGTAGTGCAGAAGCTGACAGGGAAAAGCACAACATGACCCAATACCACTTGACACCTGAACCAGACTTTGAAGAGAAAGACCAATAAAAAAAACAAACAACAAAACCAAACAGAAAGTTGTGATTAAATCTGAGCACAGACCTTTACTCGGGGAGTTACAACCCAAGGATTCCAGCAGCAGTTACAGATGTAGGGCTGCACAAGCACCAGGGCAGCTATCTGTACAACCTACTGGCTCGCCCAGGGCACTCTTCAGCTGTTTACATCCAGACCCCCACAACACACAAGATAAAAGACACCGCACTGTTACTCATTACCAGAAACTATTTATTGCCGGGAGCTCCCTGTACAGTATTGCCTTCTTCAGTTTGAAACTGTTTCTCCTGACATTCAAGCCAGTGGTGAAATGCTTCATTAGCTGCTCCATTTAACACAGTTCCATTCAGGCTCAGAGAGAAGGATGCTATTTAAGATATAGGCACAAAGCAGTAGGAAATGAGATACTGATATTTTGGGGTGGTCAAAACATGCTTTTCATGCCTCAAGAGAGTGACTGACCTCACAAGTAACTTTTCCAATATTTTCTGTTGCAGAATTGTGACGGTTCCTTAAACTGGACACCTAAGAGTGCTCTAAAGGCTATATAAACATTGACTGATGAGCAATTGAGGAGAGGAGACCAAAGTCAGAAGCAGAGCAACTAGCCCAAGGCCACAAAAGCAGGTCAGTAAAACGTCGGTATCTGCCAGAGTTCAGGGACACATTTGTTCCCCCATGCCTTACCTCCCAGCAAATACTTATTCTTTCCTTAACCAAAGTTTCAGACAGGGGAGATGCTGCAGTAAGTTTGATGATGAACTGATGCACATCTTTTGGGTGGGAAGACAGAGAAATGCAAATCACGGCGCGGGTTTAGATCAATACTGCTGAAACGTGCCGAAGCGTCCGGCCCGGAGGAGAGAAAGGCCCCGTGCGTGGGCTGGAGGTACCAGCACAGCAGCTGGGTCAGCGCGCAGGGCAGCCCAGCGGGTGCCCACGGCAGCCCCACGGCACCGGCCCCGCCGCGCCGGCCGAGCAGGGCAGGGCGCAAGCGAAAGCCTCACCTGGCAGAAGGTCCCTCGCACCGACCGCCCGGGCACCAGCCACCTCGCGGTCCCCTGACGAAGCCGCTCTTCTCTGAGGATGTATTTCATCGTTTAAATACTCACTGCGCTGCTGGACCGCCGCGGCCCAATGGAAAAAGCGCTGCCCTGGCCGGCCCCGCCCAGGCAAAGAGCGGCGGCACCCGCGGCAGAGCCACGGCCGCCCTCGCACCCCCGGCCCGCAGACCGAGGCGTTCAGCCGGCACATCTCCCGGCAACAGCCCACCGCGCCTCGGTTCGCGGAGGGGGCACTCCGAGGAAGAAAACCGTTGGGGCGCCGCCCTGGTGCCGGCTCCACGCTCCCGGGAGCGGCGGGGCGGTCTGTGGCACGGCTCTGCCCCGGAGCCCCCGGCGCCGCTCGGGCGGCCCAGCGGGACCCACGTACCTGCCGGACAACGCGCTGCGCTCCCCGGCCCGCGCAGCCGCTCCGGGGGCTCGGCCAGCGCCCGGCCCGCGCTCCCGGCACGGCGGCCCCCCCCATCGCCGGGCTGTGCGACCGGCGAGAAGGGCCGGGGCTGCCCCGCTCCCCGGCACCGAACCGCCCGGGTTTCGGCAGGAGCCGCATCCCCTCGGCGGGCACAGCGGGCGGAGGCATCGCCCCGGTCCCGGCAGCGGCGCGGACCCAGCCCTCCCGCCGGCAGCAGCACCTGTGGGCGCGGGTCCCGGCGCCGCTCGCTCGCTCGCTCCGGGCTCTCTCACGCCTCCGACGGCCCCGCTCCCGCCCGGCCTCCCCGCGGGGACCGTCGTCAGACCGGACAAACGGGTTCCCCCACTTCTGCGGCCCGGCCCCGCCGCGCAGGAGGAGAGGAGGGGAGGGGAGGGGCCGCGCCGGCCCCGGACCTGCCCCTGTCCCGGTGCCTGTCCCCGGCACGGCCGGCCCTCGGCCCGCGAGAGGGGGGGCGGCGGCGGCCGCTGCCCCGGTTACGTGGCGGGACCTCCCCCGCTGCAGCCGCCCCCGCCCTGGCAGGTGAGGACGGGAAGGCGCTGCCCGCCCGCCCGCCATCCCCGGGCCGGGGAGCCGGGCCCTGAGCACGCCCCGCGCCCAGGGCCGATCTCCGGCAGAAGCCGCAGGGAGCAGGATGCGCTCCCCGGCCTGAGGGGCAGAACGCCGAGTCGCAAGGGGGAGAGCGCGTTAGTGGTAATGGCAGAAGTCATTGCCCTGGACAAAGAAACTTCGTCGTTCTCCTTCCTCCCCGTACACCATGTATCCAGGCCACCCTCGGCTCTGTACCCCCACTGCCATTATGTGGTGTTGGTGTGGTTCCATCACCCAGAGGAGATGCCACCGGGGCTTCAACAGTGTTTCTCTTGGGTAACATGGCTCAGGCGATGTTTTGGGCTATGAAGATCAGGGAGCAGTGGCTTCTGAACCACTGGGAGGAAGAGGACACAGCCCCAGGCCCCATCCCTGTTGTTGCAGAAGACAACACAGCCCCAGGCGCCATCCCCATTAGCAGTTCTGGATTGCTCCAGGCTTGTGCTGAGGCAGCCTGGCCCCAGCACCATCACTCACCACTCCAGTGATGACTGACAGTGCCTAACACCATGCCAGTGAGGGCAGGGGTGATGGCCACTACTGTCTGCTAGTCACTGCACCATGTGCGGCTGTGATGATCCATCTGGTGTGAGGATGGAGTTCAGTGCATCCCAAGGACACCAGGTGCTCCAGGGTTCTCTGGAGGTCCCTGCTCTCCCCCCCAGGCTGCAGCCCAGGAGATGGGTGCTGGCACAGGGAGACACAGCCCTTGTGATAGGTGAGACCTCCCTTGTGGTGTTAAGTGACAGAATTACTTTATTAATAGGGCTGTATAATGCTACAGAGAAAACTTTTTGAGAGGTACAGGACTTTGGCCTTTGTGAAAGGTCAGAACGGGCTCCTGGTTCCCAGGTCCTTCTAAGGAAGGATTGGACAGGTGGAGGATGCTCAGTCTTTATATTGTTAACACTCGAGACCAATAGTTTCGCTTGTTTCCAAATGAAGCAGTTGTGTGTAAGGTTGACAGTAGTGCAGTTCAGCTGCATGCTGTATCTGGCATCCTTTTCACTTTCAGGCTGCAGCAGAATACATATAAACATCTGAGGAGTGTACTGGGAACTCATCAAATGAATGTGGCAAGCTCCAACTATAAGTTTGAATTTGGTGTGTTTTCATAAGCCTTAGTATGTGGTCCTGTGTGAACTTGGCTACTAGTTGCCCTGAGCTGAAATCTGGAGAAGGCCAGGTTTTGCTGGTTTGTTGGCACCCTGGGTTTGTGGATGGGGTTTAATGGGAATTCAGGACAGACTGCAGTGATCGGGCAGTTCTTCCCCAGCCCACCTGGGTCCCTCCCTTCCCACCCTGCGGTCCCTCCCCTGACCACCCCACCCTGTCCTATCCACAAAGGCTCTTCCCTGCATCCCATAACATATCTCATGCCAACCCCCCATCCTCAGACCGTGCACTCATGGTGACCTCCTGTGATGGGTGTCACCCCCAGACCTCGGGGCTGGTAGCTCTGTGTTGACAGCCCTGGCAGGGGCTCTGTTTCTCTGCCCCTCCCTGACCCACTCTGCTCCTTTGCATGTGGCGAGATGAGGGGTTTAGGGCACATCCTCAGAGGAGGAAATAACCCTCACCCCACAAATATCCCGGGCATACCAGGGCCCCAGGGCACTTTTGAAGCAGTGCAACTATGAGGCAAGAAATGAACGTTTGGACCAGGGACCAGGAATGGTGGTGCTGGGAAGGGAGGTTGTGACGCTGCTGACAGGAGCCTGTGCCAGTCTGTGTAGCAGGAAGAATTGCCCAGATGCTTTTGATTGTTTTCCAGAAATGTGTTTCCTGCAGTGCCGTTATAAAGATTTTAAAAGTGTTTTAAATAGACCAGCTCAGAGAAAAATGGTCAATAATTGTTCCTAAAGAAACAAGAAATACTTTAAAAATTATTATGACATTTCTGCACGCATTTTTATTCAAAAATAATGCAGCTTATGGCCAGTGAAATGCAGATATGGTTACTGATCTGATTAGAAAAAATGGGAAATAGCATCTCTCTCTTAAAGCGGTAAGGGACCTGTAACATAAGCCAATGCTCTGGTATTTAACATGCTCTTTCTGCAAAAACGCTCTCCATCTTTTGCTCAGCGGCTGTAGGTTACAAATGTGCTTCTGTCATGTTTCCTGTCTAAACCAGACCAGCCTCTTTATTTTCTTTTAAATAAGACTTTATTTATTTTTTCATTTGACCTTTTTTTGTACGAGGGAAACCTCCAAAACTTCACTGAAAATGGTTTGACTGCACGGTGCTCTTGACTTTGTTTTGCTCCACCTATGCCAGCGGCTCCGTTTTGGAAGCCACGCAGGCTAATACAAATTGAGAGTAACCTACCAGCATCCATCTCATCAGGGACACGGGCTGTGCTGCCTCCGGTATCGCGATACCCGCTGCTGCTCTCCGGATCCCTGCTCGTTACGGCTGTGTCTCTTCCGTGCTTTGTGCAGCAGCGTCGCTGTGCTCTGCGGTGCCGGCAGTCCCTGCGAGAGCTCCTCGGCAAGAGCCGAGTCTCACCTGTGCCAGACTGTCCCTTTGTCCTGCTGCTGGGATCACCGGGGAGCTTCGGGTGTGTAGGCAGCAAGGCATCACTTTATGACTGTATCCATTGCAGAGAATAAAATTAATTTCCAGTTCCAACGATGCAAACAGTTCTGTTTCCTAGACGTTCCCTTTTCTGGCTGTGCTCCGTGGAACGTATATATACACATGGATTTTAGAGCAGTCCTTGTTTCTATAGAGAAAACCTCTTTGCAGATGAGTGAAGCACTGACGTTTCACATGAGGAGAGCAACTTTTTTCCCATAGTGATCTTGTTGTAAAATCAGGGCTTCGTGTTTCTAACCAGTGCAGAAAGGAACCCTTGGCTCTATCCGTTTTCTACATCAGTGATGATATTGTTGGCTTTTAAAGCAAATAATGTTTAATCTTACCTTCAAAACTGATAAAAAATGTTTGAGATTTAGGTTTATAAACCAGAAATAGAAAGAATAGAGGTGATTTTTACAGAGAGAAAGCAGCGTGTGCACGGTATGTACTAGTGCTTTTCCTAAAACGAAGGGGTTTTAGCAAAAAAAAAACCCAAAAAAGGCTCAGCATATTACACCTGCATATTCATCTATGCGAGCAAAGCATTTTACAACCACAGGGTGCGATGTCGGCCCTGGTCAGCGCAGCAGCGTGTTGCCCGAGCACCAGT
This sequence comes from Todiramphus chloris collaris, assembly GCA_025345505.1. Classification (NCBI taxonomy): domain Eukaryota; kingdom Metazoa; phylum Chordata; class Aves; order Coraciiformes; family Alcedinidae; genus Todiramphus; species Todiramphus chloris. Next base: position 422,321 of record JANVCC010000121.1, on the reverse strand, counting down.
CCCTCCTCCTCCGGCCGACAGATGGAGAACCACACCACGGAAACGCCTCCCGCGACCTCGGGCAGCCTCACGCCGTTTGCTCTTCTCAGGTTGCTGCAGGTTGCCGGGGAGCACCTTTTGCTCCAAAGAGAAGGTTACTCCGTCATTTCACGGGCCCGTAAATCTGCAGCTCCTTGCACAGGAGGTCATGCTGCCTGTCCCACCGGTGTCTGCTGGTTCTTGCCATTGCCTTTATAGTGCTGGCCGTGCCCGTGAGTCTGGGCGATGAGCTGGATCCACGAGATGACCAGGCTGCAAACAACTTTGATCTCTCTACCCCAAGGAAAAATCTTCATCAGTTGCCTAATACAGCTTGTCTCAGAGTATCAAAGGGCTGCCTGAAGGGTGGTCTGTCATAAAGATGTGGTAGGAACCAGCAGAGACAAGAAGAGGAATGGTGGGACCTCTCAGTTTAGCAGCAGCTCAGATTTATGCAGAACAAAATGGATTTTTTTTGAATGAGTCGGATGACTGAGAGATGATGTGTCAAAATCTGGTCCCGTGGAACTGGATTTGCAGTATGGTCCTATTGTCTTGTTAAGTAGCTTTGGAAAATAATTGCTGCTTGCCTCGAGGGTTTTTGTGAACTCAGTTTGAAGGCTAAGGAAGTACAGGCTTGAGCAAAAGATCTAAATCTCAAGATGCTGCTGGTAAAAAAAGGAAAAGATGGCAATCCCACAGTCTTGTGTTACAGACTTTAGGACTCACCTTGGGCCTTGGATTTTGTTACAGAACTGGTCTCTGGACCCTTTTGAAAAGTGCAATTTTACCATCAGAGCACACCCGAGAAGTCTGCCTTTTGGGGGGCGGGAGTGCAGTGTTTACTGTAGGAGGATATTTTCTCTTTTTTTCTCCCTGTGATTCCACCACTGAAAATTCAGTATTTTCTGCCCGTCACTCTTCTCTGCAGTCTGTAGAGTGAGGTGTCTTTTGTGATTGGGATGCGTCGCTCCTGAAGGGAGCATTAGCCATGTTTGGCTTCTGCCTAATGTATTTCATTGTTCATCTCTCAGCGGTTGTTTTGGTACGTTACAGGTTTTGTGACTCGTGCTGTTGGATGCACAAAACTGTGCAGATTTTGGGTAATTTGCTGCCTTTCTCTTTCTGAGAGAAGGTAATGTATGTTGGCTTGACTGAAGCAGCAACAAAAACCCGCTATTATTTTCTGTAGCTTACAAAGGGAGTCTGTCTTGTGCTTCCCTGCAGCTACTGTTGGAGGCACTTCTATGATCAGAAATTACTGGAATGGTATTCCCGGAGTCCTTTGTGCGCGGTTTACTCAGGACTGTTATCCCAGATAGCACACATTGGTTATTAGTGTACTCCTGACTTGCTGCCCTGCTAGAAAGAAGGGAGAAGCTACTCTGCCAGGCGATTCTAGCAAGAATTCTATGAGAATTCATTGTAAGAATGGAATCCCCCAGGAGAAAGAAAGGTAATAAACCAGTAATATTACTTACAAATTCAAAGTATTGTACAAACCTTAAATAATCCCTAAAGCAATTCCAAGAGGGATGTTCTAGTAAAGTAATTTCAGTGACTTAAATGCTGCTGCACACTCTGGCAGGCATTAAATACGATTACGAAGAGGGAAATAGAAGAATACTAAGGACAAATTATTGTGGCTGCAGGCTATGCATCCAGATGCTCTTAATGGATTGTTATGTCATGGACTCGTAGCCTACAATTGCTCTCTTGCCACGCGGTCTGGCATGTCTGGACAGGCTACCATCATTTTAAGACATAAAAGTAATGGTAGGTTATGTGGATTGATGGGGTTTCTTTCTATTTCAAGAACAGCTTGTGAGGAGGCCATCCGGCACTGTGTGATAAAGTCTGTCTTCATGGAGATTCCCAGCAAGAGCTCCTGGCAGCAGGTGAGGAACTGCTGCTGTACTCGTGAGCAGGCTGTGTTGGTGCTACCGCCGGGCAGCGTTAGGTGCCATGCCTGTACCTGCGCAGCTCAGCTCTGGAACAGGGGCTATCGTTGTCTCGAGGGGTCACAGATTTATCCGGCACATAGCAGCAACTCTCGGTCTTACCAAAGACATGCCACGTGAAAGTGAGTCAGTTTGTTTGTTTTCAAGGAAAGTTACTGCTTTTAGCAACCTCTCAAGAGTCATTTTATGTAACAGTTTCATGAGCAGGCTTCTATCAACAGCCACAGCTATATATATTTCAGAGGCATTACAACAAAGTGGCCACGTACAGCTTTTCTAAAACACTTGTCACGGCATCCTGCTTCTTTTCCTGTCTTGTAGCTCCTGTGGTTCTTTAGCAGGCTGCACGTCATTTCTGGTGGGTACCATGCTTCATGTGTCACTCTAACGCGTGTGCGTGCCAGGCGAGTCCGCGGGGCAGTGGGCACATCCCTGCTGGGGAGTGGGCTGCTCAGCAATTCACCAGCGGAGCATCTATGTTCCTGAAGGAGGATTTCTAGTAGAAATGGCAAGTTTGCATCCATTTACCTGTAGTCAAAAATTCCGTTAGTCTTCGCTGAAATATAACAAGACAGGAAGTACTGACACGATTGACTAAACTTCCTACACAAGGAAAATCAAATATTTTGGTCTTCTTCTTCTTTCCGTGTAACACGTCTCTACAGAAGGCTGCTTGATGGAAGTTAAAATGCTGTGGGAAAGATTGGTTTAGAATGTTACGGAGGGGAAGGAAGGGGCGTACCTGCCAACCAGCTGCGCTAATAACAGGCAGAACCTTGGAGTGCTCTTCTCATCCTTGGAACTCTCAGCCCTCCCTTTTAGAGCCAGAAGAACGTGGAGTATAACACCTGGGCTCATCACCAGCTTCATATGGGTTGAAGGTGTTGGTGGAGCCTTTGTACACAAGTGCTGCAGTATCTTCTGCGACTGCCTTGCGTCTCTGTTCTCTCTGAACACTGGAATTCTTCAGGGTGCTCTTGAACGCAGAGAGAATCACATATTTAGTGCTGAAATAAACAGGAGTTTGTTAGCAGACGTCTACGCAGTAAAAATGTATCCCTTTGATTTTATTTTCTTTTTGGATAGGCATTTGGAGCAGATTCAAGACTTAATATGCAGAGAAGCATGAGCTGAGTAGAAATACATCCACTCGTCCTATATTATGCCCCATTACCCCTTAAAATGTCTGATTTATGATGTCAGAGGCTGATAGCTTTCATTTGATTAAACTCCCAAAGTAAACAAAGCAGGAATGCCTAAGCACCGGATTGCTGGTAGATGTGATTTATGCTCTCTGGCAGTGTTCTATGGAAATGTCCGCAATTTTAATGCAGACACATCTACATTACATTTTTGCAGCTTCTCCACAAGTGCTGCTATTTGGACAAACAATATTTAATAATATATTGATATTGTATGTGCGCAGCCGGATAAACATGCGTTCTCTTTTCCTCTTTGTTGATTTGCTTAAACCCAGTGTCTTGGAAATAGACCCTTTTATTCCAACTTTCACAGGAGGAAGCATGTAATTATTGGATTTGGTGAATTAGCATCTGTTGACTTAGCTTGCTTCAAAGGCAGATTTATATTAATTATTTCAGCTGCTGCTGCTGCTCAGCTAAACCCGACCGGGTCTGGTGCAGAGCCCTCGTCTGGGCTCCGTGCTGGGGGTGGGTTTAAGAGCTAACAGGTTTAGGGCTATAAACCTGAGTATACTCTGGTGTTCAAACCACAAAAATCTGTCCGTCTAAGCATAAAGATATCATTGAGGAAAACAACTTCAAGAGACAAAGAGCCTGGAAGAGAGGGAGAGGAGTGGAAGAACTGGGGAAACCCAGCGGGAAGGAGAAATGGGGGAGTGACACAAGTGGAAAAGCAAAAACAGAAGGGAGAGAAGTGGGGAAGAAGGCAGTTAACTGTGACTCTGGGACAGACAGAGGGGGTCGATGCGTTTGGGGAGCGCAGACAAGGGTCAGAGGGAGGAGGAGGAGAAGGGAGGGCGTTGGGAGGGTGGCTGGGGGAGCAGTGAGGTGGCGGGAACACGCGCTGCAGGCCTTCCTGGCGGGCGGGCGGATGGAGCCTGGCCCAGTATCGCCCACTGCTGCAGCCTCACGCCGGGCTGGTGCTAGACCTTTGGTCCTGTTTGGCACAGACCCACTCTCAAAAGCAGAGAGAGCACAGCGGAGCCGGGGCCAGCTGGCACGGCTGGGCTGCCCAGCAGGTCTGGAAGGGACGCTAGCTCTGCACCGGTGAGATGCGCGGTGTTCCCGGGGGGAGAAACCTACCTTACCCTCGCCTTGGTGGAAGGTACATCAAGAAAATGTAATCTCATTCCAAAGTTATTATTCACTTACACTTTTAAAGAGGGATGGAGGTATCTGGAAAATGGGAGAGAGTTGGTTTGTTTACTTCAAAGCCAGAGAACTTTTGCTGAGGTGCTTGTAATGGGTGAGTAAACCCACAGTTTAATTTTGAAAAGACAGGATTGTTATTTAAGATAAGTAAAAAACCAGTTCATATGACCCATCAGCTTTAAGAGACAGAAAATCATAGGCATACAATAAAGTTAATGTCTGCTGAAAGATCAGGCAGAACACAGAGTAATGTGCTGCCTGTGTACAGCTGTATAGCCATCGACAGAGGTACGCTCACCAAAGTTTTTGACAACACAGAAGACTCAGTACCCTAATGAATCTCTTTTTCTCTCTCTACTAATCCTTCTCCCACTCAGCAGGAAAATGAACCGCAAAGGCTTATAAAAATGTCACACTATCAGAATTGTTGTAGAATAATTTAACATGTCTCTGGAGAATTATCCCTGACTCTTGCTTGGGTAGGTTGAGAAGCAGGTTCCCTGTGCTGTTCAACCTGCATCCTCGTGTAAACAAAAATTTAGATCCCGGTTGACGCTGTCTGGTTAACATTTCTGCACATAGTGTTTGCCTCACAGAGTCCTCCTGGGTTGTGTGTTTGTTTCCCAGAAACTGGAATCCTTGGTTAAGGCTCCACTTCCATCGTGAGGCTGCCCAGCTGGCAACCTCATCATGCCACTGGAATGCCTCGTAGCTGCCAGTTACTGGAAGTAAATAGTAAGGAAATAATGGCATAAACATTTCGCCTATATCTTACTATTTTCTGGTCTTTCAGCAGCAGGTACATGGCCACCATCTTGCTCTCAGAATTATTGCAGATTATTGTCTTGGCAGAGAAGCTCTGAAGAGCCTGGTTTCAGTGGACTGAGATGTCCAGTCCCCAGCTTCCCTCTCTCTGCCAGATGTTATCATTTACATGTAAATGTCAGCAGAAAAGACTGCTCAGAATTTTTAAAAGGGGCAAACAACAAAAAAGGTTTCTCTGGTACAGAAATGAAAATCTGCCGAACATTAGGGAGCTGAAGACTTAGTATTTCTAATGGAAATGTAGGTATTCCTTGATGATGATTTACCTACAGATCTTTGAGTGTCACAGGAGGAGTTTGCTCTTCTAAGGGTTGTTTGAGTCAAGGAGATCTGTGATCCCCTCCCTGGAGAGCATGTCCTGCCATGACCTGGAGGGTCTTCTGGCAAGAAGAGGTATCACTCGCTGCATTCTTCTGGGTCTTCTTCCAAGCACACCAGATGGAGATGAATATAGAAATGCCAGGAGAACAGTCTCCATGTGGTGCCGAGCCAGTCAGGACTGAATTGCATTGGAAGAGATCAACATCCCGAGTCACGACCTCCTTTTCAAACCGGGCTGACACCCTGTCTCTCCTGCAGCACACAGTGTTTCATCTTTGGAAATGTCTGGGGAGTTTTACTCTTGGTTCTCTCGGGTTTATTGTTCTAGCACATTAAGATGGATACCGCAGGGAGTGCTAGCAAGACTCAGGAATAGGAATTGAATAGCTAAGGGTGCAGTGCTTCTGTTGCTTTGTCTTCTTTCACAGGAACTGCCAAGTTTGCTGTCCCAGCTGTGCTCAGCTTTTGCTTTTTCTGTGCCCTTGGTGGCGAAAGGAAGTGGGGGTTTATGTCGGGCGCTAGCTGTGGTGGGGCTCGGAACAGACACTGTACTCCGAAGCCGGGCACCGGATCGGTTCATATGTACTTTGCATTGCATCTTAGCAGTGCCCTGGCCGGGCCGTCTGGATCCCGAGTGGCTGCGTGGGTACGCTAGAGTTCAGCTCCTCCTGGCAAAGCAATAAAAGCTGGGCTAAGCGTGTTTATTGTTCTCCACAGCTCACAATTGCATCACGAAGCTTCCCGGGTATATCACCGAACTCCTACAGGTGATAATTCCATGTACTTGATCAAGACCTTGTTCCTCAGCGGATCCTTAGTTAGCGTTCCGCTGTCCTGCCCGGCCGTGGTGATGTGCTGAACAGCGTGTCCGCGTGAATCCGCACAGCTCGCCGCACACGTCCTTCCCTCACGTGCAGGTCTGAGTGCTCTCTCTAATGTGGCCATTTCCTAGGGAGAGGTCCAGCTTGACTTGCGGGGAGGTAAAGCTGCAGTCTGAAAAGCAGACCTTCAGTTTCTGGTGAAATACGCTAATTCTGCAAATTCCAAAGGATCTGTGGGACAGCACTTTCTTTTATAATCATCCTTGACTATACCTCACTATCCCGTACTTATTAATTGAATCTGTGGAGGAGAAAAGGCCAGTCAAGTCTGGTTTGAAAATATTTACATCAAATCCTCCAAGGCTTTCAGGTAGTTCTGAGCTGCAGAAACATCTCCCCCAGTTTCCCACTGGAAATGTTATGTCCCAAGCTAGCAGCAAAAAAACCTAGAGCAGCATGAATATGTAAAAGCGGCTGGAGGTGCTTTATCTGTCCAAAGATAACCTGTAGTTTTGCTTTGGTTTGCTTTGTTTCTGAACTAGTAGAAAGCGCTCGTAGAGGGAGCCCCAGTTCCTGGTCTGTGTTTGGAAGCAGAGAGCTGGGCGGCGCAGTCCTTGAACGCAATACCTCACTGCTCTGCCAAGAACCGATCGGGCAGAAAGTCCTGACTTGTCTCAGAGCCATTCCCTGGTGTTTCCAAAGAGGACAGGGAGAGGGGTTAGTCTTTGCAACAGCTTCTCAGGAAGGCGCGTGGGGGCGATTTGGTTTAGCCTGTGTGAAATCGCCCCTGGTGAGCTGTGCTTCTGCCGCCTCTGCTCTCTTTCCCGGGAACCACGGCAAAGGTGTCTGGATTTGCAGCCCGTTCTTCTGCTTGCTCGCGCACAGACCTGTCCTGGAGCTCTGCTCCGACCCTCCCCAGGCCTTCCTGCCGTCCCTGCTGGTGCTGGGCCGGCAGCATCTCCCTGCCTCTCATTCCAGCTGCGGCTTTCGCGTCCCGCGTTCCCCCAGTGCTGCTGAGGGGAGCTCGGCGCTCCTGGGCTCTTCTGTGCCGGCTGAACACTCGGCTTTCTCACGCCACCCTTGCAGCTACTGCATTTCTTTACACTTAGCTAGCTTACTATGTTAGTAGGCTTGATGATAATCTCAGTCTTATTTTCAAGTAAAATGATGAATGTGCTTTGGGAGCCCCGAAGGAGTGCTTGCCAGGAGATAGTGGCAAGAGTTTACAGCATTTCCTCTCTGGCCTTTGCAGGCTGGGTGAAATGTTTCCTCTGCTGCACACCCGCAGCCAGCGGGGCCATTGCTGCAGCGAGTGAGGGCCGAGCAGAAGTCAGCCGAGAGGCGTGCAGTCTGTCGAGGCGCTAACGCTGCCGCAACAGATGCTGCCGCCGCCAGTCAAAACCCGCTGCTTTGGTGTTGGCTCACGGATCGAGTGGCCGACGCAAGAGGCTTACAGGCTAGCAAAATTAATTCCAGTTTCAAAAATCTTTCAGGCAGAGAATGCGCTTAGTTATTAATGAGTCCTCCATGGCTCTGCAGCTCTGGGGAAAGATATTGGGAAAATAGAAATACAGAATGGCATCCTGAATTGCTTGAATATCTATGCAGGCAATATTCGGAAATGAGAAGTGAAATACCCACTGAAGCAACTAACAAAGGAAGTCAAATTTCTCTCTGCCAAAACCTGTATTTGTCTAAAAATTGAGTGATTTTCTTAGCAGCGTAGAGGATGAGCAGCTTAGGAATGCTGGACTGGTTCCACACCATATTGAAAGCAGGACTGTGTTTTGAAATGCTCTGCTTTGCAGAGCAGTGGTGTCTGTGAGACTGTGGTTAGCCGTAGGCCAATAGCCCACGTAAACATGACATACCAAAAGGGTAATTGCAGAGACCAGTCTTTGGTGGTCTAGGAAGAAAAACTGAGTTGACTACTGAGGCCAAGAATTTTAGGAGATGCTGTAAAGAAAGGAAAACTTAGAGAAATTAATAGTAAATGTAGATAATGTTTTAAGTCAAGGTAAAATGTCACAGGTTTCACGTAACCTGGTTTTGGCCATTTTTTGTTTGACAGGTTAATATCTTAACTCCCTGTATGGTTGATGAAGAAAAATGTCCATGAGTGTAATTCAAAGGGCGGGTGGACTGAACTCATTCATCTTCAGAGCCTAAATTGGCTCTGTTCATTGTGAAGAGCTTGTTTTCTAGTGGGCTGACATCCCAGCCTGGTGTAGGCCCACCCCATCCCCATGGATGGACATGCGGGCTCCATTTTCAGAGGAAGATCATTCCTAATATTCCCTCTTTTTGCAGCCATGGTTAGAAGAAAGACACCCCTGCTCCGAGGTACACAAACACCAGACTGCTGAGGAGGCAAAAATAAGTCCGGAGGAAAGTAATTCTATATTCTGGAGAGCTGATTTCAGTGAAGTCTTAGACCTGTGGCAAGATCTTGAAAAACCAGACCTGTCTCTCATGTAAGTATGAGCCATGTGAATTCCACCTCTTTCAGGGTGAGACTTGTCAAAATAATTTCAATTTTTATGTTTTGCACAATATTTAATCCCTCTCTTTTCCTTTATTGCATTTTGCATCCATTTTGAACCTGCATAACTGCTCAGACTCTTGTACTCACACCAGCTCTGTGAGTCACTCTTTAAACATGACTTAACCCACAAAGATGAATATTGGGTTTGCCTAACATAATCTGGCAGAGAGTGTTATCTGCAGAAGTTTCTGGGTGAATTAGAAGAATCTGGGATAGCCTTTGTAGGCTTGTTTCATGCCTCAGCATTTGACTCACGACTCTGTAATCTGGTATCATCTTCATGGCTTTATGTACCTCTCACCCGCCTACGTCTCGGATTTATTTTCCTCCTACTCACCCTTTTGCTCACTACAGTCCTCCCAGTTCTCCTCTAACTAATTCCTTCATCTCATTTTCCTCTTCTCTGTTTCGTTCGTTCCCTCTCTTCCATCATCTCTGGCGCTTGGAGTGTTGAGATGGTAGGATGCTTGGCCAAGGGTCCGATGTGGACTTTACAACCAAGGGTGAAGTGCCTTTTGGGGCTCCTTGAAAGACTTACACTGAGTACTTTCCTTCAGTATTTTGGTGCACAGATTTTCTTAACTGCGATTCCTTATCCCACACCAGAACATCTTGTAATGTTAATCCTAAATAGCAAGACATCGAGATGGCTTTCACCAGCCTTACGCATACACTTACAGAGCTGTGTAGGTAATAGTGGTTGTTATGACAGCTATCACCAGATATCCCTGCGATACGTGCTTCTAAAGCACTTACTTCTCATCTGCATGAGATGCCCGGGCTTGGGAAAAGCTGCTGTTATGTGAGGTCCTACAGATGGGAGCTGGTGAGTCAGCGGTGAGGTCCGGCTCCAGTTAAGGCCCCTACAGTGCAGTCGCTCTCTTGGAGCAAGGAACTGGTGCAATTGCCTTCTGCTTACAGTACATAAATAGTCTATTTAGAGTATAGACTGTGTCTGTATCTCACATTTCTGCCGTACAGAGAAACCTGCCTACAAACCCTGGAATTCAGCTACTGAGCAGAAGTGTCATTCTGGTGTCAGAATACACCTTGTGAAACATGAAGCTGAAGTAAAATAATTTTTGGGCAGACATGTCCAAATAGACAATGCAAACCTGTTTGTACCTTGTAGGCGATGTACTTTAGATGATCTCTAAGGTCCCTTCCAGCCTAAGCCATTCTGTGAGTCTATATTGTAGTCCAAATGGGGAGAAGCAGAATAAAATAGCAAATCGTTTGGATTTCTGAAATGCATTCCATGATTAAATTCCACGGGTAATGTAATATTAAAAAGGGTGTCTAATCTTGCAGCAACATGCGTGCTGTGAGCTTAAATACAGAATCAAATGTCTTTGTGGCAGGTCTCTATGAAGGATACTAAAAAGAAAAAGGTTTTTTAATTAATTATTAGAAGGTTCTGAATCTGTGATTTGAAGAGAGACTCTGCTTCTCACAAATCATCTGCACCTCCAGTCTCTGGGCACATCCATTTTTTCATAGTCGCTTTGTGGCCAGAGCAGCGCTGGTGGCACGGAGAGGAGCAGATTACTGCTGAGCGGCGCTCACCGTGCGAGGGCTGTTCTGCTCCTCACCCTGCCCTGCCAGCGAGCGGCCTGGGGGGCACGGAGAGCTGTCAGGGGACCCAGCCAGGACAGCCCACCCCGGCCGACCCCAGGGGGACGTCATGTTCAGTAATAAAAACCAGGGAAGAAGGAGGAAGGGGACATTGAGAGCCATGGCGTTTGTCTTCCCCGGTCGCCGCTGGGGCGAGGGAGCCCTGCTGTGCTGGCTGAACGAATGAAAGAATTCCTCCTTGTGCTTTGCTGCTGTGCACAGCTTGTGCTTTACTTCTTCACCTGCCTTTACCTCGACCCGCCAGCTCTCACACTTTTGCCTGTCTCCTTCTCCCCAGACTGCTGTGGGGAGTGAGGGGGTCGGGGGAGCGGCTGGGGGGCTGCGCTGCCCTGGCTGACCCCCCAGCACACACGGCCCACGGCAGCGCCCAGCGCCGGCCAGAGGTAGCTTTGCAGTAACCTCAGCAAGGGGCAGACACACGGACTGCATTTCTGGCTAACCTTATTGACAGTACGCAGATGCATTTGCGGCTCAAGTTTGACTTAGACAAAGTATGAGAAAACAGATGGAAAATATTTCAGGTCTATTTTACACATCATCGATTTCATGGTATGCATCCCAGCTTCCTCAGCCTGCAAATGAACCATTTATAAAGATAATTCAACTAATGTACAGATGACTGATTAATTTTCATACTGCAATCACACTAATGAAACTTCCATCAAAATGCCGACAAGTTTCTTCTACTTCTAAACTATAATTGCTGCAGTATCCACTGCTACAGTATTCCTGTGTTTTAAGATTCTTTGAGAAGTTCATTTAATAAATTGTGCTATTACCATTTTCTTTGGTTGAATGCTCAGAACTCCTTAAAAGTGATGTGAAACGAAATGGAACCAAACAGCTCATTAAACACTAATATCTAAGTGCCTCTGCTTGAGCTGATGGGATTTATGCCACATTGCGACAGTCACTGCATGGGGCTGAAGCTCAATCTTCTATCCCTTTCTGAGTGATGCTTTTCCGTGGAGAGGCTGTCCCAGGGCTGCAGCCAGCCCATAGAGAAGGCAGGGGGCTTGCTCCTTACAAGCCTTTGCTTCACTATAGCTAGAAGATGACTAAACCCTTGGGCTTCACAAAAAAAACCCCAAGCCAACCAGTGTACTAATAATTGTGCTTCTGTTAATATAGCATGCTTTATTCAAGAACAGGTATTTTCTGAAATACTTTATTTGAGGACACTTTATGTGGAGAAAACCACAAAAGGTCACTTTTTCCCAAATCTTCATAGCCCTGTATTAATGTGCTTGAAACCTGGTATAGGAACAAGGCGTTCCCAGCAGAGCACACCTGGCCAATGTCAGCTTGTCGGTGTTGTTGCTGCTTTTTCTGGAAGTGAGGTGAAGGATGTTGGCTTCCGTGAGATTTCCTGGGCTGCTCTGAGCCTTAGCACCACTGGGAGGCAGGGCAGATAACAGCTTTGACGGAAGAAACAACCAATTCATCCATCATTTAAAAAAAAAGTAATCCTTTTATTGGTTTCTTAGCCTTCAGTTAAATCGGTTCCTGTTTACACCAATGTGTAACCTGAATGAAGTCCTTGGGCTTTCTCAGGTCACTGACTTCTCCACTGGCAGCAGCTAAACATACAAATCCAAGAACTACTGTAAGAGGTGTGGCAGTCCATGCTGATCAGTTCGTAACCATAGTCATAGTCTTTGATGGCCGAGATAGAAGATGGAGAAAAAGCTGGTTTCTCTGTGACGTAGAAAACCAAACACCGGAAGCTGCAGGGAACACTAATAAAGATCTGCAAGAAATCTGTCTCAGGCCTTTCACCCAAAGGCCTCCCTGTGCCTTGGAAACGCTCTGGAGCCTCTGTTAGTGTTGTCGGAATTTATATACCCAGACTGAAGGCGCAGAAAGGGAAAGGGCATTGCTACTGTTGGGAGAGGGACGCCAAACCTCTCTCTGTATGACAGGAAAAAAGATGGTAGGGCTGAAATGTCTTGATGTACCCACTTGAAGTAGTTTGTGTGCTATTAGTCATATGTTTGTCTCATTTTAAAGGTCATGTTTTGGGGATCGCTTCTGCTCCTCCTGAAACTTCAGGCATGATGAAGCGGGGCTGTGACTCTGCCATGAGAATACAAAAGCTTCTGGAAAAGATCTGTTTTGACTGACATGCCTTGAATTCTACTAGAAGCAAATTTCTGAGGTCATCTGAATTTGAGGTAAGCAAACAAATTCTCCTTCATAAACATGACATTGCAAAACTAGGGATAGCCCTAATAGTGTATCTCATTATTAATGTAAGCTGACGTGCACTAGGGGGAGAGTTGGCTTATCTAATTAGCCTTTCCTGGCTTCAACTCTAATGATTTTCCCCATCAGTCTCTACATTTCTCACAGAGGAAGTAGCAATACACTCTACATTCCGCAGGAGACTGCCTGTGCTGACAAAGCGGGGAACAGCACTAATGTAATGGTCTTAAAATGGAGCGTGTGCGTGTTTGCACGCGTGGGCAAAATTTCAGTTGGACCAGAGGCAGTGGTAAACAGTTCATCAAAAGAGGGGAGGGAAATGGCTGGAGTATTTCTAGTTCCTGGAGATATGGCAGCTACAACAGAAGATGAAAAATCAGACAAGGGTGTCCAAGGCTTGTAGAAAATCCCTTCACATAAATCAAGTTGTCCACGACTCCCTGTGTGGATGCTGAAAAGCTGCTAGCAGAGGAATTTTCCTAGGTTCTCACAATATTTGGTGAGAATCCTGCCTTTCTCACACGTGTTATGAGAAACAGTAGGACAGTTTTGTAAACTAGACCAACACCTGGTGTTTTCCTAAGTTCTGTTTATGGTACATTGGAAAAATATTTTGCAATAGGTGCTGTAGGACTTTAGCCACTCACCCTAGGAGATGGGTGATCACTGACCCATCGCCCTGTGGGGCTAGGGGATAGAAAATGGGGTTGTAAATTAATAAAGTTTCTTCTTTTGCCTGCTCTTGCTGAATTTATATGTTGCTGCATCTCTCCGCTCCCGGCATAAACAGCGACACGCCTGAGTATTTACGCCGACCTAACCATAGCAATAATGAAGCTCAGTATGAGTGAGAGCAAACCCGAGTACCATCCGAGCGACCCACACAGTCACTAGTGTTTGTAAGTGGCAGTTGCTTTGCCCTTCAAGTGCTGATATGCTACATGTTCCATGTAGCCGTATGTTCCATGGCCTTGTTCCGCCACCACGCTGTTTGCCTCGTAGATGTTGACCAGGACTTCCCTTCTGCTGCTGGTCACAGCAGCTTGATTGCAGCTCCTCTCTGGCTCCGTCACCGCGATGCAGATCGTGTCACGTTCTTGGCAGAGCGTACGTAGCCGGTGTGTATTAGCCCGTGTCCTGTTGAATACGTGCGCCCGTGCTCGGCGTTTCCGAGCACCACCGTGAGCTGCTCTGTAGCTGTGAGCTGGCTCAACACTGAGTCACCCCTCATCTGCTCGCTGCCCGAACCAAAATATCCCAGAGAGGGCAAAGCCAGCACAGTCTGCATGCAAAACCATAGCTGGCAGCCATAGTGGGGGAAAGGCTACAAAAGGCACTGTGTTTCTTAACCGTTCAAAGTTACTGACTCTTGGGATAACCCGTTCCCCTTCTCTCACTTGCATCCAGCTTTCCTCAAATACCGAGCAATGTCGTGTGCACGGTGTACTCTAAGCTCCCGTTCTTCTTCACTCCCTTTTTGCTGCTTGCAGTCCTTGTTATCATTTCCAACCTGAATTTTAGTGGGACTCTTAACACAGCTCTCTGCTCTTCGGAAGAGTCCCTGTCCATGCTGATCAGTTTGTAACCATAGTCATAGCTGGCAACTGGAAAGCAGTGAAAGCAAGGTGGAAGGTATTAGTGGAGGTGAGACGCTGTGAAGAGGCTGCTGGTGGGATGAACCATGCAGCCGGGTCCTTCGCAGGTGTATGGCAATCACTCACAGAAATCCTGCCCGTTCCCTTTGGAAGCCAGGGCTGGGCAGCCGCCGGTGGGGCTGGGCAGAAATGGTGCCTATGGACAGTCACTAGCATGTCCTCTGTCCTCGAGCCCTTTCCTCATGGTGGTGGGATGCATCTTCCTGCCTGCAGCAGGTACTGGAAGAACTGCAGACTTATCTGCTGAGTTGCTCCTTTCACCTGTTTTCTAACTCGGGCTGTGGATCCTCTGCAGCTGAAAATGTAGAAACTAGCTGTCTGCTTTAGTAGAAGAGCCTTTCATGTGGAAATTCAAACAGGGAGATAACTGAGCTTCAGGCTGACTACTAGAAGGGCAATAGCATCAAATAACATCTTCTGATCTTTTTTCAGTCTTAGAACTCATTCAGCATGGTAATTGTGTCCATATCTGATACTTAACCTAAAAATCATACATGACACTTGAAAGAGAAATAAAAATGTTCTAGGATCTAAACCAGGAATGCTTCCATGGGCTGTGTACGGACAGACTGGAGAAGAGGAGCCTCTTCTTGTTTTGAAGTCCAGCCCCAAGCCAGCACTGCTTAGAACGAAAAATGCTGAAGTGGATTCTTTAAACGGTCACTCTAAAGATCAGATGAAACAAATCGCCGTTTACAGAGAGGTGTGGCACGTGACGAGGGTGTCCACAGTGTTGAAAGGGCTCTGCGGGGTGGGGAGGTGGAACTTGGGAGCCACCCTCCAACAGGTCCAACTCTGTAGATGAACTGGCAGAAACGGTAGCATCAGCAAACACGTGGGCAAATATAAAATAGAGGAAAGAGTCAGCAGCGTTTGGAGTGGGATGCTGCCTTCCTGTGCCCTCTACGTCATTCTGACAAAGTTCCCCAGCATGCGGGCAGGAGCGAGCTGCCGGACAGAGCTGGGTTTTAGGGAAACCTTCAGGGGGGTCACAGGTGACGAAGTTCCCTCCATGTGCCAGGAATTGACTATAGAGTAAGAGACAGGATGTTCAGTTTCCACAGTGCGGAAAGAGGACAAGCAGAGTTTCTTAGGGGTCCATGCTGCAGCCTAGTATTAGGTATGCTTGTAAATAATTTGCTAAAGATCATGAAGTGAAAAGGTTTACTGGTGATTATTCAAATGTAGGAGATAATGAGAAAAAACCCAAGCCAGCTGAGAAGAGCTGCACAATAATTCCATGCTGCTGAATGAGTGGGCAGGGGTACAGCACGACGACATTTAATGTAGATGAATGCAGAGTAACAGAGAGAGCCAACCCCAGTACAAAACTGCAGTGGTCTGTCCTGCCCTACTTATTCAGGTTCCTGCCGCGCTGTCGGTACGGTTTTGGAACCGTCGGTTAAACACCCCGTGCTTGTCAGAAACAGCTGCTCCCAAGAGGACTGGTTCAGAATAACTAGAAAGGAAACAGCAAACTGAAGAGAATACAGTAAAATGCTGCAGTATAAATCCCTTGACACCTTCACCGTGATTACATCCAGTCTTCAGCTCCCAAAGTCCTGGAGACTAAAGCCTAGAAAAGGTGTAGCAGACTTAACAAAAGGTGGGGTAGGGACACAAAAATGAGCAAAAGTTAAGAAAATCTTGTGTATTTGGAGGGACTGACTGTGCTATAGGGCTACAGCCTAGAAAGGAACTGAAAGAGGGGGCTATGGGCCAGTAACAGCATGTATCTCTGCAGAAGGTAAGCAGCTGCTAATTATTCCCTGTTAACCATAATGTAAGAAACAGGAGAAATAAAATTAGAAAAAAAATATAGAGAAGCAAAGAGAAGGAGGTAATTTTTCACACAGTATGTTTGAATTTGTTATTCCAGTATAATGCAAAAAAATTTGCAGAGGTTCAAAAAGGGTTTTGACCAGTTCAGAAAAGACAAACGTACCAGAGCCTAGAAAGTACAAGGATGCAGACTCTGGCTCCCGAAGCCTTTGCGCTGCCAGCTACTGGAAGATGGGAGGTTATGTAGCAGAAGTGCTACTGCAGGCTTGCCTTGTTTGCTTCTGGATACAGGCAGAGACAAGATACCAAACTGGAGGAGCCTGAACTGTAATTGCACCAGTCTCAGTTGGGTTTTCTGCCCCGTGAGGGGTGAACAGTACTTGGAGCGTTTGTGAGGACAGCTCCCAGCGAGGGGAGTGAGGCTGGGGGCAGGATGCCCTGGGTGGTGTAACAGGAGAGACGGCATTGCTCTGTAGATGCCCTGGAGATTAGAGGCTATAGTCCTGAATCAGGCAGTGCTGCAGTGAGTGTCCTGCATGACTCATTGGAAACAACCATATTTCTCAGTGGACCTGTTAGAAGTTTGTGTGCCTCTCATCATATCTGACCTCTTAGTCTGTTGGATGCTCTCCCTCACCTACCACCTACCTACACTGGTGAGTGTCACATGGAGGTTGGACCCATACGTTGCTGACTGAGCCTGACAGGATGCATAAATTTAAGAAACTTTACTTTTCATCACTTTTCCATAAAGCTTTCAGGGTTAGGTTTTTTTTTCTTTTCCTCCCTGGGGATGTCTGCCTGGAATTCTCAGTCATCTGAACAAAACCAAGATTGATTAAACACCAACAGAATGTGAAATCCAAGTGAAAGGAACACTTTGCATAACAAATCTCATGATATTTGCATTTCTCATAAAGTAAGGTTCATTATGGAGACAGAAGAAAAGCCTCTGCACTGTGACAGCAGCACTCGCATCTCTCATCAGCTCGAGGCCTCCTGCCAGCATGACACAGCTCTCTGGGGACCTGTAGCCTATCAAGTTACCCCCCTGACTGGAAAACTGACATACCATGAGAGGTGGCAAACTGTAAGAATTTCCTGTAATGTCTAAAAACCAGCTCACTGACTACATCAAAGACCTTTAAGAATCATTAGCAGCCACTTTTCAAAGCCTTTGTGATACCACACCTCAGAGATCAGGTCATACAATTCTGTTAAGACTTTTTAAGATAGAAAAATATGGGGGTTTTTTTCCTTTCCTGCAAACTATGAATTACTGATAGAAACAGGCCTTCCCTCGGCTTCTTTAATGTTAACTTTGCTTATTGGCTCAAATTTACAAAGAAAGAGAACTTTGGAATTTGTCATGAAGGTAAAACCCTGCTACTTCTGAGAAATCCTGTTTCAGGGAACGTTAGAGACGTGCGGTTTTGACCCACTCCTTTAGAAGTAAGCACACAGAACTGGGAGCACATTAACCTAGGTCAGATTATAGATCCTGTCCCTTGTTGTGAGAGGAAAGGACTAGCCATGGTAGAGAGATCCTAAGTACAAAATTGGCTTCATGGACTTCAGCGTTTGCAAGTTTAGGTCCTAACTAGGAGCATTTAGATGTACCTAAAAAAACCACACAAAAAAAGCCCCCTTTGGCTGAGGAAGATCAAGCAGATCAACTCACTTGTACTGAATAATCCTACATTCCCTAAAAGCAAAGTAGATTGACGTGAATTTTCCTTTCTTTGTCCACTGAAGAAAGCAGTTAATTAACAAGTGAAGAGACGACTTGAGAAATGAATGCTTTGTTGAAATCAGCTAAAAGTGAAGGAAAACCAGAGAAAATGGTTGACCTTAGGTGGCTTATGGTAGATTTTATTTGATGTTTCTTTTAAAAGCGTATCATTTTCATAGCAGTCTCAATATGCCAAAGTAGCATAAATATTGAGAACCAGAACAGTTTTGTAAAGAAACGCCTGACAAAAATAGTTGTCAATGCTTATTCTGATTTTCTCCGAGTCATTTCTCAAGAAGATTCATTTTTCCAGTTCTCTGCTTTGTTTTCCTGATATCTGTGTTTAATCCATCTTCTTGTCACCCCTGAACAAGCTGCTGCCACCTGCCAGCTCGGGGTGAGCCCGTGGCACGCGCCTGTGCCGCTGGAACGGGTGGGCCTCCCTTCTTTGCCGCGTGGCATCCCCAGCCTCTGCTGCTGCAGCTCCTGTGCTGGCACTGGCGCTCGTCGACATCGTGACGGATCTGGAGTCAAGAAAGAAAATGATTTGTCTTCCTTTTGAAGCTGTTTTGATTATTTTGCATTACCGCTGACATTAGGTAGGAAGTTCTGAAAGGAGATCTCTATGTATAATGTATCAGCACTTTCTGCCCGCGCCTGTTTGACACGCATCCAAAGCGTTCAAAACCGCAGAGAAGTTACAACACAGTACAATCCTCGGGAGGGAGGGGCGAGTGTCTCGCTCATGCCCGAAGGATTGTATACGGGAAACAGGATAACAATTAACCCAGCCAAAAGTTGGGTCAGACCTTCTACTGCTGAAGACAGAGAAATTCCACTGACGGTAGGGACGGTGCAGCCTGGCACAACAGGGAGACTAATCCACCCTTTGACTTCCGTGGCTAATCCTAATGAAGATCCTCTTAAAACACGGCCACTCCGAAGCCTGAGCCAATATTGGCTGAAGTGATTTCATACTGTAACATTTCTGCTGACGGCACCCAGCTAAAGGACACTGCAGTGTGGCACTTCTACCTGCTCCACGCACAGTGTTGCCGTCATTGGAGGACACTCTGTCCAGTCCCAACGACAGGAAGGTTTCTAGCTCTTGAAGTGTTTACCTGGGTGTTTTTACCACACTGTAGCACAGACATTTAAAAAGAGTATCTTGATACAGGCCAGGGGATGACTGTTCCAGCCTCATAAAGTAATGAAACCAGAAAAGAACAGAATTGAGAAAACAGCTTAGTAATAAAATATTAAAAGCTGTCTGTGGGAATTTGATTCAACTCAGTTTGTAACTTTGATGAGTTTTCTGTGACATTTTCAGTAATGTCCAAAATACTAGCATATTTTTAAACAGTTAATCTTCTACGTTCAGAACCAGTTTTCTGTGTTCAGAACCATATTCGGCCCCTAGGCATGTTAATAATGCTTTAAGAAAGATTTATACTGAAAATAAGATACAATGTTGTCATTCGTGCGTAAATCCAATCAAAAGTTAAAATTTCTTATGCAATTTTTCCGGGAAAAAAAAAAAGAGAAAAGTTATCACCATTGGCAAGCTTTACAGTGGGAAAAGCCTTTTATTTGAGCAAAAGATTGCTCAGTAACAACATTAAATATTGAAGTATGTTGAAGCGTGTCTGTAAACATCCTTCTCTTGGCTCAATGCGATGTAGATTTATTTTCTCCTCTGTGAAATTAACGAAATTCTATTTCAAAGTAAGGACTGAAAAGACAGTAGGATAAAATCTGCAACTTTCCATCATTGCTTTTGCGATTCGTGAAGCTCCGTGGAACTAGCGATACACTGTGAATGGAATATTTTAAAAATCCCCTTCGAAGTCCTTAGAGCGCATCAACGGTTTAAAAGGCAAGGGAATTGCAAAAACGAACAGGCAGCCAGTAGCCATCAATCGAAAGGCGGTCTCGTCTGCGTGATCTTTAAGTGCAGCTGCCGTTCGCAGCATCCAAAGGCATTGAAGCCGCGGGAGCGAGCGAATGCAGCGTGCCCTATTTTCACACCAGGCTATTTGCGCTTTGCGTCTGACGAGGCCGGGGAGTCAATCGGTTCTGCAGCAGGCACTCAATACCTCAAGCGTAACCATGCTTGTTTAAAAATAGCCCGATTGCTGATGTAATTAACACTGTGCCGTTCCTAGCGGTGACGGCACCGGCACCTCGGCACGCCAGTGACTCGAGGCAGAGCGGCAGCAGAGCGTGTGGTGGGGCTGCGGCCTGGAAAGGAACGTTGCCTTGGCCCTGTGGGATTGGGAACACCTCACTCCTGGCCCTGGGACCACCACAGCCTCCGGCAGCTTGTGGTCAGCATAGAGCGGCACGGCACAGCATGGTGTAGCCAGTGTGGTCTAGTGTGGCTAGTGTGGCATGGTGTGGCCAGCATGGCATGGTGTGGCCAGCATGGTACAGTGAGACCAGGACAGGCAGGGTGGAAAGAGAGACAGGCCTCTCTCTGCTCTGCTTCCAAACTGCACCCCCAGGCCAGGAGGAAAAGCAAAGGCTTAGCCGGGGTGCCCAGCCCTGATCCGGAGCTGGGGCGTCCAGCTCTGCCTTGCCACTGCCCCTGTCCCCCCTCGCTGACGGCCGTTGTCCCTCCTGGCTGCACTGTCCCCGCGAGGCACCGGGAAGTGTTGGCAAACAGCTGGCTGGAAACAAAAGCGTCGTTGCCCCATGCCCGTTCCTGGTGGCCACAGTCCAACAGCATCCAGATGAGAAAGTAAAGACCCTTGCTGGAGAAAGCCAGTAACTGTTTCCTGCAGGAGAAGCGATTGGAAGTCTCTAAGCCCCAGGGCTTCTGGGCAGTCGCTGCAGCTCGGAGGTTCACAGCCAGGGGAGCTGTGGCCGGGGGCCTGTGCATGGGCTGTGTGGACTATCTCACTGGGGGTTTCTGTGCCATCATTTCTTATTTCGTGGCAGTAGTTTAGAAACTGTTGCTGTGAATTTACAGCTCCCAGTGAATAGAATCGCCTGTCATTTTGGACGGGCTCTGGTAGCGGTTTAATACCTTAATGCTGTTTGGTAAGCCAGTGAAGCGTCCATCTGATTTCCTAAAGAGCATTTTCTGCTTAGGTTGTGGCTCTATTAATCTATTCAAGCCAATTCAATAAAACCCAAACCATCTGTATTGGTGAAGATCATGGTTTATTTAGATTTTCTTTGTGTCTGCTGTCAGTGGTTGATTAAAAGTACCATGGATTTACAGTGTAAAGTCTATATATTGGCATGTGACAGTGACCTTCTAAGTAGCATCTCCCGATATTTGAGTAGCAGCTGGTACAGCTAAGTCTGCCAGGAAATTAAACCACAGCTACAAATAATGAAAATAGCAAAGCTTTTGCAGTGTGTAATGGCTGCAAATAGTGGAAAGAGCAAAGCTTTTGCAGTGTTTCAGCCTGTTCACCAGGCTTTTGTTTCATTCGCAATTACTGAAGTTTTCTTGTTACGCGCACAGCAACGTTTCCTTAACACTCCTGTATCACACGTAGTACAATTGTCCCAACAAGCTTGTTGAGGGACCCAGAGAGGACTCCTGTAGGATTTGTGTTAATACATTAACCGAGCCCCCTCAGCTAATGTTCTTAGGTGAATGCTGAAAGTGAAGGGAGGGCCAGGGCGGAGAAGTTGGTATCACACGGGTGAGGTCGCGGCTGGGCTGAGCGCAGCAGCTCTGTTCAGAGAGGAGCTGCTGAGCACGAGCTGAACAAGGAGCAGGCAGCCAAGAAGTGCACAGAGACAGACATTTCAGTGCTTGCTGTTATTTCCCTGCCCTGCTTTATGCAGCATGCTGCAGTGTTCGGGACTTGCCAACATGGTGCCACGTGCAAGCTGGAGACACCGAGCTCTGCGTTCACACTTGGCTTAGTAGCCTCCTGAAATTTGGAATTACTTGAAATTCAGGAATAATTTTCCATATGACACTGCTGGTGACATTAAGGGTTTGCTCAGGTGCTAACACACGTTTTCTAGGTACACAAGACAACTGGAAGAGCTTGGAACATAATTTAAGTTCTTTCTGTGTTGTTCATTATAGTGAACCTGACCGGATTACTAAGAGGAGATAGATGTGTTTCTTTAACTTCTTTTAACAAGCAATTGACACGGAGTAGTTTGTGCAATAGTTCCAAGTTAATGTAAAAAAAAAAAAAAGGAGTTTAAAATGCAGGAGGTAATCTTAGTGGCCCTGAAGCAGCAAGTGCTTCATCTTGAGCGCACGCTTCAGTCCGTTTCAGTTTAGCAAAGCGCATAAGTGTTGGGCTGAACTGTGGCCAAGCAGTTTTAGTAACCACCGGGTTCTGAGGGAGAGGTTTTCTCCCAAGTGCATTTCCTTGGTGCCTGCTAATGTGACACGATCTAAGACAAGAAATGGATGTTGTCTGGAAGGCACTGACAGCAGCCAAGGGGTTCACACTCTGTTCTTCTCTCTGCGAAGGTTGTTCAGGTACTAGGTGGGTTGCTGCCGAGTTAAAATGCCCCCTACTCCATACTCAAAATTTCAACACGCTCTTAAACTATTGCATTTAATTGTCAAAAATTAAGCAAATGGGGTCAGGTGAATCTAGGCTGCCTGTGAATGACAGCCCCGTTCCCACCTGCGGCCGGGCGCCTGTGACGCGGACGCTTTATTGGAGCTCATTGCCTTGGGCTTTCTGTGGTCAATAGAGAGAAAGAGGCACTTTCATGGTAACATGCATTTCACTTTTCACAGATGTCTGCTTTGAATGGCATTTCAAAAGCTCCTGATTCTCTATGTTGAGGATAAAAGGATCCTGGAGTGACTAGGTCAGATGAATTTCATCCCCGTGTCCATAAAAATGGAACTTTAGAAACAAGCAGCAATAAAACACTGAAATGATCGAAAAGTGAAATCCGCTTACTTCATTAGATCTGACACAACTACCTGAGAGCCACAGAATATGGCATGAGACTCCCATAAGTGTTTGCTCATTAATAAAAAAAACTAAAAGCTAAAAAACCAAAAAGGTTGTTGTAATGATAATTACTGTAATTGTAATTGGAAATCGTTCACCTCGAGCACGATGGGCTATAAGCTGTCTCACGCTGGGGGAGTTCAGAGCCCATAGACCGTGATATCAAGTATCATCGATTCACTCTGGGGAAAAGCAGAGAAATGACGGAGGAAGGGATAATGAGAGTGCAGTACTGTGTATCCATCTGACCTGAAAGTAAAACACTAATACGTGCCTGATATAAACAAAAGTCGATGATGCAATGCAGAAAGAAAAAGACAAGTATATTATAAAACTTTTGTTGAGAGTATCCAGAAAATAGTAATTGAGAGAGACTGGAGGCAAGTGTATTCCTTGGTAAAAGAGCCTGCCACTTCTGATCCCAGTCCTCTCAATCTTTCACTCGCATTCTGAGAAACAGATTTAAAATACCTGCTGGAGATTTGGAAGAGGTCTAGTGCAGTGGGATAGAGTGAGCTCGTGAGGAGGGGTTTAAGAATATATTGAACACAACCTAGGAATTTTTCCTGCTTACCAGCTTATTGTTACCTAAATTCTCCCATGCTATATATGGTTATGTGATGAAAGCATAAAATGCTCTTTACGTTTTCATTCTGCTCAGCAGACCCTGTCTATCACGCAACAGTGGACTGCTGGATTGTGAAAAAGTACCCTGCTAATCCCTGATAGCTCTGATCCTTCCCACCATTTTTTTAGAATGAAATCTGGTCTATCACTTGGCACTGAGAAACATAAAAAAAAAATCCCAGTTGTACTTGGAGGATGTTTGAGCATTTACACAGTAACGCCAAGGGGGAAAAAAGACACATTAACAACAACAATTTCCTGAGCAAATCTCCTCCAAGGAGAACTGATTGGAGGCTAAAAATGGGCACACGCTCAGGTATTTTTATGACTTTTATTTGCCATATGAGAGAACTAACAGCCAATGGGGCTGTGGGTCCCTGCAGGAAAGCAGATGAAGTGCTTTCCTTTTTTCTACAGAGAAGTATGTGTTGGCATTGTTCGGCTCTTTATGAGCAAAAGAAGGGGTGGCAAGCATGTGCTTACGTTAATGGGCTGGAGGTTTGTCATTAACCTGTACAGCCGGGCCAGGGTGACTGCTGCTGGAGGGTATCGCCGAGGAAGTGGCTGGGGAGATTTACGGAAAGATTAGGCATTTATTTGAACAGGAGCAGCATCTGGTGCTACACTGCTGCTGAGGATAAAGGCATTATGAGCGATATCACCTTTCAGCCCAAGGCCAACAGCTAATCGCCAGCTGGGCTCGGGAAGGAACCCCCCTTGCCACCTTTTTGGCCCAGTGCTGCACATCTGCTTGGGACCACTGCTGAAGGTCCAAAAGCATCATCAATCTCACGTCGCTATCAAGGCAAGATGCCCGTTGTGGTACAGGAACTCCTCCCGTTACACCTTCCGATGTACGCCTACCCGGGAGCGCTGCACCCTCTCACTCCCAGCTGCATCCTTCTCTTACACAGTTGTGTGAAGCTTCAGCTTTAATTGAGAACCTTCATCCATAACATGTAGTTAATCTATTTTTTCCTCTGAAAACTGTAAATAATGAATGGGCCTTTGTTATATAAAGAGGCCAGTTATAAATCATCCCAGCTGTGCCTAGAGGTTTTTGATGTCAGCATTCTCAAATGAATTACATCTCTGCGGGGCCATCCATTATTCCAGATACAATTCCGAGGAGGAATTATGCGTGTCATATTCACGAGCAAATAAACAAGTAATCTCTGTCACGGATTTGATACTAGAGCTTTACAGTCTGATCGGCTTGATGTGTTAGTGGCAGAGAGCACTGATTTTCTGCCCTGTTGTCAGAGATCCTTTCATTCAGCTGGTGTCCGTACGTATCTTTCCCTGGGGGAGGACCGTCTGATTTTACAAAAAGAGCCACGGCGCTGCTGTGACATGGAGGTAAAACCCACTGCTGTGGTGTCAGAGGCCCAGGGATGGCCTGGCTGGCACACGTCTGGAGAGCTCCCTTCGTGGTCACAGGTTGCAGAAAGATTTCCGTGTATCACCAGCTTTAGTGTTGGGATTACCGTCCAGTTATGGTTGTTGAATTACAGTCATCCATCTCCTTTTCACTCTAGACTTCAGAAACACAAATGTTGATGACAGTCCAGGCCAGGCTCCTACCAGTTTCCAGCTGATGGTCTCCACTGCTGATACCTGAGGATACAACCATGCAAAGAACTGAGATCACTTTATGAAAGTAACTCCAGAAAAAAAAAAAGGGGGTTAGGGCCTCCTGAAATCTTACAGTTTGAGCTACCCAGGTATCACCTGAATTTCCCAGAGCAAGGGAAATCTGAAGATGGTGTGGACTCGGTTTACCACTGCCCTCTGCTCAGATCCCTGGTCACGAGGCAGGGCTGCTCTCATGGCAAACTGGCACAGGAGACTACTGAAGAAGTGGCTTTTTGAGAAAAAGCCTAAAGTGACTTGTGCTCTTGCTCAGAGCTCGGGACATGTAATATTGAAGAGTTAAAGCAGACAGAGGGAACTGAAGAGAAGGACCCTTGGGGAGGGAATGGTCAGAGAAGTGGCATCCAGGGCATGAGAGGTGGTGGACCCGCTTCTGTGAAGGCATCAAAGTAGGTGATGGAAGAGCAAGGGAAAGAAGCTAGATGCAGGTTTCAGAATGATCTGCTGATCTGAGGAGAAAGAGTATTAAAGCGGAATTTACCATGACAGGAGAACTGCTGAACGAGCCTGGTGCTGGGCAGCTCTTTTGGACCCAGCCATTTGAGGGGACACCTCAGCAGCTCCTCCAAGGCAGGGGGAACCGGAGCTGTTTCAGAGTCTGGTGCTGGGGAAGACCCTGCCTGGACATGCCAGTTAACTGCACCATGTGTAGTTTACGACCAGGAGGCATTCATGTGAGGACAAAGGCTGACGCCTTCCCAAGCTGTACTTTATCAGCTCACTATTGTAGCTCTTGTGCGCTGTGTTCTGGGCAGAGGTCAGATCCTCCCTTCTCCAGGAAGAGCTTTTGTAAGGGCTGGAAAAACACTTTCTGGCTTAGGAACTGCTTGTGGAATCTCTCCAGAAAAAGGGATCTCCAGTTTCCCTTTCCCCTTGGCTCTGTGGAGCAGAAAACAGGTGTAAGATGATACCTGAACACACAGACGATGGTAGGTCTGTCAAGCAGGGGGCTGAAAGCTCCTCTAGTGATGGGGTTTGTTAGTGGACACTTTACCCTTGGCTGTAAAAACACAGTAAGAGGAAAACAGTTACTGGGCCATCACGATTTATCATAAACCATGTGGCCAGCAGGATAAGAGCAACAGAGCTGGGGAAGAGTCTAGATCAAGTGCGGTGAGGAGCGGCTGAGGGACCTGGGCTTGTTCAGCCTGGAGCAAAGGAGGTTGAGGGGAGACCTTCTGGCTCTGACAGCTCCTGACAGGAGGCTGGAGCCAGGGGGGTCGGGCTCTGCTCCCAAGGAATAAGTGATGGGAAAAGAGGAACCAGCCTCAAGTTGCACCAGGGGAGCTGAGGGACAATTTCTTCCCCTCCAGGGTTGTCCAGGGCTGTGCCAGGCTGCCCAGGGCAGCGGTGGAGTCCCCGTGATCCCTGGAGGGGTTTCCAAGCTGTGAAGCTGTGGTGCTGAGAGCCAGGGGGCAGTGGTGCCCTGGCAGCGCTGGGGGAACGGTTCGACTCCATGAGCTGAAAGGGCTCTGCCAAACAGAATGATTCTGTGGTTCTATGGCTGTTTCCTGTTTATGACAGGCCAGTGTCAGGGGCTCCTGTCCCTTCGTTATTTGCTCCTCCTGGACATGCCCAGTGCTTCACTGGAGTCTGAACAGGAGGCATGGGAGATGAGCTGGCTTTCCATGCTGCTGCGGCTCAGGGCCTGCTGTGCTCCAGCAACCAGCTGCTGATCGCCATGCACAGAGCCCTGGAGCTCGGCTGGGCTCTGGGCTGGGGAAGCCAAGGCCAGCGAGGGCCATGTGCCTCTCTGAAGCGTGGGGACAGCCAGGCTTGGGGTGTGGTGGCAGAAGATTCCTCCTTTGTCACTGGCTGCACTAACGCATTGTGCGCTGAGAACTAAATGTAGTGGCGATCGGTTGCTGCCCTGTAAACGCAGCAGTGGGTCTGAGAAGAGCTTTCAGGTGAACTGTAGCTGTCAGCCTCTCCGCAAGTACCATCGTAGTGCCGCAGGATGCCAGATGGGGAAGAGAGACTCGCCTGGGATGGGGCACGGCCGGGAGGGGACCGCAGCCAGTTGCGGGAAGAGCAGAAATCACAGGAGGAAGTGATTTAGGACTGACGGGTGCTTGGTTTTGCCCAGAAGTAACCTCGTTCCAAACGCCCGGAGTAGCCGGTTCCGTCAGAAAGCCCCGGTGACCCCGCTGAGAACCCCCGCACCCGGGACGCCCGACCCTCCGGCGGGTTATGCCCCTCTGGGGGGGAAAACTCCGGTGCGGTTCCTCCCCCTGCCCAGCGGGGAGGCTCGTTTCCCAGCAGCGACACCCGCTCCGGAGCGCCGGTGACCCCGTCCCGCGGGGCCGCCTCCTCCGCAAACCCGGCCCCTCGGAGCGGCGAGCCGCGGGCCGTGGGGGGAAGCCGCCGGAGTTCCGGCGCCGCCCGCAGCGGACCTGCCCCGGCCC
>JANVCC010000121.1:275511-394430 GCA_025345505.1 Todiramphus chloris collaris | reverse complement strand
CGGCGAGCCCGCCCCGCTCCGCGGCCGCCCCCACGGGGCTTCACGCCCCCGCCCGGCAGCGCTGCCGGCAGCACCCGCGGGCGGGCGGGCGGGCGGGGAGACGTGGCGGCGGGTCCGCGGGCGAGCGGGGCGTCCTGTCCCGGTGAGCGCCGGCGGCAGCCGCTGGTCCGCGGCCCCGGCAGGTGCGTCCGCCCACCCCGGAGCTCCGCGGCTGCAGGCTGCGAGGGTCTGGGCGGCGCCTCTGCGCTTTGCGCGGGGGTCCGGAAGGGTCCCCCGAGGCCGGATCGTCCCCACCGCGGAGCGTTTCCCGGGCTGTGCCGGGTTCCTGCGGCCGGTTGCCTACCACCGCCCCTCGCCCGCGCCGGGGGCCTCAGACCGGGACTGGTGGCGAACAAAGAGCTGGGGCTGGCGATGGAAGTGCTGTAGGTGGCAGCGGGCGCCGCCGGTTTCCCCGGGAAGGGGCCGGAGCGGGCTGGGGAAGGCCGCCCCTCTGGTCCCCGTACTGGGAGCTGGTGTCAGACACCGCCTGGTGCAGATGGAGGTTGATAACTAGGTAGAACTGGTGATAGCTAATCATCGTGTTCTAGCTTTATCAACCGATGGCTCCTGCAGAACTCTATGCAGTGCTGGTCAATTAAATATGCAGGAACAGAACAGTCCACTTCATCTTATGTGAATGGTAAAAATTGTAGTTCGTGCCCCTTTTATTTCATCGCCTTGGTGAGATACTCCTTTTCGTTAGTAGGCAGCGTAATAAAGCATCAGGAAGGGGCCAAGCTGTATCACTGTTCAGTGATTTCAGTATACCAGCTGTTAGTATAGGCGTATTGCTTGCCTGGGTGGTATTTTAAAAGGAGTGAAGAATAATAATTATAACAATACTAATTCTGTTTTTATGGGAGTAAACATGCAGGGCTATCTGTCATTTTTTTGTGTGCTATAGAAGAATCTGGCATAAAAAAAAAAAATCTTCTTACTGTGCAAACTGCCAGACAGTTTTATTACCTATTATATTTGAATGGCATCAGATCAACATGACTGTACTGTCTAATTCTAATTGGAAAGGAGGTTCATTGGCCAGAGTGGGTGTTTTTGTAGAGGGGGGTGGTTAGTTCTGCATTTGTTGATTTCTAAAGCTGTGAGCGCAGTCTGATTTAAAATGCTGTGTATGCGCACAAAGGTAGGGGAGAAGCGGGTGCATTGCAAGAGCCTTGGGCACTCAGGGTAGCGAGCGCAACATTGTAGGGGAACCTTTTTCTCCCTGGGGTGTTTTCATGAGCCTTCACGTGAGGACAGGGCTGTCAGGCGGCAGTTGAAGCTGCAGGAGTCCTCTGAGCAGCATGGGACCGCTTCAGGTGACCCAGGCCAGCTGCTGGTGGCCGGCAGCCAGTGATCCTGCCTGCTCCCAGTGCTGGAGGGCCTGTGTGGGCTGGAGGAATGGCTGGGCCAGGGGGCTGGCTGCCCCAAAGCAGCCCCCCCAAAACACTAGGTTGGTGGTGGTTACGTGCTTTCACGGATTTCAGTATTTTAGGAAGTATATGTACATCTGTGAGGGAAAGGGAAACCTGTGAGCCCTCCTGCCATGGCCCGAATGCACAGCTGAGAAGAGAACATAATATGGGAGTCTGGCTGCTGCTTTTTTTGCTGTGTATTCGCCGGTATCTTTTGTCCCTGCCTCCTTCCTTGACATACGCTGGTACTTGCACAGAATGTTAAAGAGAAATGAATACAGGGAGAAATCCATTGGATGGAGAACTGCAGCTGCTGGCTCTGCTTCTCGGCACCCTGCTCCCCACCTCAGCTCAGAGGTGGAAGGAATCTCAAAGGAGCAAGGGCAGCAGCTGCACTGGCGGTGCTGTGTCCCCAGCTGCTATTGTGATGTCCATGGTGGTCCAGGTAAGAAGTGCCTGTTGCTCAGCTCCCAAGGTAAAACCAAGCCGTTTGAAAAAGCACCGTCAGGAAAAGCAAGCCTTTGGTCTCTGCGTGATGGCCCACGATGGGCCTGCATCACAGACGCAGTGATGACTGCAGCCACCCGAACTGTGAGGAACAATGGACCCATTCTTTGTTTTCTGTATTGCTGTCGATCGTGACAGTGCTGGACACTTTGTGCAACAGAGCAGTGATGATCTAAAAATACCACAGGAGACTGCAATTGGAAATAGGGTGGAAGAAAGAGGAAAAAGGGACAGGATGAGGAGGAGCATGGAGAAGAATGCAGGCGGCATTACACAGCCCGATGGCCTGCGGTTTCGGTGCGCCAACAGCTTTGTGGAGTCTGTGGTGAAGGTGTGGGCAAAGGGAAGCACTGAAGGAGGACATTCTCCCTGGGGAAGGCAGCTGTGAGCAAGCCTTGTGAAAGGTAAATCCGAAGAGCGGTTGAGAAAGGCCAAGTGGGTTGGCAGTTTCATCGCGTGCTGGCTTGTGTGTATAAGGGTTTCCCATTAGCGTTGGCTTGGGCTTGTCTTGTTTTGAAAAGCAAAATCTCTTTGCTGGTCCTGAGAAGCCGAGTCATGTATGCGGGCTTATTTTGGCTATTAATTTTCCTTTGTTCTGATTTGAAGCGCAGTTTGCAGTCCTGTTGTCTGTATGTAGGGTTTTAAGTAGGCCTTATGTAGGACTATGAGTCCTAGCACACTTGCTGATTGGAAAAAGTAGTTCCTTAAATGTAAGCTAGACTTGCTTAACGGCTTTCCATAAAAACAGCAATTTCTCTTACAAATAATTAAGCGCAGGCTTAACTTCTACTTGTACAGTAGATGTACATGTCAGTAGGCTACTTCATGTCTTAAGCAGATGCTTAAGTGTTGGCAGGGTTCGTGCCTACATTAATCTCTGTAAATAGCTATAATTCTCAGTGTGGACATCTGTTCTTATGTTGTTAAATCTCTGAGAGGCGTTAAGACACGTGGTAGTTGAGGGACGTACTGAGTCACAAGCCGACCATCGCACTTAGCCACTGTAAGACTACGTTTTCCTTTAAATGTTCTCGTGTCTACCTCTCTATAAATATGAACTATAAAGAAATTCAGAATAATCTGTTAGTTAAAATTAGCTGTAAATAGAATTCACTTCCTACAGATGTTTCCCTGTGAGGGTGACTTTAGCACTGGCACAGGTGTCCCAGTTACTAGTGGAGTCTCCATCCTTGGAGCTCTTTGGAAGCCATCTGGACGTGGTCCTGGGCAGCTAGCTGTACCTTCAGCAGGGGGGTGGGCCAGACGACCTTCAGTGGTCCCTGCTGGCCTCAACCAGCCTGTGATTCTGTGAAATATTTGTGGAGGCTGCTGGAAGCTTAGGTGCTCTCACACAATCTTTAAATAGCAGTATATTTAAAAATTTGCCACCCCTCGATAGCCGAAAATGCTCGTGAGGAGTGGTGCTCCTCCGAACCGGAGCCGTGTGTCCATGGCACGCGCTTGGTTTGCGAGACACCCTCTGTTAAACGCTCCTGCTGTTAACAGCAATGGGTCTTCAGTGAAAGGGAGTGAAACCAGAAGCACCAGCCCAAGTGACCTATGTGATTTGCCTCAGCTTCTGACATCTGCTTGTTTAGAGAGTTCCTGAACTGATGAGTACCTCAGTGCCATTGACTTTTAGGAATTTCTGAATTAATCTCATAAACCTAATTTACTTTTTAGTAGCCCTTGTTTTGGTTTGGTTTTTTACTCTGTAAGAAGGAAGGAAATAGTGTGTCCCTTAGAAGTACCCCTCTCGCTCATTTCAGTTTGGCTTTCTTGAGAGTCTTTGAACTGAATGTGGCCCAGAAAAATGGGCATTTCCACAGGTGTTCCCTTCCCCTTTCTCAATGGGCTCGAGTGGAAGAAAAACTTTCAGCTTCTTGTATCTCATTTGGTTAAATAAAGAATGCATCCTCAGACAAAGATCAGTGAAGAAAGAGTATCTCTTTTTATTTTAAAATTCAGGAAAAGAGTGAAACTGCGCTCTCCAGTTCCAGCATTCTTCTCTTT
The DNA here is from genome assembly GCA_025345505.1 of Todiramphus chloris collaris. Taxonomy (NCBI): domain Eukaryota; kingdom Metazoa; phylum Chordata; class Aves; order Coraciiformes; family Alcedinidae; genus Todiramphus; species Todiramphus chloris. Next base: position 390,459 of record JANVCC010000121.1, on the reverse strand, counting down.
TCAAGTTCCATTCAACTTCCATGACTTGTGACTGAATAAACCGAAATTATAAGCTTCCTATTGAGATGACATTTTGTCATGCATTAAAAATTGTCAAAAAGGAGCTTATGTTCATGAAAATACTTCGATGCATGAGATAAAATTGCATATGTCTTAAATAGTTCTGGATGTAGTCACTGCAGCTTAACCTCTTTTTCTCACCTGAGTTCTTGTGTACTGTCCTGGGCAGAGCATTGCATGTGAGAAAGGACTCCTGGAAGATTTCAGGACCTCGGGAGCCTCTGTGGCACTCTTCTTTTGATGCTTTTAAAGCACTTCTGGTAAACAGAAGCAAAAAATGTTTTCAGGTACACGTGGATGGGTTGAATTCCTGTAAAACATTGTCTTGTCTGTACTTTAACATCAGGGTAAAGGATAAAAAGGCTTGCCACAATGATGTCTTGGTGAAGCAGTGCGGGCCATGAGGTGACATGGGACGTGGCTGCGATGAGATGGATAAAGTGTCTCTTTCTGGGCAAACTCTTCCAAAATGGGGCATGTGGGAAGCTGTCTTTGTCTCTTATGTTTACATGTTCCTGGTGGATTTGCTGCTCTGGAACTATCTCCCTTCAGGGTGTCTTGTTCCCTGCACTTTAATGTCACATTAATGAAGTTGGCCTGTGTATGTTTTGGTGCTGTCCATGAGATGGGGATGCAAGGGCTTTGGAAGGAATTGTGTTATCGCGCTGCTTACTGATTAACTGCATTTATTAGAAAGGAAGAAGGCTTGAAATTTTCCTCTCCCACCTGACTCGATGACAAATCAGTGGCATAATGGAGTTTGCTGTTGGGTTTCTCTAGTTTGCCTTTCAAGCAAACCATGGATTTTTGAAATAAGCCTGATGGTGAGTTGCTGGGGGAAGTGCCTGTGTTCTAGAGGGTTGTGAATGAAAGCACTAAAACTGCTTCTTGCTTCACAGCTTGTTTCTGCACTGCAGTTGGGTGGCTTTTGGAGGTTTTGGGAGCCCAGGCTGTCCCCACAGGGCCCCTGCCAGGACAGGTGTCTGAGAAGGGGCTCCTCAGCTGCATCCTGGTGCTGCACTGGTTGCTAGCTTGGCTCCTGGAGCAGCCAGGACTGGGCATTGGGGCACTGGATGGATGACCAGGGCACTGGGCATCGCTGTGGATGATGTGCCAGAGAAGCAGCTCGTAGGCCGTTGGGGTTCCTTGATGATCGCCGCCCAAGCTCAGCTGTGAGGTGGAAGATGGGCAGAGCAGTGCGCGGGGGCCAGCCTGCCTACGCTGCACCGTCCGGCTCTGCAGCTCCAGCTCGGAGAGAGAAACCTGGAGTTCCTGAGAAGATACATCTGCATAAAGAGCTTTGTGAGCACAGGCTCTTTAAAAAGAGAGATCTGTTGTTTCTGCTCTGAATACTCTGGTTATATAAAAGCATAACTCTTTCATCAGAGTGTGAACAGGGGCCTCCCTCGGTCACCACAGTGTCTTTCTAATAAGTAATTCAGAATAGTAACTTTTTTTATTGACTTTTTAAATGGAAAAAAAAAAAAATCTGAATTGGTTTTATAGATTCTAAGTGCATTGGCTTCCCAGGGTTAGCATGCAGAACTTTAAATGATAATTAAAAAGCCCTTAGGATAAGGAAGCATTTAATAAGTGAAAGGGCTTACGTATGTACTTGTGGCATAATAACAAAATTAATAGGCTGTGGGTCTCAGTAGGTCAATAGATTTTTGTAGAAGCTTGCCTTTTGAACCTGCTTTTCACGAGCTATCAGCAGTTTGGCCACTACTACTGACACTTAAGTAAATTCTAGTTTTAATCTAAAATTAACGTACAGATATTTAAAGTGGTTTGTATTGAAATGTGGGTCTGAGGGAGTGAAGACATTTCCGTTTTATATATGCAGCCATTTAGAGAGCGCTCTGTCTCCCGCACCCCGGCTGACCTGTGAAGCCAGCAGGTTGTTCTCCAGCCCTGTGAGCGCAGGTCAGGAGGGGTTCTGCCCAGGGGGACGATGAGCATCTCCTGGGGTTCGCCGTTTGCCAGACCCGTGCTGTGGGCTGGCCGTTGGAGGGCACTGTGCAGTGGTAAATGGAAACGCCAGGTTACCAGCTGGCTCACACGGATACCGTTTGCCTGGGAAGTAAACACGGGCTGTGAGCCCTGCGCCTGTTGAGCAGAACCTTCCTGCTGCCACGGCAGTCCTCTCAGTCCCAGGGACACGGTTGTCCCTTGACCAATCTCTGACACGGGGGTTGTGCTTTGTTTGAAAAATAAGGCCAGGCTCGATGGGAGTGCCAAGTGAGCTTACTTTTGAGAAGGGAACAAAGTTAGTATCTTGGGGCGTTCCGAGAGGTAAGAGTGCACCGCTGCAGCTTCTGGGTTGGGGCTGTGTCTTTGGACAATGAGAGGTTCAACACGCTATGATATCGATCCTTTCTAAACCAAATGCAGCTCATGATGCAAGATGGACTGTCTCCAGGTGCTGTGAGATCCAGAGGCCACATCAGAGGCTGTGGGGCTCTCTGCTTTTATCTTGCTTCCTCTCGGACTCGGGGGTAATGCTGCGTGAGGCCGAGCGAGGCACCTGCCTGGGGGGCCATGTGAAGCAGCCGTGTGCTCTTGGCACGGGGTCTGCTGTAGGTGCAGCCTGTTTGGCAGTCGAACCAGGCTAAAGCTGCCAGCTTCTTCATCCCAGAGGATTATGTGGGGCCAGGCCCCCTTGCCTAATCAAACTCTGCAGCATATAAGCTGAGACTTGTCTGAGCGAGCTGGAAACCTCTGCGCCTTCTGAGAGCAGTGAGGCATGGGTTATCGAACAGCTCAGCCAACAAGAGGTGGGAGATGCTGTATCAGTGTCCAGAAGGAGATCCATTTGGTTACAGTTTTGTAAGTTTTTGTGTCAGGAAACAGAAACAATCTCATTAACCTTCTTAAATTTCTTCATCTTTTGCTTTCATTGCAACTTCCTCATAAATGTTTGTTTTGATTGTGTTGAATAAGAGATTTTACTGTAGCAGTAAAAGAAATGCTACTAGGTAGCTCTGTGCCCTTTTAGAAAGAAATGAAGTGTAACCTTGCAAACAGTGTTAATTTTGGTGAGCTGGGTAACAATGCAGCGGCAGGTTGGGTGACTTCTCTGGGAGAAAGGAATGTGGTTTTACTGCTGGAGCGCTCAGCCCGGCTCAGCTGCTGCCATTTCAGCATTAGAATCTACCGGGGCTTTACCTTCAGCCGGGACTAGGACTGTAGCTTGCAGAGGTGCTTTAACCCGCTGTGATGCTGACTTTTTCCAGCATGGGGTTCACAAAAGCCTAGGAGAGGGATTGACTTCTGCAAAGAAGCATTGATTTTCTAGTAACTTGTTTTAAAATAAGAGATGTGGTTAAATTGTGCAGGCCTGGAAGCTAACTGCAGTTAAAAGAGTTATAAAAAACACCACCACCAAAGCCCCACCCAACAAAACCAATCCAAAAACTTGATTCTGGAAATGTATTATAAAAAGTTCATCTTCCAGATGATGTCTTGCCTGGGCAACACACTCATTGCGGACGGTTGTAATTGTTCATTTTTTCCTTCCTCCATTCTTTTAACTGGCAGGATGTAGATATTTGTCAGAATCCTGATTTCTAGGAATTAGGAACTTTGTAATCAAAAGAAAGATCTATAATTTTGAGAACACTGGCAGGATACGAGAAGTAGTTCTGTGAATGAGTCGTGCTTTGCAGTTGAGCTACAGTACCCTATTTTCGTGCCATACTGCAGGGGTTACTGTTGTTTTATTGCTGTCATGCCAGCTCAAGACAGGTTTTCTCTTTTTAATGTAGTTTATCTGCTGGAGAAGAGCAGAACCGTTTGGAACAGTGCACAGTCATGCCATCCTCTCTCCTTCAGCAGCTCCTGGGTTTGAATAATGCTGGCTTGAGGATGGAAGTATGTTCATACAGTCTGTGAGTGATGAGTAACTCTCAGTAAAAGGCATCCTGGGGTGACTTCCTCATCAGCTGTCTATCTGGTAGCTGGTGTGGTGTGGAAAAAGCTCCGCTCCTGGCCTCTTCCTGGAGAGACTGGGCATGAGGTCTTGTGTGCTGCTCCATGACCCTTGGGCAGTGTCCACATGTGTGTCGTCTCAGCTCAGTAGGTGCCGTTCTCTTCTGTCCCCTGTGCCCATGGGGCAGGTTGTGGTTGTGTTTTCTTCCAAGAATGAAGTGTTCTGGAAGATAGGCTAACAGCGAGGAAGAAGGTTTTGGGGATGTGTTGAAGGGATGAGCACCACAGGAATTTTTTTTGGCGTTGTGCTTTGCTTGCAGCCCTCTTCCTCTGTCGGTTTCTCCAGTTCCTCCGATGAGAGAGAGATGAAGTCTCCTTGCTGCTGTCAAGTAACTTAGTGTAAACGGTCATCAAATTCTGAAATAAGTCAATAAAAGTATTTAACTCTTTGAGAAACTACACTAGAGCCATTGCTTCATGTTCTCAGTATTTTATTTTTTTCTGCTGCAATGCCAGCCAGGCATCTTTTCTTCCTAGCTTTTGGTGTGTCTGTATGAAATCTTGCTTCATTTCTTCTGGTGAGTGAAAGCAGAGACGTTTCACTGAAACATTTTTGTCTGCTTGTTTGAACAAACTTAATAAACGACTGTTTATTTTTTCTCAAAAAAAATTCTTGGCTGGTTTTACAAGTTTTCCCTACCCCTCCGTATGGCCAGCTAACGATAAGGTTTTCTGGACAGTGTGCAATGGAAACCATAGTCTTGTGGTCATCGGATCCTGAGTCTGCTGGGTTCAAAAAGAAATAATAGTAGTAAAAGATGGGAATGAAAAGGAAAGGCTGCCTTTCTGTTACAAACAGATTGTCTCAGAGTCTTGGGTTTGAATTCAGGGATACAGGTTTGGCCTCTGAAAGGTCCTTGAGCCTTAAGTCCCTGAAAGCTGTGAGGCTCTACCATCTTGATGTTGCCACTTGTCTGCCTACGTCTTACTCTCTTTACGGTTCGCTTTAATTCAGGATAGGAAGCCTTCTGCTGGCCCCTTGTGCTGTTGGCTGCTATATCTACACCTGTCAGCTAAAGGATGTCTTTTTTGTCCTTCCAGTTTTTCGTATTTATATGCATACTTATGTAATGGAGATCTCTAGAATTTAAATCAGAAAGGGCCAGGAGATTGTCTGCCTCTGAAATAGCCAACTCCTGCCCTGAAGGCCACAAAAGCTGCAGGCTGTTCTGGACTAGCTCCCAGATGTGAGCAGCATTGTGGTGGGACTTGCTGGATAAAGCAGGTCTGCTCTGGGGGTGAGCGGATCCTGGGTGCTGCCACCCAGGTGTCCATGAAGCAGGGCTGGATCTGTTTGGCAGTTTTATCTGGGGATCACTGGAGAGCTGCTGACATTGCCCAGCTCTTCAGAAAGCCTCAAAGCTTTGGTGTGCGTGTTGCGCCCCTTGCAAAGGTTTCGATGAAGGTGTTAGAAATGCTGATTCCCCATGGTGGCAAGGATTGGTGGACAGGTGGTGACCAGGTGGTCCCAGCATCCTAGCTCTGTGCCAAGTGGAGGAAAACAAAGTCTCTGCAGAAGTCTCAGGTTTTGCAGTGGGAAGGAGGAGGCTGGACATTCATGATGGAGACAGCCTAGGTATCTGGAAATGGAGCTGAACTGGCTGCTCCTGTAAGAGTTTCTTCAGCCCAGTTTATTAAGATGACCTGAACTCTGGATGTATGGGTTCGGTGCAAGGTGCTGGGCTGTGTGCTGTGGCTGGTTCCTTGCTGGTGGGGAGACTGAGGTAGGCTGAGGCACAGCTGGGTGTGGTGTGGACCTTCAGCTGGTGTCCATCTGGCTCCACCTGGAAATCGTTGGGTATGAAACTGCCTTAGAAGTGGGGCAGTGCCTGTGCAGAGGGAGGGAAGGCTGCTGGTGTCAGGTGGTGTCTGCTGGAGCAGTTCCTACAAACCTAGTGGATTTGCACTGCTTGGAGAGAGGGCCTGCTCTCGTGCTTTCTGGGACCTTCCACGAACCAGAGTATTGCATCTCTTTGCTGGGCTGCTGAATTGCGGCGGCTGCCAGGGGGGTGATGAGAGTCAGAGGTATGTGGCAGGAGCTGCTGGGGTGATGGTGGAGTGTGTGTGAAGAAGGGAGGGCAGGACAGGACTGCTTGGTGGCTGTGAGGTATCAAACTGTTTAGATCTCATGACTCCAAAGCTTTGTCTTAAAACCCTATTGGAAGTTTGTCTAAAGACAACTCCTCTGTGGCCTTCTGGAAACATTAAATGAATAAACTCTGTAGCAAACAAGTGGGGAAAACGAAAGTTTCTTGAGTTTGTGATGATGTTTGGGGTGAGGGGGACACGTGGTGTCTGTACTTTCTGCTTGTGCTGGTTCAGCATTACTAGTGAAGCAGCAGAACTGCTTGTTGGAGAAGCGAGCAGCAAGATACTTGCTTAACCTCTGTGCTTTGTAAGGTGATGTTACCTGTATTGTAAAACATTGGCTTAGCCGTTGGTTGTACCTATTGAGCCAAAAGTGTGAAGACACTCTGGTTTGGACAAATCTTGCTTTACGGAACTGAACGACAGCTGCAGATTGTGTGGGATGTGGGATTGGTGTCTGTAGGGTTTCAGTCCATAGCTCTGGTAGCGTGGCAGTGCTTTAAAGACTCACTGGTATGGGGCTCTCTTCCCGGGCTCTGTTTGTATGGGATTTTTTTCTCTCTTTTTTAAAATGCAGTCTCAGTCCTGAAGTTAACAGACGAATGGATCAGTAGGCAGACCCGTGGGGAGATGCAAACTTCCCTGTGCTGACCAGGAAAGGTGGTTTGGGAGGACACGGGGGGGCGAGCGGAGAGCCTGAGAAGGTGTGTGCCATGCTGGGAGCTGCTCCGCCGCTGATGCCGCACATCCTCTGTTGGTGCGTGCAGCAGCGTTTGGTGACCTCGGAAATGCTCAGAGTACTGTGTATCTAGAACTCTTGGGGAGCTTTTCCAATTATTTGTACTTTATTCATATTGGAATGCCAAAAATTATGTTGTGTTTGTCTTTTTAGGTAGTACATCAGTACCGCACATTGCGTTGTACCAAGTAGGGACTTTTCCCCTTTTTAGTGGCTAAATATATTTAAATACAATTAAACTGGCCACTACAAAGCCTGGGCTTTGTACAGTTACTTCTTAGAACTTCTGGAGGCTTCTTGTGTCTCATGGAGTTACTGACTGAATAGCAGCACTGTCCTTATAGTTAGGAGACATTCACCACCTGTGACAAAACCGGTTGCTTGTAAGATGCGATTTATTTTTTTGTACCTTAAAGGAGCCAAATTAGGAGCAGCTTAGGTGGGGAGGATGGGTGGTTTTGTTTTCCTCTCAGCCTTCCTTAGATTCAGCTGTGGTCCCTCCCTGCCATTTGTGCTGGCACCTGTCTCATATCAAGGTAAATTGGTACAGGTCAGCCCAAAGGGATAAAAAATAAATCCCCATTTAGGGCAGATGAGCTTTCTGCTGTTCCAGTGAGGTAGATTTGACTGTTGTGTGCTCATACAGTCCTGGGGCTGCCTCGGGTAAGCGGTGGAGGTGCAGTTTTCATCCTTGCTGTTTGTCTTGTTTCAGTTCCACCTGGTCAAGTCTTGTACTTAATATTGTATTCCTCATTTCCAGTGCCTGTAGAAAAGGTTAACTCCCTGAGGTCAGGCAAGAGATAACAAACACAATGCTAAAAATCCACATGCGAGTCCAGACAGAAATGTGGTGGACCCTGCCTGTTCCCACATATTTGGCCTGACCTGGCACTTTTCATTTCAGTTTCTTGTGCAAGGGAGCTCTGCGGTTTTCCCTGGCAGGGTAGGCTGGTCTCAGCCCTGTCCTGCAAGTGTCCCTCACTGTAGACTCACTGGTACTCGCTGTTTGAGCAGAGTCTTAATTGATAGCACAGTCAGTAGGATGGAGCTCATTTCCTGTCTTCTCTGTTAGCAGTGCTTCCCTGCCTCTGAACCTCACGGTCTTACCCAGCAGGAGGGCTTTCTTCTGCTGTGTTGTCATCTCCTTGGCTAGGTCCTGTGCTAGTTCTCGCCCACAATTCTGGTACCAGTCCTCTTCTAGCAGTAATAGTTGGTAAGAAGCTCATTAAAAGCTAGATGCTGTTGGGGTATTAGCGTCCTGAGAGTGTTTCTCCTTCCTCACAAGCTTCTTTCTGGGTGTGGCTCTACGGGCTGTTTAAGGGTGGTCTTTGATGTGTTGCGTCCTTGTCCTTCACTGAAGTCTTGATGAGTTACAACATAGTTGTATTGAAGGGTTACAACATACACTTTGTGCATCAATTTGTTTCAACTCATCAAAGAAATACTCTGTTAACTTCATGGGCTGCTACCTTTAGTAGTCCCAGCATGTTTCACCTGCTGTGTATCTCTTTGTGCATCTGTTCCTTGGTCTGTAGTACCCTTCAGCACTGGGACAGGGAGGTTGAGGAGTCTCTTTGGAAGACCCAGCTGGACAGAGACCCAAACCAGCTGGTCTGTGCTGGGAGCAGGAGCTTTGACTGGAGGCATCCCTTTCCAATCCAAATCACTCGGTGACACTGATGTCTTCAGGAGTGCTGAAGTGTTGGAACAGGTGTATAGTTTCTCCAAGGATGGTCTTTCCACTTTTCAGAGTTTACTGTGTTCTAGACTTGTGTTGTCTGCATTGGTTCATCCTGCTGATGAGGAGGTGGCTTTGGGCTGCCTAAGCCATTAACCAGTGCAGCAATGGGAGTTCAGAGGTGAGCGGTGAGATGACTGTTGCAGCCTGGAACCGGTAAGAGAGGTCATTGAGCACTGTGCCCCCCTTTGGGTGTTTGGCAGCTTAGGCTCTATACTTCAAGCAGCAGGACTGCAGCCTTTGGAAAATGAAATGGGGGTCCTCGAGCCGAGGTAATGCCGCAAGCTGGAATGCACATGCCCCTGTGGTTGGATAATGCAGGGATGCATGACAGGCATGCTGAGTGTCATTGCTCATGTTGCTGTGGAAACCTGAGTTTTAGCACTGGCTGGCCTCGGTGTGCTCTTTATCAGAGAGGTGAGGCAGCGTTGCAGCTGATGCCCACTAGCCTGGGATCGTGCACGGGTGCTGTCAACATCAGGGCTGTCACACTGGTGCTGCTGATGTCTGACCTGAGGTAGCTCTGTCAGCAGCTCAGATGGTCTTCAGAAGTGTCCTGGGGCTGGCTTTGCTTCCCAAGGTGCCTTGTGCCAGCCTATCTCCTGGGGTTGTTGGGGAGCCCTGTCCCTGCAGGCAGGCTGGGCTGCACTGGTGGGCAGAGCTCATAGGGAGCGCTGTACTTCACCAGAGCTCCCTTCTGCCGCAGCGGCCAGGGCTGCCTTTGCTGAGGACAGATCAGGTGGGCAAGAGCCCCTTGGGAGGAAAGACTCTTGCGTGGTTTTACTTTCTACAAGCGTGGTATCTCGGAAAAGCCAGGGCCTTTGTGTGGAAAAAGCCTGTCCACAGCTTTTTCTGGACTTCCTGAATTTTTCTCGCTAAGCCAAGACATGTCACGCATTTGCCTAGCAACAGCTTTTTTCCTTTTGAGACACTTTCTATTTTTCTTCCTGTTGGGTATCATGGTCTCATTTCTGCTACCTGTGAAACCAGGGGTTGCACTTTTCTGCTCCACGCTGCTGGGGACCAGTGTTAAATACGGAGTTAGGAACAAAGGCTGGAAGAGTGAGCATGTCTGGCCTTTGCTGTTAAGGACTGGTGCACGAGGATGGCTGCAGTTCTTGACCTCTGGATTTTGTGTCTGATCCCTGGTTGCAGTCTGTGCTTTTTAGACCACCTGAGGTGGATGTGGTATCTGTCACGTTTTTCAGAAGAGGTGGAAGCCCTTCTCTGCTCTTACAGTGGCCATTCATGTTGTTTAAGTCCTTAGTCTTGCGTAGCTCAGACTGAACCGTACTTGCCGCTTTACTGATGCTACAGAGATTTCTCTTTTCTTCAACAATCAAGAGACTTCCAGTCAAATGGAAAGATGTGGTTGCTGGTAAATGGAAGCAGAGAATGACTTGCACTTTGCCTTCACCTTAGAAAGGCCTTTTCTAGGAGAGATTTCCCTGATATTCCATAAATGCTTTCAATAGCTGAAGGGTGCCTTAAAGGCAGGAGGTGTATGACAGCACAGGACTAGGGGGTATATTGATTTATTATCATCTTTCACAGTTTTCTGACCTCATGGTTTATGGGGAAAGAGTAGCATGGCCAGGTCGCTATTTGAGAGCTGAAAATGTTGTGGGAGGCAGTACTTCACGGATGGATGCAGAAAGACTTAGATCCTCCCATCAGAAGATAGTAGCAAATTCAGTGCTAGGCTTTGCATGCCACTGAAACGGCCTGCTGGGTTGGCCAGTGCTCGTGAAGAATATGAAATAACAGCTACCCTTTTGCATTCAGGCAGTGACATGGGAAGACTTGTGAGATTCCTCCATTTCTGTCAGCTGACTCAGAATTTAGCGGCAGTTCTTCTGGCTGTGCTGCCGCTGGGAGGGAGTATGGTCTGCTTGGAAAATTACTGAGCTGAAAAGCTGCTGTATCTCTCCAGGGTGATCAAAGTGAAACAAGGCAAAGCTGTTGCATGAGGCTGAAGGCTTATGACTACTGTTAATTTCTCGCTCTCATTACTGCCGTGCATGCTTGGCAAGCTACCTATTGCACTGTGACTTTCTTCTGTTGTAGTCATCTTCCATCCCTTGGCGGTCACTCGTTACATGGGAGGAACTTGTACTTTGGCACTGTTTTCTCCAGCCTGCTCGATCTCTCATTCCCTGCAGCATCTCTCTGAGTTCACCACTTTGACTAGGTACTAAAGTTTTGCAGGCTGTTTAGCTTTGTTCTGGTTTTTCCGCTAGCTATGAAAGTGCTTAGCGCTAGAGAATAAATACCTCTGAGTGATCCCTGCTTCACAGAGCTGCTCTTTGGCAGTCTGTCTCTCTAGGCCAGTGACTTTCCCATTTCCTCTGCTAGCGAAGCCTCTCGTGATGAAATGAGCTGTGATTTGTGCCACCCAAGCTACTGTCTTTTCCCTGCCCAGGGCTGGGACTGCTCCTGTTACCTCTGCAGCTTGTGTTGGAAAGCAAGCCCAGGACTATTTGGTAGTCCTCTTCCCTCCCTCAGGTCCTTGATGCAACACTGGGTCGAGGGTTGTGGATTTTTGGACAAGCAAATCTCACCTGTTCACAGAAGACGTGGGAATAGTTGGAAAACCTTTCAAGCCATTTTCTTCCCCTACAATGCGCAGTAGCAATGTGTATGCTACAGCTTCCTACCAAGGAGCAGAAGGATAAAGCTATGGCGGTGTAGGGTCACACTGAACTGATGAATCTGCCATGACCCCTTCCCTTCCACCTGATGTAGCAACCAAGAGCAGCAAACCTAGTCAGGTCAGTGCATGGAACTGGCAGAAAATGAGTCGCTTTTCTTGGGTTATTTTTCTGCCAAGTTGACCAGCTTCTGCAGGAGTGATAGGTCAGATGCAAGGAAGGTGTTGAGAGTGGGTGGTGGTGGAGGGGATGGGCACCCTTGGGGGTGATTGCAGGTAGGAGTAATCTGATATATATAGTCTGGTCACTCAGAGTCTTTTTCTGGTTTTGATGTGTTAGAACTTCCATTTTGCTTGTAAATTGTTGGTATCTGGATAGGTTAGCATAGGGGTCCGAAAGTCTGTTTGATCTCTTGGGGGAAGTATATTGTGCTCAGGTCGCTTCCACTTTAGAGGCTGTGTCTTCACCAGTCCCTCTATGTGGCTTTAGCAGATTCATCTACCTCAGTTCACTCTGGTGAGCAAACACACAGGGTGAAATGCTGTGTCCTTTCTAGTTCGGTGTTCAAACTTCAGTTGTCTTTTGAAGTGTTGTCTGCAAAACGCAATTTCAGCTAGATTTCTTTGCGATGCTTGTTGAGTGTTTTGTGAAAAAGCCAAACGTTTGACAAGATGTTCAGGGACTTTCCTTAACTGAACTTTCTTGGCGGTTGCTTGTGAGTTGTACGTGTTGTTTATTGGAGGTCTCGCGTGCAGAGAAAATGTGGTTTTCAGTGGGTACTCGGCGCTCACTGATGTTCCTTGCTGAACTTGGGAGGAGAGGAGAGCCCAGAAGACTTTGTAAACAGACTTTGCCTTAGTGCAGGTCCTGTGTGATGGGCTGGTTCTGTCCCTCAGTCCTCTGTTGGGACCTGAGAGGATCTGTTGCTTTGGAGATGGTTTTTGTTGTCTGGGTGGAATTCAGCTGGGAACAGGAAGTCACCCGGATTGTATGGCAATTCTGGCCAGTTTGAGTTTTACCTTTTGGCATTGAACTTTCTGTTTGCCAAATAAACATCAGTACAGCCGCCCTCGTTCTTGCATTGTGTTTGGTGATTTAACACATTCTGTTTAAAGTCTTAAAAAAGAAAATAGCTTACTCTGGAGTTTTGGGGTTCCTTTGACAACAATGTAAAGCTGCTTTTAGTTAGCTTTGAAGAAGTGTGACGGCAGGGGAGATGAGAGATGATGGAGGGATGGTTTTGTTTTGTTTGCCTCATGGCTCTGCTGGTGCCTGTCAACTTCACTTGACTTTTTTCACTGACTGATTGAGCTCTTTTCGTAGTGTCATAAGTTCCTTACCAGTTACATTTTCTGGAGCTATTACTTGATGATCTGGGCAGATTCTGCTGTATTTAGTATAAGCAGCTGCAGTATGAAATAGTGTGTAGGCCAAATAACATCACATAAAACATCTAGGGCTATACATTGTTTTGAAACTCGAACATACACAAAAGTGGTAGCCTTTGAAAGGAGGCAGTTCTGCGTGCAGTTGGGTTTTGGTATCTCTGCGGCAGCTCCCAGCTGGTTTTCTCCCTTTCCTTTGTGCAGCCATAGAAATCATTTAGAAGCAAAGTTGGACTTTCTGTAGATTGCCTTGTTATTTCTGAAAGGGAACATAAATTCATTTATACCTGCCCGGGGGAAACAGAGTTTGTTCTTCGGATTTCTTCTGTTAATTTGTATTACCCCAAGAGCTTTTTGCTGCTGTACTTCATTCACTGCAATACTCGATTGCTGGAAAAAAAAATCCCGACCTTGGTTCTCAACATTCTTGACTGAGCTCTCTAAAAGACTTCCTGGTGTTAGAAGCCCACCCTCTGTAAACAGATCTGTGTGGTTTTTTTCCCGTGCTGCTTCATTGGTAGACTTCTGCTGTGCTGGGGTAGCAAAAGTAATCTAAAACTCTTGTGTCTAAAATGATGAGCTAAGATGTCAATAGTTCTGAAAGTGGCTTATATTTGTAATCGTGGGCCGCTGAGTTAGATGCATCTAATAGGAAACTCCGAACCTTGGAAGCTTTGTGCTAGTTGTGTAATGTGGGGATTGCAGCCGGTGGTGGTGAAGAAACGATTGCTTCGACCTGCTTGCTACTGACCTGCTGTGGCACTGCCAACGCCACAGAAGATGAGCTAGAAGCTCTTCAGTTGCCCTGTAACTTGGCCAAGGAGTTTTGCCCTGCTGTGCTCTCTGCTCTCTTCATTTTTTTTTTTTTTCTGCTGCTTTCATGACCACACATCTGTGCTTCTCTGGGACAAGGTCCTGCTCTGAGCTGATGAAAGACTGACCTTATTGCGGATCTTCTGCAATACATTGATTCTGAATGTGCCTTTTGTTCGGTGCCTTGAGCCACATTTTGCATCCAGAATGCCTGGCAGAACACGAAGTCCATCCTTTGTTTTGGATAATGAGTGTTGAATATTTTAATGAGTGTTTCTTAGTCTAGTCAGTGTCAAGTACCAGTTCAGGAACAAGTGACTGAGCTAACCTCTGAGCTTTGTCCGGCAACAATCCATTTATTTATAGGATTTAAAAAATCCTTAAGGAGTTCCCTGAGCAATGAAAACAATTAAAAAAAAACGCCACCAAAACCAACAAAAAACCCCGAAGCAAGCAACACACTAAACCCCCCAAAACAAACCAAAAAAACCCTAGTCAACCCCAAGCCTTCCACCCCCAATGTGTGTGCTGAAGTTGCTTATGTAAAACAATACAGTTCTGGTGTCACTGGAGGGTTTTTCCTGTGTCTTTATATGAGCTGCTTTTTCTACGGTGTGAAAAAGATGAGCGTATTTCATGGAAGGGGAAGAAATGGCCTGGGTGTTAGCAGCATTTCCATGGTGCAGATAGAGCCGCGGCGTGTTCCAGCTGCCTCTGCACCACGCGCATCGCTCCCCTGGCTGCTCACGCAGCACGAGGCGTGGGTCGAAATGCTGCTAGCCCAGGCTAAGGGTTATATGGACACTGCTCTGCAGTTGGGTAACTTCATCTTAAAAAAACACAGTACGCAATTTTACTCTTTAACAAGGATTTTTCCTCCAGGCAGAAGTAATGTATTTTTTTACCCCATCCTGTTGATATGCTGTTGACAAACTTGCTGAAATTGGTTGTTTGGACCTTGTGTGCCTTTGGCATATTTGAGCAGTGACTGTATATCCTTTAACTAAAAGAAAGATAGTAACTTATTTCTTTCCTCTTGAAAAAGCATCTTAAAATGGTAGGAAATAATATCTGTGGGTAAATTACTGGTCTTCTACATTGGTCATGTTCTTGTTAATAATTTTCTTAAATTACAGCTTTTTTTTTTTCCACAATACCTTAAGCTTTGTCCACATTTTTGGCTGTTGATAACATATCCTTGTATGTCAGTGGACACTGGAGAAGGAAACCATTGGTTTCCAGTGCGGGATTTGCTGTCCTTCTGGCCAGGAGGGTCTGTGTTTGCTCGCTGCTCAGCATCCCAAATCTAAGCCAAAGCAGTCAGATCCCAAATCTTCCCCAGTCAGTCTAGGCCTGAATTAGAAGCTGAAGGCTTTCTCATTCCTTTATGAGACATCAGAGTGTGTAGGAGCTTGCTGGCCCTGGACTATCTGTTTAAATGACTCTCCCCAGAGTCAGATCTTTGTCAAAGGGCTGCAGGGGTTTTAAAGTGAATAGGAAGGAAAGGGAGGAGACAGAGGTGGAACACAGAGTCCACCTGTGTTGGAAACGCAAGAATACAACCCAGACACACAAGCCTGTGATGTTGGGGGGGTTGGACTAGGTGATCTCTAGAGGTCCCTTCCATCCCTATCATTCTGTGATGTCTGCGGTGAGAGGGGGTCCCTTCCCCTATTTAAGAAATGCCTTGTCCTGTTCCTCCAGGTCATTCTCCAGGTGAAAGAGCTGCTGGTGCAGCTTTCGTCTGTGAGTGGGTGCTGTGGAGTAGGTCACTGACGTTACCTGGTTTAGAAACAAGTCTCCAGTCACGGTTTATTGGTGGATTATGTTTTTATTGAATGTGTGTTCTGTCATTAAACAGTGCGGCCATGATAAAGCTGATTGTTTATGGTCTAAAATCATTAAATATCTAACAAGAATATAGATTGTGGTTACATAAACGTTCCTGTGTGATCAGTTGGTAACTAATCATAGAATTCTAGAATGGCAGGGTTTGGAAGGGACCCATGGTTGGAAGGTTGAAGGAACCCCAGGTTGGAAGGTGATCCAGATCAGGATCACCCAGGGCAGGTCACACAGAACAGGCCTGACTTGGCATATGTAGTTGGGCTGCTGGAATGCATAGACCTAAACCTCTCCCACTTGTTGCGGGATCTTCTTTTGTAGGTTTCGTATGCGAATTCAGCCTGTCCAAAATGGGGAAAAGTTTACTAGGTCTTTTGAGATTTACGTGTCTTTTTTTAAAAAAAAGCATAAGACTCCTTGGGGCTTCGCACGTGTCATTGCCTACAAATAAAACCTGAGCTTAATGCTTTCCTACCTGCCTGATTCTTAGCCACGGGTGTTTTAAATCTGTTCTCCTACCTGCCTGATTCCCAACCACAATTATTTTGAAGCTTTTTTTTCCTGTGAATTCTGTTTTATGTCTGTTTCCAAGTCATCTCTAATTTGTCATTCAAAGCATTATTATTATTTAAATCTGGAAACACTGCTTTCCTCTTTGTGCCCCAATCTAAGGTGCAGTTTGTCAACAAACTTTGAGATGGAGGTGATACAAACTGGGAGGAGAGGTTGATATGCGCAGAGGGTTGTGCTGCCTTGCAGAGGGAGCTGGACGGGCTGGAGAAACGGGCTAGCAGGAATCTCGTGAAGTTCAGCAAAAGGAAATGTGCGTCCTGCACCTGGGCAGGATAGCCCCGTGCTTCAGGAGAGGACAGGGCCTGAGCAGCTGAAAAGCAGCTCTGTGGAGAAGATCCTTTGGACCCTGGTGGAGCCAGCAGCTTGCCCTCGCGGCAGAGGGGGGCCGGCAGCCTCCGGGGCTGTGTGGGGCAGAGCATGACCGGCAGAGGTGGGAGCGTCTCCATCCCTGGAGGTGTCACATGCAGAACTGATCAGGCGTGCTCGGGGTGGGACTAAATCCTCTCCAGAGCTGGATCCAACCTCATCCCTTCTGTGACTGTTTCTGAGGTCATATGCACTGCTTACTCATGGATGCTTTCTGATAAAGTGGTGGGGTTTTCTGAGAACTGATAGCCTAAAATACTGAGTTACACCTGGGTTGAACAGGAAAAAGTTAAGAGGATTGTACTGAATGTAATTCTTAATTTTTCACTTTTTAAAAGTTTAAATTTTAAGGGCGTGGTGGATTTCATCATATCAAAATATGTGCGTAGTGTTGGGAAAAAAAATTAACTGTACTGAAGGTTGGCTTCGTGAAAGGTAAAAGTTTTGCCATGTTAAAAAAGATGCTTCAAGACTTTGTGCTGTGAATTCTTCCTGCAGACCCTGAATGGGGAATTTAGAGCATTCTTCATTATCGGGCAAAACTGTTGAACGTTCACTAGGGAATCGGACTTTTTTGTGTTTCTCTTTTGACTAATATACTTTGAAGTCCTACTCTCTTCTGTGTAGTGGGAAGTAATAGATCTGCCTGGACATTGACCCCAGGATAATGAATATCTGAAATTAAACCAGCTGGCCTTGTTTCACTCTCTGGTTGGCAGAGCTTTTACGACTGTCAGGGCCAGTGTAATGTAGTCATCCTACGTGGAAAAACATCGTTCCTTTATTTTATGGTAGTTCATACTTGAAGGGATGCTTTTTCATGCCAGAAAGTTAGATGTTTGTTTAAATAAAAGCATGAGGTTTTAATGATTCAGCTGAATTTCTGTATCCCCTAAGGGATGGAAAATAAATTACTGTCAGATTTTCCTTTATGAATTTTCTGTTTACACTCGCAGGAAGTTTTCGGTTGGAGTACAGATGATGTTGGTGCTGATCTTTGGTGCAAGATCAAGGTTGGGTGAGGGGTTGGTTTTTTGTTGTGAGGTTTTTGTTTGAGGGTTTTTTCCCCTTTTAAAACTGAAGTGCATATAGAAGAGCCGCTTTCAGGTCACAGGCTTCTGCAAAAGCACCGTTAACTCCTAATCAAAGCTTTCTTATGTCAAAGAGCAGTGCGTAAGAACTGCTTTTTCTGTTTCTTTGTGATCATGGAAGGTGAAATACTCGGCTTGGTTTCTCCGAGAGAAAAGCAGACTGAGGTTTCCTTCAGAATTTCCTATAGCATAAATTTACGAGGTACGCAGATGATTCAGCAAACATAGCCAGCCCCCTCTCTCGTACTACTGTTTTTCTTTCCTTCAAGATACTTGCCACAAAATGGTGCTAAATTAAGCAGATACGAGCGATCGTTGTGCTTTTTATGGCAAACCTGCTGCTATTGCAGTCTTCGCAGGGGTAGTCCTTCCTGTAGTGTGAACGCTGGGAGTAGGTGTTTAGACCGGTATCTGTCTGTTTAGCTGAAAGATCCGGGAGGATGGAGATGCAGATGACCACTGAGCCTGAGTGCAGAACAGGAGCAAGCCCAGGGCAAAACCAGTGTGTGGTCACAGCCCCTTTGGTAGAGGTCATGGCTCCTCCCCAGCCACCACTCCAAGCATTCTTGAGCTTCCTGGGATAATCAGCCTCCTTTAAGTGTAGCCTGACATGGCCTGTGGCTATACTGGCGGAACTTGGCTTCATATGACCATTTTGGGAACTTAAACCCCTTGTCTCTCCTGCCGGCCCTTCAGACTCCTGCAGAAGGAGCTGCTGCTGCCACCACCTCCAGCTCCAGCACAGGGAGCTGGTGAATGCACTCCGCTTCTAGCGTTAAAAAGAGTTGGTCCTCTTCAACTAGGGGCACTGTTGTGTGAAGATGAGAAGTCGGGTTTTGCTCAGTGGCGGTGTTCTGGTTTCCTCAGACCTTGGGTTTATCTGGGGTTTTGTTGCCGTGCGGTGCGGAAGGTCTTCACCTCAGGCTGCAGACGTGCCCTGGAGAGCCGTGAGTGCCAATGGCCTGCCAACTGCCCAACTCTGTGGAGCCAGGAGGGTCTCTGATCCAGATTACATGGCACTTTTTGCCTCCAAAAGCTTCTGGGTTTAGTTGCTCCGATTTTGAGATCTGCTTTAGCAAAATAACATTTGGGGTTTTTTAGATCTATTGCATCACACGGCAAGGGTCGATAATTCAGCGGGGTGGGAAAGGCACGATTTGTTTCAGCCTCGGAATTGGTGAGGGAAAATGCGATTAACACTTGCAGGAAGAAAGGGATGAGCTGGGGTTCCCAGGTTGCTCTTAGTGAAGCTACCTGAAATGAGATTTTAATTTCCACGCTTGAGGCAGATAAGTAGCTGGCTGTAACCTAGTGACCTGTGCTCTATTTTCCTCCGCTGAACTTCACAGAGGAGAGTGGAGATGTGGTTTGTACCCTCAGCACATGTTCTTGTTTTCATTGCAGAACTGAGATTTTTATCACTGTTTGCAAAACTGCCGCTGACAAATTTCAAGATTATTAAGATACCGCAAGAATTATACTGAGGCTTATCACGTACTGTTGCTATGGCCTTCAGGAAATCACTGCCATGTCCCCAGAGGTTGACCTGTTCCATTTGGATGCCTCTCATCTCCTTGTATCTCCAGAAAGAAAACCAGCTCCAGCTGCCTGTGCTGCTGGGAGATAGTGAAGGTAGCGGTGTGAGAAGCCTGCCTTGTGGCCTTTCTGCCCAACTCTGGCTGCTTTTGAGCAGGTTTGTTGTTTTTCCTTTAGATGTGTGCAGAGATCTCGATGTGAAAGGGGAGCGTTTCTGGGGCCATGGTGTTCGGTGGCTGGAGTTTGCTGGGCAGGGGCCTGGGGCTGTTCTCGAGCATCGCTCCGAGGGGTCCGGCGATGGCAGCAGAGGGGTGAGCCTTTGATCTCACCTCACCTGAGCACTGCTGAGGCAGGAACAGCTCCAGCGAGGTGGCCACTCCTGCTTCCTGGGCGGCTGCGTGCTGGCAGGAGCGTGAGTTCAGAGTGTGACAGCAGAGGATGATCTGGCTTGGTAACGTTCTGTGCCAGATGTTGAGGTGGAAAAGCTTTCTAGAGTGTGGCTTTTTTCACTCTGCTGTAATGTGTGTTTGTTTAATGCGCCAACAAATCCAAGTCAGAGCCAGCGTGATTCTGCAATCGTAACTTTTCTGCATTTTCTGTTGCGAAAAGATTTAGGAGTAGCCTAACATTGTTGGGTTTGCCATAGAAAACACTTCTGCCCCTTTTAAAAGTAAATGACAAGTACTCTGTTTTGGTTTGAAACTACAAATCCTCGTTGTTTGTGTTTTGGGTTTTTTTTTTTAATTTATTTTTTCCAAATGGGGTCGATTAAGGGGCAGTTTGTTTGGGTGGCTGTTTTTATGATGTCCAGCACACCAGGGCCTCTGTTTGTGGTTTTTCATTCAGGAGAACAAAAGTGTCAACAGCAAAAAGGCTGGATTAAAGATTAGTTGTCTTTTCCATTCCAGTGTGTTTTGCAACCAAAACACTGAGTTAAAGATCTGTTGTCTTTTCTATTTCTTTATGTTTTGCAAACTTTCAGGTATAATAAAAATAGAGACGAGGCGCTCAGCAGATGAAACCAGATTCGCAGAGTCTCTGCATGCAGGTAACTTTCCAGTGCAATCTGGTTTCTCTCCTTCAAGTCAGTGGAAATTTACCTCACTGACGCCTATCTCGCTTTGAAATCAAAACTGTCTCTACACAGAGGGGAGAAAAAAAACCCACAAACCAAACCACCACCCCCCCCGCCGCGGTTCAGCTTTCTCCAGGTGAAATCCTAGATCGGTGTCCTTTCACCTCGTCGCCTTGGTGATGGACATTTATTGCCTCTGTCAGCGCGACTTCCGCGTTGGCCGGCCCAGGCTGCCCAGGCCCCTGAGCCGCGGCGGTGCCCGGTGGCACGCTTCCCCCAGAAACGCAGCCGGCCGTGGTCGCGGGGGCTCGCGCCGAACCAGCCGGGCAGCGCTTGGTAAGTTTGGCTTTCGGTGCCGGCGTGAAGACGGTGCGACGTCTGGGCGCGCGGTCCTGCGGCTCGGGCGACGGCCCCGTTCCAGCCTGAAGACCACCCAGGTGTGACGAAGGCTAGCTGGGGTTTCGTGCCACACGGATAGTGTGAAGGGCCGTTTGTCCATCTTGAAGGATTTGACTCACAGATGGGTTTCTATACCTTTTATAAGGCAGCCGTGGAAGAACGTGTTAAATATTTAATCTCCTCTAGTCTGCGTGGCATCTGTTCAAATATTGGTTTGCATTGATTGAAACCTTGTGCCTTTCATACTTGTCTGTGCGGTGAAAAAAGCCAAGCTTCTAAATATATCCCCGTATTGATTGTTGTTTCAGTGCTGTTCTTCTAACGTGAACTCTGAACGCATCATGGGATTTTCTGTCCTATAGGAAGCTGATGGCTACAGCTTTCCTTCTTACACCAGGCTGTGGGTTGCTGTGGGTTCCTTTTTGAGCGTGTTCAGGACACACAGATGTGCGTTCCGAACCGCGGTCAGGTTGGGTTTCATAGCACATCTCTCTTGGTTTAGCTGGTGCGGGCCGGGCTGCCTCTGCCGGCTGGAGGAGTCACCCCCTTGCCGCTCTGTTCTGCCCACCTCCTTTTGCTGTTGGAGACAGAACTCTTCCCTAAACTTTCCAGCTCTAGGGTATTCTAGCAAGCCAAGGGCAGGAGAGCTTTCGAATTTATTTTCTTTATGTGGATGCTTTCATAGGTGTTAGAAATGCCTTTGCTTTTCAGAGCACCTGGAGAAAGTGAATGTGTTGTTTGGGGGGGGGGGGGGGGAGCTAAAAAATGGGAATCATAGTTTACATACAGAAATCTCCTAAGTCAGTAAAAGCATTTGTGCTCCCCTTTGCTCGGGGTGCGCTTTTAGCTTCATAGCTTGGTTCCACCTAAAGCAGCCAAGCCTTTTTAAATGGCGACATGAATTGCAGATGGGGAAAAACAATCTGTACAAGGGTTATCCTTCAGCAAAGAGCAAAACTATGTAACCTCTGACATTTTTGGGGGAGGCAAGACTACATAAACTTCATGTTAATCATTGGCAAAGCAGAAGTAAGTATGAGTGTGGATAGTGGTGGAGCTCAACGTTAATCCCTAACCAAGCACTTTATGGCACTCTGCTGCGGTGAGTGAGGTAGGCTGAGGTTAGAGGGGCGAGGACAGAAAGGGTGCAGGCATAAATAGCTCTGACAAGGGAGGCTTCATAAATGCTAGCCTTTTACTGCTTAACTGCTACTGCCCAGCCAACAGCCGCCGTCCCCGTGTGTGTGCACGGCCTCCGATTTCTAGCAGCAGTGTTGTAAGATTTAGTTAATCAACGTACTCTGAACAACCTAGTTGTAAATTCCGAGGCATGTTCCACATTGTAGTGGAAAAATCGGAGGGAGGGAGGGAGGAATGCGACCTGCTGTCGGCAGTGAGGCTGTGCCGGAGCTGGTGTCGGAGCTGTGGAGGAGCATGCCCCAGTGCTGGGAGCAGGAGCTGTAGTGTTGCTCAACCACCACAGCTCTGGGACGGACTAGGGAGTGGCAGTGCCTGGCATTTGAAGGAGCCTGATGCTTCCCCGCTACGGGCAAGGTTTCAAAATGATAGAAAAATTCCTCTGTGGGGTGAGCTCCGCTTGTTTTTCGAACAGTGCATTTCAGAGAGGAGCTTAGGAGGTAGACCTTTCAAAACGAACGGCATTCAGCGCAGTGGAAAGATGGCAGAGTTGGGTGTCAATCTTGTCTGGTTGCCCTTTGTCTGTGGCCAATGCTGGTTGTTTCAGGCAGCACGGGAATTGCACAGAAGGTGGATACAGTTTAATCTTACCACCAGACTGGTATTTCTTTGTTGTGGTTTTTTGACAGAGCCTTTTACCTTTTAACCTTTAGAGCCCGTCCGCTTTGCAAGATTACGAAGCGATTTTACAATGGATGCAGTGGATAAGTTGCTGCTCTTAGCCGCTGTCAGTGTCGTAATATCGAAGTCATCCAAGCACCCGTTCTCTATGGCTACTAAATGTGAAATAAAGAGGAAGGAGCTTGGGTCAAATGTTCCTATCGATGGTGTCGGGGAAGCAGGGAGAGGAGAATGAATCCTGCTGTCTGGTTTCAAACATTCGTGTATTCCTTTTGTGTTTTAGTGCAGAGGCCATTGGTCATGGTATGAACGTGCAACCAGTGTAACATTGCCTCCTGTTGACATGTGAAAATGTGCAGCATTGAATCGTAACCTTGGAGCACAGAATAGTAACTTCCCATGGGTAGGTGAGTGTGGGCCAGCGAGGATGGCGGACCATGAACTGTTCCTGCACTGTTCTTGTGGGCTGCCCCCTCTTCCTCGGGCTGCCTCAGAACGGCAGCTTGAGTGGCAAGGGGCTTCTAAAGAGCTGAAGTCCTCCAGCATGTACAGTGTTTCTGCCAGGTTGTCTCAGCTTTCCTAGCTTTGTCTTCCTGTCACCGGACCCCACTTTCATGTTCCTGCCCCCTGATCCCTGTGATGCTGCACGACAGAAAATTTGGCTGCCGGTGGAAAGATGAGGTGGGGTGTTGTGCGAGGGAAGGTAGGTGCTGGCTTCTCAAGTGGTTGAGGAGGTAGGGAGTATCCCAAGGCTGTCCTTGAGCCTGACCACCTTGGTGGGTGGTAAGCAGCTGCCACTTTTCACTTTTTACCAACTCAAAGGAATGCTAGATGCCATTGCCAGAAAATGGGAATCTGTTTGCGCTGGGGAAACCGCTCTGTGAGAATGCATTAGATGATTGATTACTTGTGAAAGTCTTTCAGTCAAGCTATTTAACTGCCAATAAATTGAGCTCTACTGCTGTCGTGGTTTAGCCCCATTCTGGAGTGATGGTTAATTCTCTGGTGTTTCTTCTTATTCTTTACTTGGGAGGGTGTGTGCAGGCGACACAGGACTCGGTGAAGCCATTCTCTGTGCTTGTACGCAAGGACTTCCTCATCCCGCAAAGGAGGTATTTGGAGTAAAAATAAAGGGAAGTCAGCATTTTCTAAGCTCAGCTATTAATGAGTGTTGTGGACAGAAGCCTCAGAGTTCTGGCCTCCGTGCCACGTATATCTTTGCAAAGCAGTGAATAAATGTATGTGTAACCACGTCCTTAACTTCAGCGAGCTTAAGTGCTGCTTAACTGCAGGTTAGCTCAGGCTCAGAGCTATGAAGGGATCGCTTCATTTGGGGTGTGGATCCTGGGCCTTCTCCCTCTGAATTTTTCTAAGTTTCATGATCTTGCCTTGGCTGCTTTCTGTCATTGAGCCCTGGATTTACAAGAAAAAAACCACCCAAAATCTTACCTTTCTTTTTTTGTACAGTCTTTTTGGAGAAGGAAGGGTGGAATCCTGTGTCAGGTAATTTCAAGGCTCTCGCTGTGCCTAGCCAGGCAATCCTTTATCTGATTTTTGATTTATTTTTTTGGTGGGCAATGAAATGAGATTATCACTGTAGTGCTGTGAAAATTTAACTCCTTTCTTTGCTGAGTCACAGCATACTTGGAGATCAATGAAGGGATTAGGGAACAAGGAGCAGAAGAAAGTAACACACTTGTTGGGTTTGGTTTTTTCTCCCCCCTGCCCTTCAGTCCTGCTGTTCCCAGCTAGGAAGTGGTGATTAGGGGAGTAGGAGTTTGAAGCTGGGAGCTGCTGCTGGTTCCCGCCGCTGCTTGCTGGGATGCTTGAGCAAGTGTTATTTGGGAACCCTTCCTCTGTATAGCTTGAGGGTTTTTGCAGTTGCACGAGCTGGAATATTCTTTAATTGTGCTTTTTCTGTATAATGTGTGCACATGAATGCTGCTGTGGTGGTCTGCTGCTCTTGGGTGCTTTTAGACAAAATGGTAACATCTAAGAAGAGTTTGCATTACCAGAGAATTCTTTTACGGACAAGCTGTTCAGCATACTGTATGTTAAACGTCATGCTCTGCAGCAGAATATTCTGCCATCCCAAATTCACCTTGCTCCCTGTATGCAGTAGATGTTAAAAAAGTAAGCGTTTTAGTGACTGAAGGATGGATTCTGAGGGTAGGTAGGTGAGGCCTTGTTACTGATCAAGGTGTTTTAAGTATTTTTAAAAATACTGCGTATATTTCACGTGTTTAAAAATTTGAGCAGCCATTTGCAAAAGCACTGTTTCTGCTTGGTAAAACAGATTATTTAGGAGACGCCAAGAGCCCGCGTGCCAGGAGGGACAGAGTTGGATCTTCTGGTGTACTTAAAGTATGAAGTGAACCTTCAGGCGTGTTTTTGCAGAATCTGTTTATTTTGATAGTCTGGAGCATCATCTTTTGTGTCCTGCAGAACCCAGATTAGGGATCCTCTAGTAGTTGGACTTCCTCCTGCTCTGTGATTGTTCTTGCTTGGGTTTTTTCTAATTTCTTTTTAAATATGGTGGGGTTTTTGCTTCAGTAAATTCACAGGGATGATTTTTAGTGCAAAAATAAGATGCCACTCTAGCAAAATTGATGTTAGACTTCTTGGGGAGGAAATCGAAGTAGCATTGCTAAGACCTCTCTTTCCATCCCTATCTACTTAGTATTACAGCTGCTTATCTTATCCTCCAGTTCTCCTTCAGTAAGGTCAGGACAGTCTGCATTTCTGACTACTTTTTGCTCTGCTCTCTTCTCTTTTAGGGAAGGAATTTTCTTGATTGCAATTTGCATGTTCCTTGCCTTTTCTCTGTTAAATCACTTGAGAATCCCAGGTGTGTTGTGTCGACATAACAAAATAATTGCAGTATCCACTAGCCAAAGTCCGTTGAATTGTTCTTCTTCGCATTCTGAGTTCTTCACCTCTCCGGTAAGCGTTAGGCTCTTCTGGGGAAGAATCCTGCTCTCTTGATTAGAAACTGCTTTGGCCTGTGTGAATTGCTGCTGGAAAGAACACTAACAAATGAATTTCCAGAAAGGACTTAAGTCCTCGAGCTTTTATTTTAGTGCAGCAGAGTTCCTATGTCAGGATGTGTGTCAGGCTGAAACTCGATCTGCAGACAGGTTCAATGAAACTTTCATTTTGCTTTCTCTGAAGTAACGTGTTTCTGGCACCTTTCAGAGGAGTGGCTTTAATTTGGACAGGTACAGCTTTGCTTCTGGGGTGTTTCTGACCTTCCTAATAATCTGAAAAATCTCCAATGGAGATAACAAATCTGTGTCTCGCTTTTAGCTATCTAAAGCAAATAGACTGGGTATAGTATGGTCACGCCGGGATAAACCTGTGGGAATTGTTACTGTTTTCTGAACAAGGAATGGAGTCTCAAATTACTGCAATTGAATCTTGTATCTTGCAGCTCTGGAAGGCTTATCAGAGGAGAAAAGGTATAGCTGATACGGGTGGCTGCAGAACCTGTTCCTGTAGGAGCTTTTCCAGATTACATTTTGGTGGCTCTTTGTATAGCAAAAATAAACTGGTCAATCAGGGTGAAAAAAAAAAATGAAGTAAAAAATCCCGTTTATATGAGTGTTCCTCAGGAGCTTAAAATAGTGAAGTGGTAAAGTGAACATCAGGTTGATGTCCTAGTAATAGGCATCTTCAGAAACTGCTGCATGTCGCTGAAAGTTGGTTTTGAGCTCCGTGTATACCGAGGTGCTGGGACAGGTTTAAAGAATGTAATTTTAAGGCTGCGAGGTTAAAAATCCATTCTTCTTTTTAAACCACAAACATCTCTGAGTATTGTTGGACAAAAAAAAGTTGTATTTTCCTTTGCGTTTAAAGAGACAGCTTTAGAGTCTAAGCAGAATGAATTTCTGTGGAGTACGGATCATTTAGGATTTGAAATGGCCCTGCTCAGCAAATTGTCTTCTACTTTTGTTACTACTATTACTGCATTATGATGATTATTATATGTTATTACTGTTATCTACTCTTATTCTGCCTTTATTTAACTCTTAACAGCTCTGACTATCAGAGCTGGATGCTCTTCATGTTTGGATTCGGGCTTTTTTCTTTAACAGATAAAGCCTGTGCCTCCTTCCAAGAAGTTTTTCTCTTCAAAATCCTACCTAGGAAAGAAAGACTCCTGCTACGTAAAGGCTGAGAGTTCATTCACAGCTTAACTTCTTGTGAACTGTTGATCTTCAAAATGAATTGCAGAACAAACACTAACCCCATTTTCTTTTTTATTAACAGGAGGAGTCTCGTATCCTCAGGGTAAAGGTGGTTTCTGGTATTGACCTAGCGAAAAAAGACATCTTTGGAGCCAGGTAGGTGCTCTGTATTCATTATTTTATGTGTTTAAACAGGTCTTTGGCCAAAATAACTGACAAACACAAAAACTGCTTTTAAATGGTCTAATGGAAAGATACAGCTACAGTCAAGTTGTATTCTCTCAATCCGTTTGTTTTGAGGAGTTAGTCACAGGTGTAGGAATAGCTTTTCTCCAAGTCCAGGCTTGCTGTTCAATGGCTCAAGGAACCAAATCAAGCAGCAGCTGGGGCTGAAGCCAAAAGGAACTGGAAAGCATGAAGTAGTATTTTTATTTTTCCCCCAAAGGTTAATTCAGGCTTGAGATTCTTGCTACCTCAGGCTGAAGCGTGAGGACGTTCATTACTGCACATGCCTCAATCTCAGAATGAGAAGGCTTTGATCAGTTTGAAATTAGCGATACCCAATTTAGCCTTTACTGAAGTGACTGACTTCTTAATGTATAAATGAGCCTCCCTTCAGGTTGTCCTGCATGTCTTTAATGACCCTTACCAATTGTTCACTAGCTTGCATATCTACCTTGAAACTACATGAAAGCAGCAATTAAAAGTTTCATCAATTTTCCTTTTTTTTTTTGGTGAAATTTGCCTCATTGGTAGCTGTGTGCAGAATGCGGTAAGACAAAGCTTTATTTGCTTCCCCCAAATTTGCTGATTTGAGGAACAGCTTTTGATGCTGCTCAGAAGCACCAGAAGCAGCAGCTGGTGTGTAGAAGTGGTTGGACACACGGTGCTCGCCGAGGAGGTCAAGGGTGGCACTCGTGATAGCGTCGCTGGGCCGCGCTACAGGAGTACTTGTGCTTGCTCGCAGCGTTGGCATCGACCTCCTAGACTGCCTGGCGCTGAGCTGCTGGGCTGCCAAAGTACAAGAGAGGAGAAGCATATTCTAGAGAAGAGATGGGACTATGGAACAGAGGAAACACGAGTCCTACCGCAGATAGTAGCCCCAGAATTGCCGTGTTTCTGTGCTAACGTTGTTTTTTCTAGAGCTCGTTTAATTTGGCCTTTTTATGCCATCAGAGATTTTTGGTTTACTTGATACATTTAATTGGCTGGATTTTGTTTCCGCATCATCTCCAGAGCTTTCGATTATACCACTTTATCTGGAAAAAGCAAAGCTAGTTGTTGCAATATTGAATCTGCTCGCTAAGAGGAACATTATGTAAACACATAGCGAAGTGCTGTGACATTCATGGAAGTAATCTGAGGAAAACGGGAGTCTTTTTAGTGTTCATTTGATTTGTTGAAGGGTACGCTGGAAACTTTTAGGGCCGAATCCCCGGCATTGCAGCATTTCCTTCGGCCATGTTTCTCGGTGAGCTTCTGTGACTATTTCTGGTCAAACTAAAATTTGCATAGGAGTTGCTAAATTGTAAAAATATCTTTATGCATTTTGAAAGATAAAAGTTAAAAGTATGTAAAATTTGAGTTCTACTAATGTAGCCCTTGAATATTTCAGTAAACGGGTCTTGGGTCAGTAGGATTTCCATAAAACCAGTGAGTTAAAAACATATTCCCCATGTATGTTTTTAACTTTGTTTTAAACAGTTCTTTAGTAAAAGCTGAGATGAACAACGCCATATATTATACGCTCAGTGAAACGCTGCTATTGCTGTGTTGGCAAGCTTTCAGAAAGTTTTCTTTTTTGGCTAAAGTGCAGTTTAATTTTTCTCTTTGCTCTAGGGGCCTCGCGTACCTTGCTGAGATACGAACGTTTCATGCTGCTTGAGTCTTGAGCATGATTTAAATTGCTACAGATGGTGTCATTCCGGCATAGCTGTCGAGAGTGCGTTGTGTGGTAGCTACCCCATTAACAGCTCTGCCTAGAATCAGTCTGGAGAGGGTGATTAAATTCACATTCGGGGCAGCGGAGGAGAAACACGTCACATTTGACCTGAGCAAGAGGATAAGGGAAAACTCAGGGGTGTTACCACTGTACCCAGAGCTTTTTACTGTGCAGACCCCTAAAAACCAGCAATAACTAATCCCGCCTGTGTGTTTTCTTCTCCTGGTGTGGATGTGTAGACCTGGACACTCTGCCGTTTCCCTCTCCTGTAAATAATTTCCCTGAGACCAGCAGTCTTCTTCAGGTTGATTTTTGTGATGGCGTGACTTAGCTCACAGCCGCAGGGTAGTGTCTGACGTGGGAGTGAATCGTTTGGGTCTGTGAAGGCAGAGGGTGCCGGCTGCGAGGTGGCACATGGTAACTGAGACCCCTGCCAGCAGATGTGGCGAAAGATGAAGTAACAGAGTGGGCCAGGCTGAAGACCTTCTGGGTAGGTGTGGAACACACCTCGACAGGTGCAGAACACCCCTTGGTGCAAGGCCGGGCTGCAAGGGAGAGGGTCGTTCCAGCTCTGTGGCTTCGTGTGGGATGCCTGTCCCTCCCACACGGAAGGGTCCGGGCCGGCGGGGAAATGCCCCTGGGGCTGTGGGTGTGCACCAGCAAGGGCTACACGAGGGCGGCGCTGGCAAGGCTCTGAGGCTCCTCTGCTCGACAAGTGGGCTCTATCTTTGGAAGGGTGCAGGTAAAGAAGCCTCGCTTTGAAAAACAAACAGGAGAGGACAGAGGAGAATGCCTCCTGACTTCATCCCGGTGTAGGTTTGGGCAGGGGTGACTTCTGGGGTTGCATTCTGCGTTTGCCACTCTCAGCGGCACAGAGACCAGAAGTCATCAGTGCCCAAAGACACAACAGCACAGTCTAAGGATTTTAACACACTCGGGGTATCCCACATGAAACATTAGGATTTCTGTGTCTCGTTCCTAACTGGCACCTCCGAATTAGGGACAAAGATTGGGATTTTTTTGTCTCTTCTCAGAAATTAAGTGATGTGTTGAGGAGAAATTCCTGATCTCCTAATGTCCTTTTTGTGAGAAAAGGTCAATTGACAGCTAAGGATTTTAGATAGACACACCCTTTAGACCAAGTTAATCTAAAGTCATTTGAAAACCTGTTAGAATTGCAAAGCCATGACCCCAGCAGCTGATGTGCCTCTTCGGGTAGAGTCTGCGGGGCTTAACACGGGGGTGGAGCGGTAACTTACTGTGTAGCTCTGCAATATTAACTACAAGGCATCGTGTTTAACTGCTGCATTGCTTTTTGCGTCTCGGTGGGTTTTCCTTGCAGTTTTTTATCAACTTTACCATTATAAAACACTGCCTGTAGGTTTGCAGAGTCTGAAAGCCATTTCTTGCCTGATTAATTCCAGGGAAAGTCTCCTGCCAGTACACAGCACTGGAGAAACTCGTAGTTTTCTTCTGAAGACTGTAACAAGAAAGAAAATTTCTGGTTTTTGTTTGGTGTTTTGTTTTGGTAAGGTTTTTTTGTTTGGTTTTGTTTGGGGTTTTTTGTGTGTGTTTTGTCTTGTTTTCTTTTTGTTTTGTTTTTTTTTCCTTGTGAAATCATTTCAGTAGTAACTAATGATATATGAGAGTTCAGAAATGTATAGAGTTATGATTGCAGAGACAAAGTATACTGGAGTGTAGAGTGACATGGTCGCCATGAGCAACCCGAGGTGGCAGTTAAAGGTGATGCGTTTCATTTGCACAGTTTGAGTTGTGGTGGAAGTGGCTAGTCACTGTAGGTGGAAGTGGGTTTTTAATAACCTGGTTTGCGTTTCGCCCTGTAAAACTGCAAGCCTTCGGTACGTACTGATGGCCGGTAGATATTGCACACTGGAATTTTGGGAATTCAGGGTTAGTTTTGCACTCTTAATTCTGACAGACATGTTAGTCTTGCTGCTACATGGGCATTGGTAAGCGTATTTACCTCCTGACATACGCTGTATTATATCCAAATTATTATTTTACATTTATTTCCTTCTAATTCCCTCTCAACATCTTAAACATAATGCCGTAATGAATTCAGCTAGTATTTGTATTCTTCTATGTAATTAAGTAACGAACATTATAATGTCATTAATTTTAGTTATGCAACATGCTGAACAATTATTATTATTTATTACTCTTTTGCTCTTACTTGCGTATTAGGAATGATGCTCTGAGCATCATCACGTCTGAGGCTGCACCGTACAAGTCGCTGCACGCCAGTGCAGTCACTGCCTAGAGATCCTTGCAATAAAATGAAATTTCTTCTCCTGAGTGCTTTACATATCACTGAAATCCACGTAAAGTACTTCTCTTGTGGCTGGGTGTACCTGTAGAGCACAGTCTGCCCCAGTGGACAGTGTTACATCTTTCCCTGACAGTGTGTCCAGCATGGCTTGGGTTTTTCTTCGATTTTATTCCACTTAAAAAAAGTATAAATAAGGAAAATGCAGCACTTCTGCAGGTGGTGCTGGGCTGGCTGGTGGGTTATTTGGCAAAGTGGTGACAGACGAGTAATAAAGGTGAATTTGTATGTATAAATGAGAAGAAAATGTCTTCTGGTCACTCTGTTGTGTGAAATAAGACGCTATGGTGTGGATGTTCCTACTAAAGCCTCAAGTTTGGAAGGAAGGAAAGGATTGTGTGTATGCTGCAAGTGGGCGTAGCTGATGGAATTCTTTAGTTGCTGCTTTTGCCTTCTAAGTCCTGAAGTAAATGGCAATTGTAGCTGCCAGGGAGTGGAGAAAAGTAAAGCTCTTTTCAGTTAAAATTACAGATGGTTTGCATTAACAGCGAGCTACGCTTCCAGTGACAGGTGAGGTTATTGCGAGCTGCCTTTGGTTGTGTTGCACTTACCTGCTCTGCTCTGCAGCCGGCAGCCTGGAAGGGCAGCCGAGGTGCAAGCCGCTCTCCTGTCCCCATTTCCCGTGAGCAAGACCAGTGATTCGGTGGTAGTGGTGGTGGTGGGGCACAC
Organism: Todiramphus chloris collaris; assembly: GCA_025345505.1. Classification (NCBI taxonomy): domain Eukaryota; kingdom Metazoa; phylum Chordata; class Aves; order Coraciiformes; family Alcedinidae; genus Todiramphus; species Todiramphus chloris. Next base: position 359,147 of record JANVCC010000121.1, on the reverse strand, counting down.
AGGCTCCAGGCGCCTGGCAGTATTTCAAATCATACTGCATACCCCTGCTGAGAACGAGGCTTCTCAAAATGTGGCAGGATTCTTGAATTCCTGTGTTCACTGTTGCTGTGGGTTGGCAGTGGAAGGAGCGCACACGTGACAGTGAACTGGCCGAGCAGATGACGCAGACAGCAGATGGCTATACCTTCTAGCTATTCTTTTCAGTCCACTGTCACTATTTCTGGTCCAATTTGACTTACGGTATTGCCTGTTTTAACAGATGGAAGTATGTTGGTGACAGCTCTACCCCTGGAACTACCCCCCCCCCCCGACATGCGTGCTACCTTGAAAATGGGTTTTAAACCCATCCTGTTCCCCTTTCTCGTGCTGCTGGCTCTTTTGTCAAGCACAGACAGGTTAATTGAAGAGAACTACTGTCAAAATTAAAGATTTTTAAAATAATCTGGCTCTTCAGGAACTGCCTCTTCAGAGCTTCCTTCCCATGTGGTCTCAGAGTGAGCAGGAACACTCGCTCTGGCTGTTTCATACACAGCTCAGCAAGGAAGGAGTTTTTTCTGTAACCTCCATGTCCTTTATTTTTATATATAGTAAATAATTTTAGACACAATTCAAACTCTTAAATTATTTTTTGTGGTAGCCTAATGAAGTGGATTTTGACCTCAGGCTGTAGTCAAAAATCTTACTCAGTAAAATGTTACTTCCATGAATGTAGCTAATGTAATTTTTGGAGAAGTGTTTCGCTAGTGCAAATGGCATCTATTGCACAGTGAAATTACGGCACATACCCTGTCCTGGGCAGTTCCGGGAGGTGGCGCAGAGCTGGAGATTTCTGCATTGCAAACCTCTCAAGCGACTGAGTTCGGCGAAGCCACTTGACTAGATGGCAGTTGCTCAAGTAGGATAGAGTTCATCCTGTGTTTCTTTCTCCTTTTTCTAGTTGGAAAAGTACTGAAAACCACTCTTCTGCTGGTTTTAAGGCTTTGAGAAATGGAATGGGCGAAGTAATACAAACCTTCCACTCTTGGAGTTTCGATCAATGCCATTGATCCAGAAGTGCTTAGTCTTGCCCATGCCCGCTCTCCACCTCCACTCTGAGCTGTAGCTGTTGCATTGCCTCGCTTGCCGTGCACCTGCTGTGTTTCAAGGGAGCGCTGGGCAATCAAAGTTGAATTTCACTAGGTGATCCTGACGTGTTATGGTACTTCAACAAAGATAAGAATCAGATAGAATTTTTTATTCTTGCGGACTTGAACGAGTGCTCTAGGCATTGGGATGAAACCATGAGGAGTTCCTATCACCGCTGTGTTTGCTCTCTGTCAGTGATGAATGATTCAACGCAGGGCTGTTAGTTATGGAACTGTTTTGTGGTGGGGAGGTGTGCCAGCAATATATTCTAAATGGCATCTTGTTTTGCACTGAAAATATGCAAGTTTTTCTAGTACAGTAGAAACGGAGTAGGGGGAAGAGAAAGAAACCAATTGAGAGCTCCATTAAATCTAACCTAAGCTTTACTTTGGAAGGCAAAGGATTTGGGGGGGAAAGATGCAGAGACCGATGACAGTAAAGCACTAGATGGTGAGGGTGTCCTGAAGAGAGGAGTATCTTTGGCAAGGTAGCATCTGCACTACTTAACTTCAGCTAGCACACACAGCTTCTGCTTTACCCATTAAATTATATACTTCAGTTAAAACTAGAAGGCAGTCAGAGCAGCCTTGGGCAGATGTTGAACTGAACTCATTCAGCATGGTGCCTAAAGCAGGTGTGCTGCTGCTGGAAAGGAGGAGAGAGTAACGAAGTGTAGGCAGAGGCGGTTGCTTCCAAAAGCAGTTGTTGTCAGCACTTGTACATCCTTAATGTATGCAACATGCTGGCCACAGTGACTGCACGAGCCAGAGCTTCCCTCCTGCTCCTGTTCTGTAAGCTCTGCGCTACATTCTTGTCTTGTGAAGCTTCTCCTGAGAGGTTTGTAAGATATGTGCTCAAATAAGTGTGGTATCAGATAGTGCCGGGGCAGGCCCTTCACTGCTGTTTTCCTCAAGACATGGTGCTGAAGAAAGGTAAAGCCTTTGCAGTCCACGTATTTGCGAGCCACAAGAAGCCCGAGTTCCTGAAGTCTGTCTGCTCAGCAGCTCATCTCATCCCTGTGCTGTAGGTAGCGTGTCCTTGCTCTGTCCCTTGGCCTGCCGCTGTTCCCAGGGTGACGGGGTTTACACCCCGGTCTCACTGGTGTGGCAGAAGGGGACAGTGACCCGTGGCCTGGCCAGAGGAGCAGTGGGCAAAGGCAAGGTGAGCCGGGAGCTCCAGGCAGGTATCTCAGACTGCGGTCACAGCAAGCGGTTCAGGCTCTACTTGAGGAAAGCACTTGGAAGGGCCAGCGACACAAAGACTTGCCGAAGCGTGGGGCTGGCGGGCAGCAGAGGGTGATGTTACGGAAGAGCTTAAAGCCTGCTCTGGGAAGTACGTTGGATCTGAGAGAGCTGTGCCAGGTCTGCTTCGCTGTTGGGAGCTGGCACCAGAGGGCACCAGAGATTTCCGCGGCTTTTGCCATGAACTGGTAACTGAAGGATTGCAAGGAAATTAGGCTCTCATGTTTTTCACCAAAATCGGCAGGGGTTTATCCATTCATGCATGTTATGTGCTTCAGGATGCTCTGGGGATATATTTCAGTAGCTGTAAAGGGAGAAACACGGCTTGTTAGGGTACGTGGTCTTGTGAATGAGTAAGATGACTTAGAGTTCCTGAAGTTTGTAATGTCATATCTGATGAAAACTACTTTGTACTAATTGCTCAGTAGAAAAGTTTCAGTGTACAGATAGGAAAATTTAAAGTGGTTTTTGTTTGACAAAGGAAGTGCCTGTATTTAGCTACTCAGTTTTTCCACTTGCCTGCTATCAACTGTGATCTTCTAGTTCACCTGAGTTTGACATCCTTAAACGAAAAGGGGGTGCATGCACAGAATCTTCTAAGGAAAACCTTTTGGGCTTAAATATTTGAGACAGAACTTCTGTCTTTTCTTCTTCTAGTGATCACATTAAATCTTTAAGCAGAATGGATCGAAATCATCAGCATCTGCTGCTTTTTGTATATTTTATTTTTTCGTTATATTTTATTTTACCGTTCCACTACCGGGGAGAGCAAAGCGATGTGCGCGACCAGCCCAAAGCCTTGTTTTGGACACGCTGCCAAGAAACAGTCAGTTATTCTATATTCTTAGGGCTTTGCTATGAAATCATCATTGGGTTGTCTAGGGACAGGGTAGCAGACATAACTTTTGGTTCCCTTTTTCAGTAGCCTTATTAGAACAGAACCTCAGAGTGCATGCAGAGTGTGTGCCAGCCTGTAGCCCTTGTGACTGAGTACAGCAGTCTTACCTGAGGTAAAATCATGAGAAAAATCCACTCTTTAGTTGTTTTGTTCCTTCCCCTATCTAAAGTAAAGTTCTCCTGGGCTTGATGTTGATAGCGTTTCTGTGAAGCGGCAGTTCCGTCAGATTAATGTTTTCTAGGCTATAGAAAACCAAGATGCTGGTTTTCTTGTTCTGACAAGTAAATAAAATCATGTCCTTGAACTATTCTATGAATAGAGGGTAAATAAGAAGTTATTTCAATACTACCTATCAGGAAACAGTGCTAAGTTTTCAACTGTGTAGCAAAACTAAAAGTTGCTGGGTGGGTGACTGAGGTTTGCTTCTCCTTTTCTGTTCCTTACTCTTCACACAGTATGAAGAGCACTGCAGACTGACATGAAACTGTCCTTTGGGGAAATTGCTCGTCTTAGCCCTGTCACTGTCTTCCCTGGCACCTCCGTTGCCAGAAGGAGCAGTCTGATAAGATGGAAAGCGTGATGGTCAGTCTCGTCAAAACCTTACTGCAACAATGAGTAATAGCACACAAGAACAAAACCAAACTCCCCCTCTCAGCGGTTTTTGATTAGTGTTCTTGAAGCTGTTCTCTCTGGTGATTCATGTCTGCAGCCTCCCTTTGCCTTATTTGAAAGCAGCTGCCTTCTCTTCTGCAGTCGTATCTGCAGAGCTCTGACAGGCAGCCCCTAACCCCTGTACACACACGCTTTTCTTAGATCCATCTTGGTAACCAGGTTCTTATGACAAAGAATCATCTTTGTAACTAAGATCTTAATCCTGCGTGATGACTCAAGACAAATTTCCCATCATGTCTAAAATAAGGAAGAGTTTTCTCGGCTTCATTTGGTTTTCTCATCCTGTTCTGGCAAACAAAACGTTGCTGTTAAGTGCGTTTGTTACTCAAGGTGGTATTTTTGTTACTAAAGGTGCCTTGTGTTGTCACTGTTTATACCGGGAGCGGAGAGATGCAGCAACACACAAATTCAGCAAAAGAAGGCAAGCCACTTTATTAATTTCTAACCCCGTTTTCTATCCCCTAGCCCCACAGGGCGATGGGTCAGTGATCACCCATCTCCTAGGGTGAGTGGCTAAAGTCCTACAGCACCTATTGCAAAATATTTTTCCAATGTACCATAAACAGAACTCAGCAAAACACCAGGTGTGGGTCCCGCTTACAAACCCATCCTACTGTTTCTCAAAACACTGGTGAGATAGGCAGGACTCTCAGCGAATATTGTGAGAACCTGAGGAAATCCCTCTGCTAGCAGCTTTTTGGCATTCACATTGTGTGTTCAAGATTCCAGTTAATTCATCCTTTAGTTGCCTTCCTGGGGGGACAGGGGGTAGCTGCTCCCAGACAGTAAGCAGTAACGATGGCATGGTCCTATTGGCTCCTCTAAGAGTGTGAGCTCGCTTAACCGTGTTTCTTGGATGTGATTGAAGTAAGGCTGAATACTTAGTAGTGAAAATCCTCTTGTGAGACGAGACTGCTGGTTCTGAGCAGGACGGTGGCGAGAAGCGAAGCTGTTCCTCCACCCCGCAGCTCTCCCTCCCAGACACATCCTCTCTGGGCTGACCCCGGCCCAGGTCAGCTGCTGCACCCGGTCCCTGCAGGGCCAGTGCTGAGCCAGGTCAGTTTGCTAACCCAGCAGAGAGGTGTCCGCCCTCTTTGTGGGTGTTTTATATGGAGTTTGAGTGAACCAGCTCACGATGCTGTCCGACACGCGCTGTATCCACGTGGCGCGGGGTACAGCGACAGAATACAGCACAGGATGCTGGGGAGCACCAGGTACTCCCCACACCCGGACTTTTGTGCGTGGGTGTTGTGGGCATCGGGGCATTGTGGGCATCGGGGCGAGGGTGCCGGCAGCCCCCTGTGGGGAGCCCCTGCGGGGAGCCCGGGGCAGCCCCGTGGGCATCGGGGCGAGGGTGCCGGCAGCCCCCTGTGGGGAGCCCCTGTGGGGAGCCCCTGCGGGGAGCCCGGGGCAGCCCTGTAGCGGGCAGGGCCGGTTCTGGATGGTTCTGCGGCCGCCTCAGGCACGGCTCGGTCCGTTCCAGAGGGGAACTGAGGGGAAAAGTGAGGCAAGCAGCCCTGCAAACATGGAGGTCAGAGAGGCAGCACAGAAAATCACTGTGTGAGGGGTTGTGCCCGTGGGTTTTGGTAGTTTTTTTGGAGGTTTTGGTGGGTTTTTTGCTGTTTGTGAAAATGCCGGCCCTCAGTTTCCACGGATGTTGAGGGGCCGGGATCGATGGTTGTGAAATAGTCCAACACCCTGGAGATCAGAGCCTGAGAAGAGTCTGTGAGGAAATTAATCATTCAGTCCTCAGCATAAGGCTAAATACTGAATAAAATAAAAAAATGTGGGCACGTGTTACCTGCAAAAGTGCAGAAGTTGCAGTCGAGGGAGGCCAGAGCCTGCGTGAGCACGCGCTTGCAGATTCACTGATTTTACTGAAGTGCCACTATTTGCTGTTTGACCCTGGCCGTTCCACGTGTAGGAAGAGAGCTTAATTAAAGTGCAGCCTTGGAAATTCTCTTGTAGATAGCAAATGCATGCTGCCTTGAGGCTGTAGCCATGTCTGCACCAGGAGGCTAAAAAGGAATGCATCTTTCTCCAGGTCAGGGACGAGCTCTGTTCGGAAGTATCCATCTCCTGTGTTTCTGGGAGAAAGCCCTTAGGAAGGGGCTGCTCAGGCAGAAGTTCAGACTTACCTCATACATCTGGGTGAAGGGTAGTGTAGCATTTCTTAAGAGTAACAGATCAAATTTTGTTTCACAGCAATAAACGCATGATCTGCATCTCCTTTTGTGGTGAGTGGAGACCTGTCTAGCTGTGTTGTCACATCCTTGGGCAGCATTAGTTACAGACTAGCATGCCAAGGGTAGTGGCTGAGAGCACACTGAGCCTGGAGATCACAACCTTTTCAGTTTTCACATAGGAAAGAAAATGAAATTGGTATTTCAAGGTGAAACAATGGAGTTAGGCATGTATCTATCAGCAAGGGATTTAAAATAAAATAAAAACAAAACCAACCAACCAAAACAAACCCAAAAACAAACAAACAAAAAAAAGGCTTGATTGAATAACGTTTGTGCAGCGTTAACACTTTAGGCCTTCTACCGACTAACGACTTTAAATATTTGCAGCCTTTAATGGCGCAGGTGCCACGTAGAAGTTGGTGTGGCTGCTTTGCGCAGGGCTGGACAGCACCAGCAAAGGGTGGGCCTCCTGCCACTGCCAAACCTCTGGGATGTGGTGGCTGCTCTCATTGCAAACAACAGAGGCCCGTTGCCTTCTGTGAGGTGTTTGCATAACTTGCATTTTTCATTGAACTGTTGACACAGTAATCACCGGGGAATGTGATTCATTAAACCTGAACCGTGCTGCCAAGTTCCCCTCCTGTGGTAGAGGTCAATGGTTCAAGTCTCTTAATGGTAGTGCTTTTGTACGGAACTTGCTATCTTCTGTATTTGGGATAAGTGGCAAGAAACTTTTCCTTCCGCTGCTTTCCTTTAAATTTAAACATTACAGAAATGTCATTTATTTTGTGAATTTTTACTTTGTCTCCATCCCTGTCCTTTGTGGCTGGTTGAAAGTCAAGACTTATAAGATGTTGTTACGTGTGGTACAACGTAAATAATTAATTCTTCATTCTTTGCTGTATACTTCTATCATTTGTCCTAGTATTCAGCATCACCCCTAACTTAGTAGTAGCTTGTCTCCATTGATTGTCTGGAGTGTTGTATCTGAGTTCACTGAGTTCACATGCTAATGATTCAGCTTACACCGTGCTCCTGTAGAATAATACGGAGTTTTGTTTAACAGTGAGGAATGGTGTGTTCAGTCTGATGAACAGTTTCAGCACTGTTTATCTTTTTGTTGAGACTATCCTACACAGGGGACCCTGCCGTGGAAGGAAAACAATTGCTTTTTGTTTGTTGGTTTTCTTGACCAAAAGTAGTTCTGGTGTGTCAGCTAGGAGTGGGTTGAAGGGGCAAGTGATGGATCATCCTGAGGACAGAGGGTTTGCTGGAGCACTGTTTGTTGTTGTGCAAATTTGTTCATGTTAAGGCCGGCCGTTGGCTGCTGGAAGTGTCCCGGTAAGTGAGACAGCAGGAGGACTTGCCATAGTGATGGTGTGCTGCAGGTGGCAAAGAACAGGCATCAGATACACCTGATACAGCCTCAAAGAGCTGGAGATGCTGAGGTGACTGTGGAAATTACTGAATGGTGGTTTAGTTCCCTTATTTTGCCTACGTTTTGCATTTGACTCCATCCTATACAAAGTTTCTGTGGCTGGTTATGACGAGACATCATTCAAGTTGGTACTGCTAAAATATACTTCTCTGGTTAGAAATTTACCTTAAATACTGAAGCAACCAGTATATGTTGGTTTCAGCTGAACATCCAATGTTTAGTCACTGGAAATAGCGGCAGTGTCACTGGTTTCAGTGATGTTTGCTTTCATCAACTGACACTTCTTCAGTTTTTGTTAACACTGAGGAGAAAATGGTATGAAATACAGTTGCTTCTTTTGCAGGGTACTTGCTGTTGCACTTGGCATGATGTACATAGTGGTGCTTGAGAGGCAGATTTAAAGGTGTCAGTGTTGTAAGCTGTCCAGTGGAAGTTAGAGCTATCTGGGGTCTGCAGTGTCAGTTTCTAGTGATGAATGATGCTGGGTGAGATTATCCTCATTTACCTATTTCATGTGACTTTATCATCCATTAGATTTACAGTTTTGCACAGGTAGACATTTATATGAGAAACATCATCAGGGCTGTCTTTGGAAAACGGAAGAACTTACCCTTCCGTGTTACTTTTAAGGTAGACATTCACAGGGATCTCGGCTATCCTGGTAAGCACTAGGCAGGACGTGAGCTCGGGCACAGCACATTGCTAGGTCCATTGTAGCCACGGGGATTGTGAGCGCTGAGCTGCCTCTGGGCCTCCTGCTTACAGGTGCTTTTAGCAAGGAAGCTGGCAAACGTTTTTGCCCAGTAGTAAGCACACAACAGCACTTTGCACTTTGAGACAATCTGTATCGCTTTTACTTGTCTGGTTACTGCTTCCCATTCCCACTAATACGTGGTGTGCTCTGGGGCATCTGCAAAATGGCTTTCTTTGGGAGCAAACCGTGTTCTTTCCATCTGCATAAGATCAGAGACGTTCTCTCTGAAAGATGTGAATGAGGTTTGCCAACAGGAGCTCTGTGCTGTGCTGATGGCAGACTGGGAGAAGTAGAATCCCAGCAATAAGTGATTTGCAGTGTTGTGTTTTCTCGTTTCTTAGTGCTCTTTAATCTGTGGTATGGTTGCCCAGACTGTGGGGTGAGTTTGGATGGTGCTGAAGAAGAGGAGGAATCAGTGAAGCTTGTTTGCTCTTGGTAAAGAATTCATACGGGAAGGGGATGGAATAGGTAGAAAAATTGTGTCCTCTCTGACTGAGAGTATTATTTTCTCTCCTAATGGCGTGTTGCAGAATAAGAATCACAGAATATATTTAGACAAAACATAGCCAGCTCCTTCTTTTGCACTGAAAACCTCAGACTTAGCAGGCTGTCCTGATTTAACTTACCCTTTAAGTCTGAGTTCAGGATTTTTTAATCTGAGGTTGTTGGAAGTCTGGCCTTTTACAGGGATCTCTACCAACTAATTCAATCAGTTAGCAAGAAAACAATGTGCTTCTCTAGGTTTCAGTTCTACCTTAATAACTAAAGGCTAATATCAGACTTCAGGTAAGAAGATTCCAAAGTTTTTTATTTAATTAGGTGATGATTATTATTATGCACATGACCAACTTGATCCCTTTTGAACCTGGCTAATTCCCTAACCACAGAGACGGGAGCAAGGGGTAGGGTGAGCCAGCTTCAGCAGCACTGCTCAATTAGGTCATTCAAAGTGTCTCTGAAATTGTGGCCTCTCATGTCCCTTTGTGTCAAGCTGGATAAACCTGTTCCTGAACAGGCGGTGTGGTGTTCGTTGGTAGGGATGCTGCCTGAGGTTCCTGTGTTGTACTTTTCTGTTCCAAAAGTCAGGTGTCATTGAATTTTTATTTTATTTTTTTTTTTTTCCCCCTTCCCTGCTGGATTTTAGAACTGAAGATATTTTGGGAGTGTGAAACAGCATAGGAAGGGTTCAGATCTAGGGTCTGATGTATGCAGATACTCTGTCAGAGCATTCATTTACCTTTGCCTCACTAGCACAAAAAATGGCCTCGAGGAAAAAAGAAATATATGTTTAGTCTCTTGTCTGTCTCTACTAGAATATAGGATTTTGAAGGAAAAATCTAGGAAGGTGGAGACACTGTAGGTGGAGTTTGATATATAATTTTTAACTCCCTTTTTCACCCACAGGCGTTTCTTTGCAGCTGTCTGATGTGAGTCATTATCTCTAACATTTCTTTGAATAAAGCCTGGCTACATTTCTTGTAGTGCTGGATGAGGTGTGCACCTTTTCTTTGGAAAATACAAAACTAGGAGGCAAATGTGAGGCCTGTAAAATGGTTCTGGGATTCAGTATGAGGAGGTGAGGGTTTGGCATGCTTAGACGCAATGGATTGCAAGTGAAGGATTAAGGTAAGGTTCCTTTTCTTCTGGAAAGCAGACTTTGCTTTATTCTAGCGTGGTTAGTCACTGCATGCTCTGCTGTAGTCACAGTACCTGAGCCTTGTATCACAGGAGAGCAAAAGCTTATTTCTCTTTGAGGAAAAACTCATAATGGATTTTTATATGGTACAGTCAGGAAGATGAATGCTAGAGGCTGATGCTAAAATAAAAACCAGTCGGCAAATGTAGACAAAGTGCTCTGAAGCATTCCTCGTAGTTAATTTGAGTACTTTCATTGTACTTCTCCCTTCTTACAGTGGCAAGAATGGGGGAATTCACCAGGGAAAATGGTTGTTGGGATGAAAATTATAGTGACTGTAAGAGATTCTCTGCCTTGTAACATTGTTTTATTACTCTTCATAAAATGTTGTTAGAAGTATCTCACTATTATTCTAATCTTGTTTAATGATGCATATTTTGGACTTTGTTTCCATCATCTCTCTGAATCTAAAAATCACCAAGCAAAATATATTGAGATATTTTAAAATTCTTGATTGCTTTTTAAGCTCTACTAAGTGCATGTGCACGCAGAGTTGTCTTGCAGTATGTTTAAATGATTCTGGAAAACATTTTCACACTCAAGGAACTTTCTCTTGCTAGGTATAATCGGCTTCAGCCCTGATGTTAATTGATGTTCATGGGCCTCACATAATATTCTGGAGACTGGTTGAGATGAATATTTTTTAAATGGTATATTTTATCGATCCAAATTTGAAAATTATAGTTTCAAAGGCATATTTGCTCTAAGAGTGCATCTGTAATAGCACACATGGACTGCAAACTTACCGGAGCGTCCGGTCGGAGCAGCCTAGTTCATTGGAGGTGCTAAGCTGCTCTGGGCAGAGCTCCTTCAGCCACCTTTACACAGCGGCTTCTGTAGCTTCTGTGCAGGGAGGTTTGGTGGGGTGAGTGGGAAAAGGTGTCGGTGAGAGGGAGAAGGTGTTGGATGACAGTGGACCAATGGCCAGGTAGAGGTTCCCTCAAGACCATGCAGAGAGTTGAATTTGGGTGTTGCAGCAAGAAAGAGTCTTCTCTGCCTTCATGCTGGAGGGTGTTAGTGTTTCTTGAGACAGAATCACAGGAGCTGTTGGTAAGTTCCTTTCATGTATGTGGAACAGAGGTGGGAGAGGGCTGACACAGAGGGAATTTGCGTTTTTTACAGAAGCTGCATCTCTTACAGAAGCCAAATTAGCATCTCGTGCAAGACTTGTTTCCTCTGAAACAATAAGGCTATTTTGAAATGAGGAGTTTGCCTTTGTGCACGCACTTGCATAACAAGTGATACTAAATTTTATACTTGGGGAGGCGGTTTCAGCTTTTAAAATAAAAATAGAGCAGTGTAGGGCTTAGTTTAATTTCTCTTTCACATACACCTGTGCTGTCCACCCCCTTCCTTTGTAGCTTGAAATAAATAAATAATACCCTAGGTCACTGGCAAAAGGTTATTTTGAGACTTGCTTTCAAAGCTGTTCCAGGAACACAGAACAAACGCAATTCCATACTCAAGTGAACAAATAGGACCCTGTTCATGGGCCCCAGTTTCACAGTATTCTGAAATAACATGGTTTGTAAAGGATGCTGATCTGGTTGGGGTTGTGTTATTTATTTACTTATTTTTCATTTTTAGAGTTTTTAAGTCATCAGTGCTTTCTGTTGTCCTTCACAAGAAGAGCTGGGAGCTTGCCTTTTCAAACTAAGGTTCAAATGAAAGATGATAATTATATATCTACAATTGCTAGAGCTTTAAGCAAATACCAGATACTTAGAGTTGGCAAAACCATGGCCAGTGGATAATTCTGAATGTGTGAGGGATTTCAGAAAGTCAGGAAAAGGATTTCTTAAGACATCAGATTTTTTTTTTTTTAATGGCTGCTGCTTTGCCAAGCTCTCTTTTCCAGTAACTTGTGATTATGGTTAACCTAACTTTTCTTACTAACTGAATTTTCGTAGTATTCCAGTTTGTTCTCCTAAGAACTGTTACCAGCTTCAAAGTTCTGCTGATCTGAGCTGGCACTGACATTCTCTTTAGGCTCAGGCTGATCATGTTGGGATAGATGCAATTATAGTTTTTAATAATACTGGGATTTTGTAAAGAGGAATACTATAGATAGGTGTTCAACCAATTCAGCTCTCATTCACCCCATCAGCAGGACAATGCCTGGGCTCATTTCTTTCTGCAAAAACCTGACTTCAAACTCCTGCTTAGTCCTTTAAATGCCCAATAATGCAGACTGACTGTATCTCCCGACTTGCCATGTTAGTGAGTGATGACATTGTCAGGTGTAGGGAATGTAAAGCATTAAAAACTGTAACCTTTCAGACTGTGACTACAGCTGTGCCTGTCTCCTTCGCTGCACCGGGAGAGGTTTTTCCCCCCTTTTCATTACGTTGCTACATTTTATTATGCATGCACTCGGCTTTCTTGGCGTGATTTCTGCAGCACTATCTGGAACAAGCATGTAAAAAAAACTTCTATGTGTCTCACCCACCAAATCATCTATAAAAATAGCTTCTCTTTCATCAAGGAATACACTCACAGATAAAGAGGATATTATAAAATTACTCTTTGTTCTGCTAAATGTAGGTTTATTATGTCCTTACAGTTCATTATATCTCTTACAGTTGGGTCATTTCTTCAGTGCACAGTCTCTTGGTCACAGTGACCTTGCCTGCGTTGTGTGGCTTTGCCAATCTGTCACCTCTCTTTGTTGGTGTCCCGGGTGTTGTAATCCTTCTGTTTGAAAGCTGGCCAGGGTAAAACTGGGTATGGGGCTGGCAATAGAGAGCTGCCATCTGTACTGTCCCCAGGCTCCAGACTTTCCTTTCTTTTCTATATTCACTTGCTGTTATTACAGTAATTCTGCTACAGCACCTGTGTACGTTTTCATTTGGATATTAACTACATCAACAGCTTTCTGGAAGTCCAGGACTTTGTCATGTTGCAGCTTTCATTAAGATTGCACTGGTGCTAGTGTAAAAATCCACGCAGATAAGGGTTTCTACTTAATTATTTATATTTCATATAATCTTTTACCCTCTTCCCAAGACAAAGCCAGTAGTTCTTTCTCAGTTACCTCTACAGTGAGTTTTCCAAGGAAACTGCAAAACTGTTAGTTCAGATGTATATCAGCTATATGATGTATCTACATTAACTAAAGGGCTTAATTCTGCCTATCCAGTGTCTCTCCTCCTTTTAATCCACCAATTTCAGTGTGCACATATCTGGCAAATACAACTTTACACATGCCAGAACCTGCTTTCAAGTTCCATCTAACCTAGCTGGTTGGTTGGTTGTTTCTTCTGAGTATTCTCAACAGGTGTCTCGTTTACTACTGTGTCGTGTGATCTGGATCCTCAGGATTTCCTTTCTTTAACACTTGTGCAAATACTGCCCTTGAACAGGAATCTGGTATTTCCTCTTCTCATCCTGTATATTTCATTCCAATTTGCTGATAATTCTTCCAGAGATTTTTGAATGGATCAGATGCTGTATTTTCTTCTGCAAATTTTCCTCAATTTTACTGATCTTCATGTTGTCTGATAAGTTGTCTGTGTCAGTACTGGTTTGACCTTGCAAAGATGCCATGCTCAGCTAGAATACCTGCCTTTAGATGGGACTTGAGCATGCAGTTATCCACTGCAGAGTTCCTTCAGTGGTTCTACCACTACTTCGACATTTAGTGTTTTGTTGACAAAGTCAGATGGTAGATTTTAGAAAACATTAAGGTGATGATGTCTCTTAAATGAAGAAGTTCTGCCCTTTCCCTTGATGCTTCTTCCTGCCTCTGCTGTGTTCCTTGTCTCTCCTGGAACAGCAAGTGGAAGCAGCTGGGGTGCTGGCTGGGCTGGAGAGCAAGCTCCTCTCTCCCTACTGCCCGCTGCCTTTGAGTCCTTCCTCTCATCTGCTTCTGTACATAGCTCTGCGCAGAGATGTTCTGCCACGGAAGATAGGGAAACACGAGAGCCAGAAAGACCAGCCGGAATAGAGGGCAGTGTGAGAGAGCTTTACTCAGAGCAGTGTCCACTTCTCTTGGTTTATAGCATCTGTCCAGCTATGTGTTTGTTTTCAGTAAATGAATGAACCTAAATAAACAGTCTCAAGTATCTAATCATTTGGATAAATTCCTGCCTCACATTCAGGAGTGAGAGCTTTGCTGGTACAGTTTAGTCTGACTCTGTCCCACTTACAGACTGGGCAGAGCTGTAAGTAGTCTGTTCAGTAAAGACAAAATTTTCTTACTGAAATGTGTAATAAACTTAAGTATTCTCTTGGGTTTTTGGTTGGGGTTTTTTAATATATATATATAAAAAATTAATCTGTTGCCACCCTCACAGTTCTTTATTTTCTGTACACAGATTTATCCTGGATATTTTAGGGTTAAAAAATTCCCGAGTTTCTAAGGGTTCATGAAAACAGCATTTTACATGTTGCTCTCAGCGTCCTGTGCAGTAAAACTGCTATCAGGAGAATAATTTCTAGGCTTTGATTCAAGAAGTAACTAAGAGTGAGGTTTTACAATTGGCTTAAGCTGAGTCCATGCTCCTGTTGAAAGTGATGTCCTGTCCTCCTGCTTACCCCAGCCGTGCATTTAATTTCCTCCCTGTCTTCTGGGAACTTTCATGTCTGAAAACTCTTAGTTTGTAATGATTACTGTTCTTTCTGTGGTGGTTTTTCAGTCACATCAGCTGTCTGATCTGATGGGCTAGCACTGATGCAGGAGTATGTGGCCAAAGGTGAAGGAGTGGGTGGGCTCCCTTCAGCAGCAGCAGACTTGGAGCAGCTAAAACTGAAGGCAAAATGACAGCCTTAGACATGGACTTAGGTGTCTAAGCATTGAATTAAAGGGCCAGACCTGCAGAAAAGCTTGCATGTGAGATCCACGGACAAGCCTAAATGCTTCTGTGGATTCAAATGCTAGCAGTCAATCTTAGTTTCTTAATGCTCCACAGTGTTGGGGTTAAGACTTCGATTTCACAGCCCTATAAGTTCCTGAATTTTGCCTTTTAATCTTTCTTCCGTACAACCTTCTTCCTTCACGTTGGTTCATGTTAGAAGGGCTCTGTTTATTCCTTGCAACCCCGCAAACTGCAGCCTGCTGTGGGTACCTGGGGTCTGCTGCGTCTTGTCACGGGCTATTAATGCCAGCAAATATTAGATGGCACGGTGCATTAGGAAATTCAAAGTAGTATCAGCGTTTCTTTTAATAATAATGATGCTTTGTTTTCTTTTAAGACTTTGTGCTTAGTGGTGAATTTAATTGTCGCTTAAGTATGTGCATCTATCTATATCTAATGATACAAATACTCCGTCCAGCATGGTGTCTTGTTTATTCTTACTTTATTTTCAACTTACTGTGGTGTTTTACTTTCCAAATTAAGCATCTAGTATAATGAACACTCAACTGCTGATTATTCTGTAGTGATACGGTTACAAAAGTGTTTTAAATTTGTGAAGTATCAGAAAGATATATTTGAGAGCATCTGAATCTCTGAATGAATTGGTTGGTAATCTGAAAGTCTGTTGTTTATCCGTCCATCTGACTGTGCTGCAGTCTTGAGAGGAAAGCATCACACCAGTTCAGTGTCTTCCACCCGTTTCCTTTCCTCAGGCAGAGCTGCTGCTCCGGTTCCACTTTCTGACACAGTATCTGTAGGAAGTTAGTCTGTTTCTTCAGCTTTAGCTGACTTTAGGGGGAACTCGGTGACCTCCTTTAGTGGCATGTTTTACGTCTGAAAGGTGTCTGACATGGTGAGCTGTATGGTCTCTGGAATATCTCTACATCCTTCTCCTTCTGAAAAGAGGAAGCAGGGTCTCGAGGGGAGGTCTGAGGCCAGATTTGCCCGTGCTCCTGGTTCTGGCACAATGGGCTAGACTTTCCATAAGTGCAGATAAACTCTAATGGAAAATAGCTTTGGTGGTGTGGTTCCACTTACTACTTTGTGGAGCTGGAGGTAGCCATTATAATACCTCATAGCTGCAAATTTAGTGTCTACTCTGCTTCATTGACCTTGGAAATGGGATTTGAATGGAGGCTGAGGCATTTGTGCAAACCTTCATGACACTGATCTTCAGCGACCTGGTAATGAGAAGGGTCAGTGAGCACCACAGCGGATCAGCTGGTGGGGAGGACACCCGTGGCATGGCTAGGAGAGCTCAGGATCTGTTCATGGGCATCAGATGGACAGAAGGGCCATGCTTGTATCACCGCTGACACCATGCAGTTTGGGTTTATGGTTCAATAAAATTGGAACCACTTTTTCAAGATAATCCCTGTTCAGCCCGAAGGGGTTAGTTACAGCGAGTCTCTTCTAAAACCTGTGGCTCAAATGTTTTCTTGACTCATTTTAATGGACGTGCCGTGTGCGCACCCGTGAGCAGCAGCTGTGTGCAAGCAAGTGGTTCTTGTCCACAGCAGTGGGACGAAGCTGCGAATTAAATTCTCTTTAATGCTGTGGTCAGTATTTAACTGAGTGTATTCAAACACATTTAAATGTTTCAGTAGCTTACTACAGTTACTAGGCTTCACTGAAAACACTTTCGCTAGAAGTGTTTAGAGCTGCTAAATGACAAATTTATACTGAAATGATACTTGGCTGTAACATTATAGTACCACTAAATATGATATTTTCTTTTGCAGTGACCCGTATGTGAAACTTTCCTTGTATGTAGCAGATGAGAACAGAGAACTTGCTCTTGTGCAGACAAAAACTATTAAAAAGGTGTGTATATACTTGTTTTATTCCATTGTTGTGGAAGTATTTAGAACACTGGAACACAATGCTGTAACGTAATACAACACTTACATTATGGTACACAACAATTTAAGTACAGTGTTTTGGGTTTGTTTCTTTTAAATCAAGTGTGTGTATCTTCAGCATGCATGGTCTGCTGACAGGATCTGCTATGTTGCATGTTATTCTCTAAAGCTTGGCTTCTCAAATATCCTTAGATCATTCACTGTTTCCTTTATCAAAGTCATATTTTAATGAAAGACGTAGCAGAAATAAAGAAGTAAGAAACTGCTTTAAGTATCATTTGACTTCAGCAAATATGATCGTTCTTACATGTTTCCTTTCAAAACTTCCATTTCCCAAATATTTTCCTGATACAGGAATTAAAAATAACTAAATGACAGAAGAAAAGCTTGTAAATGCACTGAAAATGTGGTTTGGGTTTGGTTTTTTTGTTTGTTTCTTTTGTGTTTTGTTTTTTTTTAATTGGAAACAAAATTAAATTTTTCTTGGTTTCTTAATTTCACTCCACACAAACAAATTCCATTGGGGTATTCATCATTATCAGGGCCCTAAGATTTTAAGAAGGATTTTTATTGTTGGGGTTTTTTTTTTTTAATTTACTGGTAGTGATGGCAAAGAGGAAAAAAGTCACCACCTGTATGAAAGCTAAAGGAGAAATAATGAGCTGTGATTTTATGAAGACAGAATCGACAATTATTCCATTGAAATCATTATTGCAAAACAGAATAGTGAGGAAAATTTTGTTACTGAAAACACAATCGAATGATGCTGTTCTAAAATCAGAACATTAGGTGTCATGAGAAAACCAATGTGAAAGCCTGGAAGTGTGAAAGATTAAAGCAAAACTATTCACAAGATTGAGGACATGTTTGATGTTGGAAACTACAAGTCATTTTTGTAATTTTTTTTTTTTTTTTTTTTTAGTTATTTCCCTCCCTTCCTTCTTAGGGAAAAAATGGTGATCACACCCAGTGGTTTATTCAATTTGCAGTTTCTTTTTCTTTATTTTTTTAATTATTTTTTTAAATTCTTATTTGAATACATAACATTGTCCTTATTTGAAAAGATGTTGCTGGTATAAAAGCGTGTTCGGCTCCTACGCTTTACTTTAGAAACGTAATGGCTATAGTGCAAAAAGTTGGGAGAAGTTGAAATGAGAGCATTAGGTTGGAAATAAGGCTGTAAGCGTACTGCTGATGGGAAGCAATGCTTACCAGCAGTACTTAGCAGGAGAACATGGAAGCTGCTGAGAAGAACATAAATAAAACCAAATGTAGTAAAGATGTGAAAGTATTGTATCAGTTGTATCAAGAGACAAACTCCTGGGTGTGGAAGTGAAACAGGTCAAGGTTTGCACAACAACCCAACTGTAGCCAAGGGCTGAGGATGAGACGATGATGATGTATTCCTGGGATTGCATCTGCCTTTTTTCACTGTTTTGTAACTGTCACTTAAAGCCTGGACTTTCTCAGTCATTTCCATAATTGTAGTATTAACTCATCTATTGGAATGGCCTGGGTAGTCATTTCTGGGTTGAGTTGTTAAATTTCATCTCAGAACTTCTGCCCTCAACGCAGCGTTCTTCCTATGTAATTTGCAATCTGTTTATTTCATAAATAGCAAATAGCATGAATATATCTTGATATTGAGTTAAAATTATCAACGAAAAAATATTGAGCAAGGCCAATCTTGGGAGTGATTCTGAAAGACAATTATCTGCCAGTTATCTCCCTCAGCTCTGTAACACTTCTTTTACTATAATGGCATATAACCCTTCACTAGTTTCACATTTTTCTACTCGTTTTGTCTTCTTCAGTTTAATGGGTAGCTTTCTATCTGGCAGTCTCTTGCAGGTGTGCCTTCAAGGAGGCAGCAGGGACTGCAGTTTCCCCTTGTGTTCTCCTTTCCATTTCCTTTGCAGTTGTCCAAGTCGTCTCCCAGCTGGACCTGGCCATACGAAGTGCTTCGTTACAGCCAGAGGGGTTAAACGCACATTGTTTCTTTACTCTTAAAAAATTATCAGAAAAATTTCTGGTTCATCTGGGAAGATCCAGCTATGTTGAATTTCGGAGGCTTTTTGTTTTGCTTTGCCTCCCTCCACACATTTAGTTATTCCAGCTGTAAAATTTGATTAATGCCTTGCGTTTCCTTTTGGAGCTGCGTTTTGAATGGCCTGCTAGGAAAAAAACCCTCTAGTTGCTGTTTGCTGTCCTGCGGTCTGTAAGACACCTAGTATGTTTCTCAATTCCTGCTCCTAGGCTTGCCATTTCATGTGTCACTTCTTTTAAAAGAAGAAATCTGGGTGAAGAGTATCCAGTTTCCTCAGTTTGACTGCACTGAGCTTTTAAGACTTCGCCTCTACATCAGTTGTGCCAGCTTTCATCTTCGTGCCGGTCTCTTAGCTGTCCTGCCTTTCCCATAGAAAAGGGAAAGGCATAGTGTTAACCACGATTACCCTTACTGAGATGTGCCTGGTCTCCCCATTGAGCTTCATTGCTTAGTAGCATCATTTCTTTCCGTGTTCTTGTTTTATTTATATGGCTGAAAAACCTTCTTTGTGTTTGTTCTGATATCCCGTGGAAGATCTAACTCAGCTTGACTCTTGGCAGTTCTTTGTCTTGCCCTTTTTAGGATGTAGCTCTTTTTGCTGAGGAGTTTTTTTTTTTTTGCGTTGTTGCTTCCCTGCTAATATCCTTTATGAAGCTATTCATGTATTTATTTCTGGAGTCTTTTTTTTACAAGTTTTTCTCCTTTGCTAGGATTCTAATGGTTGTACTTTCTGACTTGACCTACTAATTGCACGACTTGTGAAGGAGGAAGAATTTTTTACTAGTTTCAGGGCATTTACCAAAAACTGTGCTCCTTAATCCATCAAATATTTCCTGAAATTTGTATTTGTGGTTAAGCAGCACTCAAAATGAATGCACTGTTGATGGGCAGGAGTACCCTCAAATTTAGTACGAGACCACGCTTCATTTGGTAAATGGCACAGAACCTCTCTTGCCAACAACAGTCGTGTTTGATGAATGCAAGTATTTTAAAAAGACTGGGTTTTTTTTAAATTATTATTATTATTATTTCATTAATTTTACTTAATACATTTGCTCTCCTTAAGGCAAGAAAAGCTGGGTTTCTCTCTGCCTACACCTGCTATCCCTACCCTTCACCTAGATGCATTTTATTTTTTTCATCTACACTTCACAATGGTCTTTTCTTTCATGAAGTATTTTCCTGCTCGGTCATAAGATCTTATAGGATAAGCAGGTAAAACTTTCCTGAGTACAGCTGTTAAGCACCTGCATAGCGGTTTATGTAGGTTTAGAGTTTGATTTTTTTTTTTAATAGCATTATTTCCTATTGTCTTCCTTTTTCACCCTCTGTTATTTTAGAAAAGGATTTTAAAATTTCAGTATTTGAGTTCATTGATAATTAATTACATACATCCCGGGTTGAGGTTCAGCCTCAGTTTAAAGAGGAAGGGAGGATGTACAGTTGTCAGCATGATGTGATTGTATGAGTGCCTGTTGAGCTACAGGCTGACTCCTGTATTTTCGTCTTGTAGAGAAGAGCGGTGTGGTGAGCCACTGGGTCCTGGACATGATAAATCTGGTGTATCAGTATCAATATAGTTAAGATAAACAGCCAAGATTCTCTTTTTCTGCTATAACAAAATTTTTGTGGGTGTAGAGCCAAGTTTTACTGTCAGCTCTTCTGGTAAATCTCCACGATGTGAGAGAATGAGGGAATGACTTGGCGTGAAAACAAAACCATTGGTCATATCATACTTGTTTTTAAGCTTAGCCAGATTTGAATTGCCTATATTATTAATGTTTGTAGTTCTGATCTCGTTCTTTATAAATCTATTATTTCATGCTTGAGCTCCCTGCAGTTTGCTCTCTATATGTGTGTTTTCTTCTGTACAATTTATTTCAGTTACTAAAAAATAAATATGAATTCAAGTCCTCCATAGGCTTGGGGGAGATTTAGGAGAGTGTCATACCTATTTAAAGAAAGTAACCTTTCCTTTTGTTCTTTTTTTTCTTTTTCTGTTTAGTTTGCAGTATAAATCTGTCCTTATTTTTGTAGCCCTGAAGTTGTCCCTGTGCTTAACAAAAGACTTTTTTTTTTTTTTAACTTCCACGTGGGCTTAGGTGAATCTTGAGAATGAAACATCTTCAGGTGTTATTTCTATAAGTTCTCCATGATTTGCCTTTTACTCATAGAATCCTATTTATACTTAACATCTATTTATAGGATCTTCTGACTTAAATATCCTCCCACATTTAGTTTACTCAGTAGAGATTTTCTAAATAATTTGGTGGCAGTATTTTTTTAATGACATTCTCCTTTTGTTTGGTGGTTTTTTTCCCCTAGAGGATTGTCGTTTGCATGCATGTTTCAAAGATCACAAAACGGCAAACCTAAAGAAATTTTAGTATGTAAATATGTGTATTTCTTTTACAGACACTGAATCCAAAATGGAATGAAGAATTTTATTTTAGAGTAAGTTTCCTGTTATTTGCAATCATTATTATAACACACAATTAATCATATGGCATCTTATAAGATTGAGAAGAAGCTTATTTCTTATTTGTTTGTGTTTACATAAAAATATTTGTCCTGATGTCATTGCTGTTCTGTTTCTGTAGTGATGGAAGGATCAGCAGAAACTGGCATATGGTTAACTAGGAATGGACTGTTTCACAATTTGAGATTTTATTTAGAATAAGTTTTGAGTTAATTCATATGACAAAAAAATACTTCTTACTTGTAAATATATTTTTAGTACAGCATGTTTGGTGTGGTTTTCAAATGTTAACGCAGTGGCAGATAAAGAGTTATTTCCAAGAGCTGTATGAAATGTAAGTTGTTATGGCAAAAAATAATGAAATACAAATGTAGAGAAGGAAGACAGAAAAAGTAATTTCTCTTGGCCTTTTATCACTTGCCAAAAACATCAAAATATGCTGCTTTTTTTTTTCTTGTAGTTTCGTTTTAATCTTTCTTGATCTTGCTTAAAATGAAAATCAAAGTATTGCTAACACTGAGTGATTTTTATCAGAAAAAATTAACTTGACATATTTGAAAGTGGTAAAGGAGGGATTAAAATAGATTTTTGAAAACCACCTTAATATAAATGAGAAAGGAGGTAACAAAGCTTTTATTTAGTTACTGAAAATATTTTTCCAAAGAAGAATTAGTTAATTTTAGTGCAGCTGTAGCTTTCACAAAGGATGGTTAGGTAGAATTTCAGTTGTTGGGGTTTTTTTAATTTAATCTTAAACAGCTGCTTGAGAAAAAATGTCATCGCAGATTGTTAAAAACAGGCATCTTGCTGAACTCTGTCCGTAGAGTCGTAGCAACTGAGTGTCTTGCAGGATCTTATAGATAGCTCATTTCCCCCAGTATAATTGTTAATGCTCAAGTTTTTGAGATGTAAGTGGAATTTCTATTTTAATATATGTACTAAATAGTTTTTGTAGGTTTTGCAGCTGGGTTCTGCGTATCTAAAATCATCTTTTCTAATGAAGTATTTTGATTTTTATAATCTACTCAGAGGGGAAAACGTGGACTTGGACTTTTTGAAGTTATGGTGAGTCCACAGGAAGTGTCTTGACACTGAATTACGACCAGGCCTAAGGTGTTCTGTTTCCATCACAACAGTGTTTCATGTTTGCACACCTCTCATTACAGAGGTGGCTCTACCGTGGGGTAACTTTAGCTACCTCTCTGTAAACATGCAGAAGCATTTTAATCCTGTGATCGGACTAGAAAGTCATTATCCTCGTAAGAGAGTGTTTTATGGTGAGGCTTTCAAATGCCTTTGCCCTCAGCATAGAGGACAAATTGTCTAGGGAGATTGCCATCAGGACAGTGAGGTGAGAGAAAGTTTTAGCGTGTCGATGGACTTGAAGACAATTCAGGCTCTGCCAGAGTTGGTCCCAACTGCTT
The DNA here is from genome assembly GCA_025345505.1 of Todiramphus chloris collaris. Classification (NCBI taxonomy): domain Eukaryota; kingdom Metazoa; phylum Chordata; class Aves; order Coraciiformes; family Alcedinidae; genus Todiramphus; species Todiramphus chloris. The sequence goes on along the minus strand of JANVCC010000121.1, from coordinate 336,469 downwards.
ACGTGATTCGGCAATGGATGATCGTACCTCCGTGACCCCATCTTTATGAATGCCGGTCTCAAACTGCGGAGTTCAGACAGACTGTAAGATCAAATTCAGCTGTTCTAAAGTGAAATATATTCACTCAGGATTAAGCAAGCTTGTTATGTATATTTGTGCGTGTAATTTTAACTGCTGTTATTCATGGTAGCCTTTTGAATCCTTTACTTTTCCCAGGAAAAGAGAATACGCAAAACTGCCCCAGTTTGTGTTGCTTAAACTACAGCTATAGTTCATAGAAACTCTGTTAAGACATCCTGGAAATCTTAAACAACAATGTGAATCTATATAGTAATGCATACCCCTTCTTTTGTATGCCACAGTTGTCTGGCTTTCTCAAAGCTGCGAAGTTCTCCCCTGCCCACACAGAACTATCGGTCTGTTGTGGGATGTTACTTCTTAAGCTTTCCTAATTAAGCAAGTCAGACATAGTAACCTGGTTTACAAAGGTTTTCTGAAAAAGTACATCAAGTGGATTAAATACCGTAGAACTTTTTTGTTTCTCTGTGTATTAGTGGCTGGTTTGTCTCCCTGACAGAATTCTTGTAGTGTTAGTTTCTCCGTTTAAATGTTGGCAGTCTTTTTGCTTAAACTTGCACCAAGTGCAATAATATTCCAGAGGTGTATTTGCTGTTTTCGAGTGCTGGAGAGACTTTTGTTGTTTTTTTCCACAGGCACATGTGATAAATGGGCTAGAAATGGCGAGTGATGAACAGTTTCAAATGTAGGTGGCTGTGAAATTCTGGAAGAAATACAGTTAAACTCTTATCCCCTATGCTTTAGTTAGGCTTTGAAGCTGTAGAACGAAAAAAATCTGGGAGCCCTGATAGCCTGTCTGGCCTGGACCTTGTTTGCAAAGCACAGAGCTTGTCCCCTTGGCCAGGCCACGTTGGTGAGACCACGCTAGCTTGCCTGGTATCTCGAGGCAAGTAGAGCCCCTCGTGAGCCTGTCCTGGCTGCGGCACGTACTGGGGATGACACGAGAGAGAAGCAGCCCGGGTTGCCCAGGGGTGTCCTCTCCAAACTCCTCTGCCCGTACGGCTGTGTGCAGCTCAGCAGTGCGCAGCAGCCGTGCCTCTCCACTTCAGAGCTTGCTACAGGAAGAGAAGTGCAGTAGCGCTTGAACACAGTAAGCAAGAGCTTTTAATGTCAACTGCTAGGCTATGTCAGGGTGGAGTAGGGTTTAGAAACAAAGCGTTCTAGCACTCTAAGTAAAATGAAAGAGTTAAATGAAACGTGTTAGTCCGGTTCTGTTTACCTTGGTTTAATCACTGTATGAACTAGTACCCATATATTGTTATCATCAAGCTTGTGAACTGAAAGTGACAGGATTTTAATTTTCTCATAGGTAAACCCAACCAATCATCGTCTCCTGTTTGAAGTGTTCGATGAAAACAGATTGGTGAGTGCTTGTCTCAATTGTGGTTTACTTAACATGAAGTTTAAAGGTGTATTTTTGGCTTTTGTTTGAGTGTGCTAAGAAAATACAGATGAAAGCATAAAAAGCATCTGGTTTTGTGACTAATAGAGCATTAAACACAAAAGCAGTATCCTGCTGGGTCAGATTGAAATGGTCTGTCCTCCTTAAGCCATTATTGTGACAATGAAAACCTCATCGTATTGTTCTCTTAGGTCCCTCCGCTGCAAACCAATAAAGTCCAGCCTTTTTAGTCACAAAGCAGCTGCTTCATCCCCTGGTCATTTTAGTGTCTCTTTCCTGTACATTTTGATACTTCTGCATCCTTTGCGGGGATGTGGTTACCTTGTACTCAAGATGTGGTATGGATGGAAGTATTTAAAAGACACGTAGATGAGGTGCTTAGGGACATGGTTTAGTGGTGGGATTGGCAGCACTGAGATAATGGTTGGATTTAATAATCTTAATGGTCTTTTCCAACCAAAACAATTCCATGATTGTGTGATTCTGTGTGGGTGAGTGATGGTTTAAGGTAATGGCAGCATAATGCTCCCTGTTATGCTTTCAGTTCTCTGCCTTGGAATGCCCCGCATATTATTAGGGTTTATCACCTTGAACATGATTTGTCTGATGCAGTTGCTCTTCTAGAGAAGTCTTCCAACATCTTGCCACTTCTTTCTTTTGTTGTGATTACGTAGAGAAAGTTTTCACACGGACATACGTGGAATAAGTGACACTGTCATTCTGAACACGTTCAGTTAAACTTGCCAGTGCAGTGGCTTGCTGGGTGAATGACTCTTGGGGTTTTGTCTTTTGAAAACTGTAACACTCTCTATTTGTTCATGAGGTAAGGTGTTAACGTTTTCTTGGTTGTGTGCAATGCAACCTCTGCTGAACTTGTTTGATTTGTTAAGATTAGCATCAGTGTTGTGAAGATGCTTCTATCCAAAATACTACAGGATGGAAACCTCTATGTCTTCCAAAAAAATACTCTCTTCCTCTGACTTTCTGTTAAATAGAGAGCAAAGAAAACCATACGAGCTGTAATCTTCCAAGGAAAAAGCGTACTTGGAGCCAACTGATCATATGCTCCTTCAGGAGGAAGTGAGTCAGTAAACGTGTGCCAGAGAGTATTTGGAACGGGCCGACTGTGAGCATATTTATTGTCATACAGTGATCACTACAACCACTGGCACTGCTAAAACTGCCCTGTACCTTTTGAACTTAAAGGAGATCATTGGTCAGCTCTTCCCAGCTTTAAGGTCCTCTTCCACTGCCAGCTGATACAAAAAAAGGCTGAAGCAGGAATGCTGTCACTGTAACTGTGAGGCAGAGCATGTGAGCCGGGCTCAGGGCTCTGCTGGTGTTACTGTGTGGCTCCTGTGTGTCTGGGGGGATGGCTGGAGCACGTTTGTGCTGGTGCGGAGGACAAAGCAGAGCTGGTGGAAGAGGCATGCCCAGGGATGTCCCTGTGTGACAGTAATGGGTGGTGGTCCAGGGGGGGGAAAAAAAAATCTATATGGAGTGACAGCTGAGAAATGACAGTTTGGGTATACCTGTTTCACACACATTGCTGAAGATTTTCCAGGTTCTGTATGCAGTGCTGGCCTTGCGCTCGCAGTTCCAGTGCTGCTTCATTGCCGAACCATTTTCTGTGTGGTGTGCTTTGGTCCTGCTCCTGTAGACAATCTGCCCTTAGAAAGGCAGCACCCTGTGCTTGAGGAGCTGTTGCTTTCCACTTGGGTGTTCTGAGCTATTGACAAAGCAATGGCATCCGGGTTTGTAGAGCAGCAGATTTCCATCGGGTTATGTTTATGTTTACAGAAAGAGGAGACATTGAACTGATTATTTTGGCTTTCCTCTGAAATACTAGTTGTCAATACTTGCATGTTTTTTCATTTTTTCTTCATGTTTCAAAATTATCAAAGCAACTTTCTCTTTCTGGTATGTCCTTTCCTTTCTACTCCCCGATCAAAATGGAGAATATGTGGTGCAAGCTTCACCTTCATTGCAAAGAGAGATTGTGCCTTGGATAATATGTTTTCTCTGAAAAATAAGCTAAAATAATATCAACACCTGTGCTTCCACAAGGCAATCTGCGGTACTCTTGCTGTGTAGAAGCTATTCATGTTTTATTTCTTGTTGGCTCATAGTGTGCGTAAAACAATAGGGGATTGTGCTGTCTCTTGGCAGCTCGAGCATTTTAACTTTCCATTTCTTTTGTGATTGGTCATTTTCAGTCTTTCGAAAACCAGTTGCTTGCAAACAGAGCTTTAAATGTCTAGATAGAGTATTGACCCTGCACCTACAAGTTTTCAGAGCTGTTGACAAAACTTACGCTTTCGAGTTCTCCTAGGGACAAATGCCGGTGTCCTGAAATGAAGCTATGCTTCTTGCTAAAGAGAGTTTCTTTTCTGGTGTGTGCTAACAAGCGCTATCGTGAGCACACTTCAAACGTGAGTATCCTCAGGCCTTTCTGCATTGTAATAGAGCTGGTTTAGGACGTTTGTTTTACTCTTTGGTGTACCCTGTCTGTCTGTTCTGAGGTCTTTTGGCTCTCGGAGAGCGTAACTGTATTCTGTGCTGGCAGTCTCTCTCGTGGTAATATTGCTAACTTTCTCACTGGACGCTGGCCAGCAATGGGCAGAGTTTCTGTACGGTGTTTAAGACCAAACGGGTACAAACCGACATGCAACACCCGTCTCCGATTTTCCCTCGTCGTTACCGCCTGGTGAAACTGAAAAAGAAACTTCGTCTCCTGCCATCTTGCACATTTCTGCTGTTTTTATTGTGTGAGAGACCTTTGCCATATGTACGATTGCTTTGTTTGTTGTAATTTTCGATTATCGAAAGGGGCTGCACAGGGTAGTGTAGGTTACATTGCATTAGTAGGGACAACGTAAAAGTGTTGTGGCTTTTTAAAGGCAAGAAGTTTGTTGCTTGATCATCTTATGAGCACAGTTAAAATTGAAAGCATAACCGTGCTATATTTATTCGTGTTCTGCCATGATAGCCTAATGCTGTAACACAGACCAAAATGTTAAGCTTGAAATAATCTTTCTCATTTGCATGTGGAGTCGACTTTCAACTTTAACACTAAATTGAAACGTTTTTGTTGTAGTTAAATTTTTGTGCGTGTGCTTTTATAGAAATGTGCCTTGCGAACCCGATGCGGTTTAGATTTATAGCGGTGCCGAGTGTGTTCGCTGCCTCAGTCAGCTGCGAGAGCTCTCCCGCTGGGGCCGCTCCTCTCTGATGGAAAAGGAGCAGCTGTGAAGGTGCCGTTTCAGGCACTTGCTGGCATTAAATTAAAAAAAAAAGGGGAGAGAAAAAAGAAAAAACAAAACCCCCACTAGCTTTACACTGGAGAGGGGGAACCAGGCCACGTGACTCCCACCATCCTACCCTATGTCACAGTGTGTAGGAGCGCTGATTGCTCTTACCCAATCATGCCTGGAATGCTGCTTGCCACTTGGGCTATTTCTGCTATCTGTCGCTATCAGGGCTGCAGTGCTAACAGTTTGGCAGATGGGACACTTTTTCTTGGAGTTTATGCCTTTGGTTTTTAACTTCTGGCAGTGCCTGAATTGTTGCTGTTCTCCCTCTCCTTTTCTTCTCTCTGTAAAACCATGGCCCATCGGCTGCGGTTTCATTTTGGCTCTGGGCGAAGCAACACAGCCCCCGAATCGGAGATCCTCGACCGGGAGAGGGAAGATGACTTTCTCATGGCATTCCACACTTTGCCAAGAAGAAACAGTCCTCACGCTTCCTCCCGACACGGAGCAGATTGTGGTGGTGGCAGCGGCGATTTGCAAGAAGCAAGCTCCTTAAAAAGGAGCACGTCCATGTTTATTCCCCAGCTGCTGAACAATATTGATGCGCGTCCAACAAGAAGCTCGTCAATGCAGATCTCTCTTCAGCGCAAAGCTGCGAATGGCTGCGCGGACGAGTGCGCGACCCTGGAATCTCCAGAGGAGACGCTTCCTTGTAAATTCCCAGGCTTCGGGGAACATCATGCGTACCCAGGTGAAGACCGTTCTTCTCCGAGTGGTCCAGAGGCGACTCCTGAAAGTCCTCCAGAGTTAGAGCAACAGATCAATGGAACTGCTAGCTGTAATCGTAGAATACTTTGTACGATTCCTTCTAATAACCAAAGTGAGGATGCTTCGTCAACTACCCAAGAAGGTGAGGCAAACGAAGCAGCTTCAGGTTTAAACATAAGTGGCGTGAGGATTCAGCATCGGGCTTCAAGTGCAGATGTCCCTCAGGTTACTCTACTACCCTTCGGTGCTGAGGCTGAAAGTAATGCTCCCACCGCTGAACCCCGGCGCTGGTCTTTGCAACATGTGCCAGAGATGTCAGCAAATTCAGGGAAAAAGTTCTTTGTTCTCCAGTTACAGCAACCACCGACAAGTGGTGTGGGTGCAGGAGGCGAATATAACTTCGGGTTTACTGGAACAAAAGGGGACAGACTGGTCAGGTACCCTCGGATACGGTTAGAAAGGAGCACTTCCTACCCTGTGCAGCCACCAGCAGAGGAAACTAGCTCCCCACACGATGGATCGAATTCAGAGCTGCATGGAAATGGCAGGAACGGGTCAGAAATCTCTAGAAGCAATTCGGTAGAGCGGATTTCTCAAGGGCAGGGATGCTTATTTAAAATCAGACCAGATCAAAATACGAGGCAGCAGCACTTCAGAATTCTTGTCACCCGTGGTTCTGAAGAACAAAATCAGGTTGTTGGTAAAGAGGGTCATGGCACCGCTGATCCTACAGCAGCTGGCACCGCAGTAAGTATGATGCTGAGTATGTTCTGCTATTAAAATACAGAATTGCCAGACAAAGGCTTCTAGACTTGAGGCAACTGAAGCACTGCCATTGTTAGCGCTAGAATGTTCGGCATTTTTCTGGAGCAAGCCACGAATCATCTCTATTTCTAATCTTAACGTAGCTTTGCTCTCAGTTACCATTACATCCAGTGTCATATTTTGAGATCCTAATGTCACATGTTTCTTAATTCAGTGTTACATCAGCTGGAAAGATCTTTAAAAATCAGAACATTCAAATGGCAGATGAAGTGTTTGTGTTAACGTAGTCAGTTGAGACCTTGCTGCGTGAAGAATTCTTCATGCACGCTGTTTTTAAAAACAGAGACTTTGACAGACCCTGTAAGTGTAATCCACATGCGTGCGTACCTCCGCACCGCTTCAAAATGCCTATTGTAATGCCACAGTGGCTAAGACTATAGAGATCGTACCGTAATTCCAGCCAAGCTATTGACACAGATAAGGTACCAAGAAGTTGGGGGGGGGGGAACTTTTTTTTTTTTTTTTTTTACGGTAGTGTTTCAATTACTTTTATTTTTTGCCTTCTGGAAATTAAAAACACGTACTGTTTTTTGTATGCCACAGGTCCTGGTCAAACGAGCATATAAGTGGCTTGGCAAAACTTAGTAAAGTGTCTGCTCATTTGTATTTGCCTTGATTTTATTTTAAGACGACAAAATTCATCTTCTGGGTTTTCTTTGTGATAATGGGAGATGCCTGATGTTTTATGTTTTTGAGCCCCTTCTTAAAATGCCAAAGTAGGAATGAAACTTAAGGGTTTAGATTAGTCATTTGCTTAAATTGCTTTACTGTGCAATTTAACACTGCCCACTTTTGTTCCTGAGCCCTGTGATGCTGTATATAGAATAGTAAGCGTTGCGTCTCCAGCTGTGAAAACAGATTCACTGGAAGAGATTTTTTGGTCTCCGTGGCTTGTGTGTTCTCGTTCTCCTGCGCTTTCGTTTGGTGAAATGCAGCGCGGAAAGACAGCTGCTCGCTGCCTCAAGGCCCTATGATGACTCTGCAGCTTTCCTGTGAAAAAGCAAAGAGTCTCCCGAGTTAGTCCCGTATAACCTCTTAGCTCTTCAGTAGACGTTGCGAGTAGAAAAATCGCAAAGTATCCCATAGCCTTTATTTCAAAAAGAGTACAATGCCAAAGGAATCCCTTGCCAGTTCTGGTTTCGTTCCAGCCTCTGCAAGCTGGCAGTTTTGTGAAGCGGTACATAGTACCTTTCCTGCCAGCCTGAGAACATTGCAGCAGGAAAATTCGGAATGCGGGCGCTTTGCTGATTGATTTTTTTTTCCTTCATTTGCCTTTCATGTATGCAGTACAGTATGTTAAGTGTTCTCATACGATAACGAATCTGAATCTCATACTAAAACCAAAAGCGGGGTGGAGAAGTATGTCCGATTTTCCCTTTCCTGTTTATTATCCCTTGTTCCTTTACAATAATAGCAGTTGATGGGAGCCGCTGTAGCCAATTCTGTAAGTAGCTATAGTATGTCAAACCCAGTATGTACGAGAGCATCGGGGACTTGCAGGTCTGTGCAGCTCACAGAGGGACGTGCCCCGGAGTCTCTGCAGCAATTCCCATTTTCCTAAAGGATCTACCCACCAAAGTCACTTCTTTGATGCTCGCTAAGTAATGATTCACATAACAAAGTCATCAGTGTTTCCAGGGGAGAATTATGAAATTTGTTCCTACGTGCTCTTAGTTTTAGTTACCACGTGAAATCAATTTAGTCAGCCATGAAGCATGGCAGTCACGGATGCACTCAGTCCAAGTGGTACTTTTGTTCTTTAGTGCAAAAAGTTTCAAAAATAATTGAAACTTTAAACTTTTAGTGGTGTTTTGTTATATTTGTAGTAAGCCCGGAAATATTGTGGGTAGAGGTGATTGTCTAGGCAAGATACCAAAGGAAGTGCGGGGAATAAGAGCATTTTGGTGACAGTTTTGCTTTATTTTGTCCACATATGAAACATTATTTAGTAAGGTGTCACTTTTAATCTATCCCACGGAAGTTTGTGTGGAGGACCTATGATGCCAAGTAAGGTTAGCCTGAAATATTTGTTCTGTTAAGCTGAGGGCAAAATTTGCCATGTTTTAGAGTTGTTAACATAAAAAAAAAAGTCTAGCCTCTTCCAGTTCAACAAGATTGTGTGTATTTGATTGATATAGGGCATGGGCCCGGGGCTGTAAGCAGCAGCTGCGACAGCCTTATTTATCTGGAGTGCAAACATTCAAGCGGGCGTCTGCAGTCCTCCTGCTACCAAGTGTTTATGACCTTTGAAATATCTTCTGTTTTAGACAGAAGCGTTCTTGGGCAAGCAGGATGTATTTCATTACAAGTCATTATAAAATATAAAGTATGAGCTTATGTCCAATTGTGAAAAGATTCTGTTTGGAAGCCTTGTTACAAATTCTTCTGACTACTATGGTATTTTATATGTAATGCAATAGGCTGCTGCTAAGTGTGTGTCTCTACTGTGGCATATAACAAATACTCACATTGTTTATAATTTGGGGTCTGTGAGTGCACGGCTGTATTTGTGGGAAACGCTTCAAAAATCTCATGTATTGGACAACTGTTTTACAGACCTGACAAAGGAGTCTTTGTTGTGAGAAAAATACAAAGTGCCCTAACAGAATGTTGCAGTAGTAGTAGTATTGAGTTATATTTATTTAACATACGGTAACTCTGGACTCCCAGTTTGCCTTTCTCACAACTCAGCTTTTATTTTCCTTTCCTAGAAACAATTGTAGAATAAATATTGCTATGGAAGTAGAGAATCCCCTTCCGCTGCTAAGCTACCAGCTGAGGTTGGGGCATGTAAACTGAAAAGAGCAGGCCAGGAAGAAGGCGGTTCTGCAGCCACGAAGGGCCACGCTCCGTGTTGAACCAGGGCACCTAAGGCGCCTGCCTCGTGCAGGCTGGTGCCACACGGCAAACCAGCCTAAGCTCTGGCTGAGCCACTGGCATTGGCACTGTTTCTTTGTGTCCGAGCGGAAGCGGTGCGCCTGATGGCTTTCGCATGGGCTCTCTGGGAGGTGCCGACACAGTGCACCTGAAGAATGTGGAGCTCAATGGAATTAATAAAATAGAACTGCTGCTCCTCTGGTTTTGTGTTTGGGGGTTTTTTTCCACTTAATCTGATCAATTTCATTAAAAAAAAAAAAAATCCTTCAGCGTTTCAGTGTAAACTCTGGCAAAGTCTGAAGGTCTCTTTCCTGAGATGGTATTGAGACACCAAAGGGTTTATGTATTGCTGATCAGCACAAGAAAAACTGACAGAAATCTTTCAAGGTGAAATAGAACAAAAAGGGTTGTTGGGATTTTTTTCTCCATTCAAATAACCGTTGCCAGAGTTTGTTCAGGTTACCTAATGTAGACCCCAGAGAAAGATGTTAATTTTCTCTTACTGCTGCTGCTCTTGCCCACTCCGTGGTCACTCACCAGCCTGTCATTGACACACTCTTCAGCACTTATTTTGACATCATTCATCATCTTTCACTGGCCCTCACGCTGATACTTTCTTAGGACTTGAGCTGGTATGGGAAGTGGGTGTTGCTTTTGGTTTGGAAAAGAGGTTTAATTGCTTTTTGGGTTCTTTTTGTATAATTTCTGAACCGAGTGTAAAACCAAGAACTCCAAAGAACAAATAGACAAAAACGGGACAAATCCTGTTCCCAAGGAACTTACATAAAATTGTTTAACTGCGTGTTCTGTTTGTATGTGGATGAAGAAGTATATTAGACCTAGCAGGGACTCTGGTAAGATACTAACCTGCAGAGTGAAGACATACTTGGCACTAGAGACTTTGCTCCTGCCTGTCAGTCTATACGGGTGTAGTGGCAGTTACCTGTGCAGAAAGCTAAAACTGGCTACGTTCCCAGTGCGTGATACTTATGGCCGAGCCATGCTGAACTGTTTCTGCACTTTCCATGGCAGAAGCAATTTGTGAGTGCGGTACAGCATTCGAAATGGCACAAAAGAAGAAAAGTCAAAGCATTAACAGTTTATTTGCTGGCCTTCATTATACCAAGAGCCTATTCTTGAACCTTTGGTGTGGATGCTGAAAAGCTGCTAGCAGAGGAATTTTCCTAGGTTCTCACGGTATTCTGTGAGAACCCTGCCTTTCTCACACGTGTTATGAGAAATAGTAGGACGGTTTTGTAAACTAGACTAGCACATGGTGTTTCGATAAGTTTTGTTTATGGTACATTGTAAAAATATTTTGAAATAGGTGCTGTAGGACTTTAACCAATCACCCTAGGAGATGTGTGATTGCTGACCAATCGCCCTATGGGGCTGGGGTATAAAAATGGGGTTGTAAATTAATAAAGTAGCTTCTTTTGCCTGCTCTTGCTGAACTTATATGTTGCTGCGTCTCTCCGCTCCCGGCATAAACAGCGACACTTTGGAGGTCTTGTAAACCAGGCTAAAGCTGTGTCGGAATCATAGAATCACAGAATTGTTTAGATTGGAAAAGACCTTCAACCTCCAACCGTTACATCCCCCATCAGCCCCTCTCTTCTCCCAAGCAGCAGGTCCAGGAGGGTGCCTTCCTTAGTTGGCTCCCTCACCAGCTGTGTCAGGAAGTTCTCTTCCACACACTCCAGCAACCTCCCGGACTGTTCCCTCTCTGCTGTATTGTATTTCCAGCAGATATCTGGGAAGTTCAAGTCCAGCATGAGAACAAGGGGTTGCAATCATGAAATCTCTCCCGACTGCTTACAGAGTATTTCATCTGCCTCTTCATCCTGGTTGGGCAGTCTATAATAGACTCCCACCATGATATCTGCCTTCTTAGCATCCGTCCCCTGTGTCTCCTTGCCCCCCAGATTTTTACCCATAAAGGTTTGACACTATCATCACCATCATTAAGTTGTAGACATTCATAACTCTTCCTAACGGGAGGGGGGACCCCACCTCCACTTCATCCTCGCCTGTCCCTTCTGAAAAGTTGGTAGCCGTCGCTTGCAGCACTCCGGTCCTGCTAGTTGTCCCACCGCATTTCTGTGATGGCGACTTGGTCGTAGTTTTCTTGCTGCACAGTGGCCTCCAGTTCCTCCTGTTTGTTGCTCATGCTGCATTTGTTGGTGTAGATGTGCTTCCGCTGGGCTCATGGGCCCACCAACTTTTGGAGGGGAGAAGCCCTAATCCCTACCTGGCCGTTCCCAGTTGCTTCCATGGTTGCTAACCTTTCAATAAGCCTTGTGTCTTTGCCGCGTGGATCTCCAGACCCCACCTCCACTAGGATGGCAGACGGGAAGACCTTACTAGCACTGGCAGGCCATACCCAGGCTCCTCTCTAGCAAGTCTGGTTTCATTCTCATCCCCTTTCAAATCCAGTTTAAAGGTTTTTCAGTGAGCCCTGATTATTCTTGTCCCAGGATCCTTATCCCCCTTCGAGACAAGCGTACCCCATGGAAGCAAGGTCTGTCAGCTGCATCAGTCCAGCTCTTCTGTGCGTGGGCAGTGGTGGCAAACAGCATGGTAGGTGTTGTGCACCTCTCAACAGCTGCTGCGTTCTCCTCCAGCACCACACAGGTCTAATGCTACACCATGACTTCGTCTTGTACGCTGTACACGGCCAAGTTTGGAGACCTGCTTCAGAGATTGCTGCCTGGACTCTAAGAGGCGTTTTGAGACCATAATTCATGTTGTTCTTGGCTAGATGTTTAAAATAGCTCAAATGAATAGTGCTGCAAATTTCCTGTCTCTCCACTTGCTGTACAAGGAGTCCAGATGACTATCTGGAAAGCCAGTGCAGTTAAGGACTTCGTTGACCCCTGCAGGTAGAGATGACAATGGATTCCATCCCTGAAGTCTTTTCAGGCCGCCTGTTAAGGACAAAATCAGTTCTCCTTCCTGCCTCTCTCACCAACAAACATGAGGTGGCTCCCTGACCACAACAAACTGTGCCGTGAGACGACCATCCTTCTCCTCCTCTTTTGTCCAGGGATCTGCCATTGGTTACAGCCCACTTAGGGCCTTTCCTTCATGTGTAGTCTTTTCCACCCCCTCACCTAGAAATCACCTGGCCCCCTTCTTAATGCGCTCTTCCATCAGCTTGCACATCTGCTCTTGAAAGCTCTTCCTGTCCTGCAGTGGCTGTGCTGCTGTGTTCAGAAGTTACTTTTACAAACAGGGAAAGTACCAAGTCACCAACTGATTTTTGTGTAATTCCTACACATTCTCAGTGTTCCCTGGGAAACTGTTTGGAATTTTGTTAGACTTTGTTGTTAGGCTCTCTTCTTTTTCTCCCTGCAAGCTGTATCTTTTGGTATTTCTCTGTAAAGAAATCCCAGTAAAACATTTAGCAGAATAGCTGGAAATAACATCACTTTTTAAAATGGCACTAATAAACTATTTGCTCTTGCCTGGAAAAATGGTATGCGGAGTTTCAGTACACAGTGATCTCTTGAAAGCTGAGTTTATGGGGCCCTCAGTTTATTGTGGAAATGCTGACACAGTCTTAACACTGAAGATGCCAGCCAGAGCAGCTTTGGTATACATCTAGCCACAGAAAACCGCAGATAAAAAAACAGATAGTGCCTGGATTGCTTTTTGTACTATTCAGCTGTTTTCCCATTTGAGAAGAGCTGTCAAGTAATGAAGGTGTAGGAGTGTGCATGTTTTACGACTGTTTTAGTTCCAAAACCTCTATGCTAAATCCAAATCTAGCCTGTTTCCTTAGTTTGCAGATTAAATCTCATTGTCAAATGTATTGCTGCGTAGATTCATCTAAAATCGGAGGCTTTTACCTGTTTCTTCATCTAATAGCGTGGCATTAGTAGCTTCCAGAAGCCAGCGATTATATACAGGAAAATACGTTCATAAAATCAGCGCTATGACCATCCAGATTTCTGTCTCCAAAAAGAAGGAAGAAATGAAAAGGAAAATCTCATCTTTGCTCTGTTTAAATCCTCTGGTGATATAAACCTAGCATCATGCTGCGCTATGTCTTATATACATGGGAGAAGCTAATTGTGGGGTTAAAGGCTGGGGCGTTACTGTTACTAAATACCATTCCTGTTTCCGCGGCTGTCATGTGCTGACTCCTCAAGCCCTGGGGGTGACGGAGATTACAGCACATCTAATGTGAAAGTCAGAAGAAAAATGTGCTTCTGATTACACTGGTTATGTAAACAAAGCGTAGAGCACTGTATCCTGTGGAGTTTCAGGTGCTTTGTTAGAAAGCTGCCTGTCCCCTTTCGGCCTAGGGCAGAAAGAATAACCTCCCGGGTGACGAGCGTTTCCAGGCTGTGTTGTATGTAAAGAATAAGGGAATAGGAACTTTGTTATAAGGTGGGATTTCTGTCCTCAGCAAAAGAGACAGATTTAGCTATAAAATTCTATGACCTGACTGGCCTTCTTTTACAGTTACTTTTAGAAGTCTTGTATTCTTAATTTATTGCATAAAGAGTTTTTTTTTCATGCCAAGGAATAACATGTAATTGCTGTCTGTAATACGTGAGGCAACAGGAGGCTTCATCTTCAGCGTTAACTTCAGCGTTCAACAGATTGCTGGATGTGCACACAAGCATAAAACTGTGGAGTAGGGTATTTTAAATGTTTTTATTATCCATCCAAAGCAAGCTACTTGAAAAGGTAGGTACTCAGCAAACGATCATAATCCTTTCAAACAAGACACTAGACGCTGATAATAATCTTTCCGGAGAAAGTTATAGCCTAAGTTTTACGTCAAGTGAGTGTTTAAAAAAGTTGATGTAGGGTTTGGGGTTTTTTTCTAAAGACTTTAAATAGCAAATGTGCTAACAATTGAGTTATTTGAAATCTGCTTTGAGCGTGGGTTTGTGTTTACAGAATTATATTACCACAAGACATTTATTTGCTTCAAATTCCATGAAAGTGGACCTAAACTTTAGCATTTAAAAGTTGAGCAAAATCTCCTTCAACGTACGCAGGCAGAGTCTTGTGCATGCTCTCCAAAGATTTGAAGGTGGAGGCTGCCTAGTTGCTGTATTGCTAACACTTCATTATTTTTAGAAACTCTATCAGCGGGTGCTTGCCAGCACACTGAATTTATTATAAACACCAGCAAGCTGTACTTGTTGGGTGATGATTGCAGTGGATCTGGTGATGCTGCTTGTGGTTCTGTGGCAGTATGTTTCCTCACATCCAGCTTTTCAGAATTCCCTAATGCAGAGTGGGGCTTTCTAGCCCTAGGCAGACCCACAAAGGGTTCTTTTAATGCTTGGCATTTTAAGGTGTAGGAGTGCAAGAGATACTCTGCAAGGTGTACTGAGCAAGCTGCAGCGTAACCCCGAAAGGTTTTAGTTATTGAGACAGTTTATAGTACTTGCGATGTTATCGGCTTTCCTGATTCATTCCAGTCGCACAGAGGGCTGCCGTGTGACTCACTGTGCGCTGCCCTGCCGAGTGAGTCAGAGGAGAGCATCAGGCTTCTGCCTGCAGGCCGAGATAAAACCTGCCAAATATCCCACTGGCCAGGCAAAAAAGGGGCGGGAATGGCTTCGTGCCCAGCACTGAACTCCATCTCTGTAAACTAGAACGTTCAGTGAAGCTAGCAAAGGTGTCTGTGCCCCCATCCTCTGCGAGGCCCGGCACTCTGGCGTTTCACACAGGCGCTGAAGATCCAGACAGCAATGTAAGATTTTGACTGGTTTACCTGGTCTGCAGGTATGTGGCTAAGTCCTGACCAATCCAAAGTCGTTAGGAATTCCGCCATTGATTTCGGTGCGATTGAAGCTGCGCTTATCGACTTCATTTACTCCGTTCTTATATTTAGTCATAGTAATTCCAAAGGTTCCAGCTTAATGGCTTTTCTAAGGCAAACAGAAGCTACTCAGACTGGCTACTTGGGGGTCATTTTCAACACAGGTACGGTCCATACTTAAGCATTGCGCTCCGTGTGATCACGTGTCTGCTAGAGCGTGGGACAAAATCTCAGACTGGAACTGCAGTGCAGCAGTTCTAGCCAAAGTTCTGTTTGGGGCACAGCAGCGAACAAATAATCCTTTCAAACTGGAGGAGGGGAGACAGACAGTTTGGGACAGATACAAGCTTTGCTGAAACAATGCACCTTCAAAGCACAGTATGATCTGATTGCGGCAAGGAAAGGTTGCCAGTCGGCAGAGCTATGCTGCAGAATTCATTTGCTTAGCCACAAGTATGTAGGTCTCGATTTACTACATAATTTAGGCTGTTCTCTGTTGACAGGTGACCACACAGAAATTTCTAACATCTTCAAAAGTCGTAGCTGGTCTTCCAGTCCTCAGGATTACGCCTGTTAACTTCTGCAATTAACAGTCTTGAGTTATTGGAAGAATGGAAAATTCTCATATGTTTTAAAGTAAACAATAATATTTTTATTTGTTCATCTGTTGGCAACCTACTGCAGATGTCTGCTTTGTCTCCTGCTCTAGATGAAGTATGGGACTAGATTCAGCACTGGGGAAAAAAGGGGGGGAAAACCAAACCCACTCTGAACTGTAAATTGAGCTTCCTCTGAACATACTTCTCTGTGGGAAAGAGTCAGTAAATGAATGCTCCCGACTGAGGGAAATGTGCTGAAGACGGTTGTTCATCTAAAGGGACAATCTGTACTCTCGGTTTACTGCTTGCTTCTCTTTGCGTAGCAACCATCGGGGAAAAAAAAAAAAATCTGTTTTGAAGGAGACTTACAAATCTGTCTGCATTTCCCTGGTGTTACTTGGCTGATGCACCTTTGAAAAGGCAGAATTTGCTGTTTCTTTGACTGGGAGAAATTAATGTACTTAGTGCTTGCTTGTTTTATTGATTCATGTTCAGAAATATGTTGAAGATTCTCTCCAGATTCCAGGATGAATGGGATTATGACATTACAGTTCTGCAGGCACCTCAAAGAGATTTAAAGACTAATCTTCTGATTCTACAATTTAGGAAACAGATCCGCTGCCAACTCTGTGATTGCTTTTCTCTCCTACCATAGGTCCGTTGAGCAGTCACTCTCTCTCCCCATTTCTGACACTGCCGCCCTTTTTGCTCTCCAGTTGGTTGTGTGCAGTCGCTTGCACGGTGCTAATAAGTAACACGAGGAATATTAGGACGTACAATTGAAGTAGTTTAAAGTGTAATCAGTTATCAGTGTAGATGTAATCCAGGGCCATAAATACGCTTTTGTGAGTAGATTCTAGGCGTAGAAAATTAATAATGAAATGAATTCTATTTTCAAACAATTACCGTTTCTTTGAAGTGAGGCTGCATACTAAGAACTTCTGAAAGCTTTTAGTGATACACTAAGTACAAGCTGCAAAAAAAGCAGCTACGGTTCGGTGCTCAAAGCTAAAACCAAAGGGGTCTTCAGAAAGCAGCTGCTTTGTGATGACGTTGCTTGAGATCTATTGCATGGTTTAGTTTACCGTAATAAAATGTCTGATCTTAACTGAGCAAGTGAAATAGAATTTTATGTCATTTGTGGATGTGGGCTTTGTGCATAATGTGTTAGCTGAGCATGGGAAGACCTTACAGTAACCATTCAGATGTGGGAAACTGGTCTTGAGAGATTTGGGGTTGTCTGCTGTCACCATTTTTAATACCTGTCTGGCTTTGCAACAGCCGCCCTAATGCAAACATCCTGAGTGAAAGCAAACCTTGCCTGCGTTATATTTCATGAGACAACTGAAAATAAAACTGTGGCTTACAAGTCTCTCTATAGAGACTCGTAAATACTGTGAATTTGGTACAATTAACTAGCTGCCCAACTTAACAGAACGTGTCTGCATTTAAAAATGTAAACTATTTCAATTTTCTATTAAAGAGGTGCATCTTTATCCCCCAGCAGGACTGGATATCTCTGAAGTTTATGCATCCTGCCTAATTTTTCCTGGTACTAAAACCTGGCTCTTATTACAATAAACATCTAATTGATGGCTTATTGGCCGTTACGGACTGTAGTCTTACCGTAGAGTTGTTCTGTCGTAAAGCGAGGCGAGCGGGTGGTTACAGTTCCTTGCTGGGAGCGCCCCAGGGTCCGTTAGCGGGAGAGCGCTGCCCGCCTCTGGCCTAGCGACTGCCAGCACCGCGGTTGCGCTGGGGGAAACCCCCAGTCTCGGTCACCTTGTGTGCCACCCGCTCCCCGCGCACGACTGCAGAATGGACCGATCGGCGTTTGCCTCTGATTTATTTGTTCTGTGACCCACCGGTGCTGCCCCCGTGCTGTTCGCTGGGGAGCAGGAACCGGGCATCTGGGGTTCGGTCAAGAGAAGGTGCGCTGGCGGCAGCAGCTCCCCAGAAACCGCCTCTCCCGTCCCCGGACTGCTGAGCTGCCGGCCCCCTTCCCTTCCCGAGCGGCGAGTTAGAAGCAGCGCTGCGTTGGGCAGGTGACATCAGTTGGATTTCTTGTGTTGGATGCCATCTGAAACAGATGAGGGAAGAGGAGAGAGAAAAGAATTTGGAGTCGTTGTTTTGCGGCGCCAGCTTCATTCTCCATGGAGCTGATGTGTGCGTTTTCCTTCTGTTGTGTTCCCTGCCACAGCAAATGCAGTCTCCTTCCAATGAGGTTCTTTGCGCTCAGAGTTGGAGAGAGCTCTTTCTTGCCTTTTGTTACGCTCCTGAATTTTACAGGGATTAGCTTTTCTGACCAAACATTTGCAGAAAGTATTTCTGGGCTTCTGGCCTTCCTGCTTTTTGTAATAATCGAGTTTTAAACATGCAAACATCAACTCATTGTGCAGAATCTCAGGATACTAACAAAATAGATCTGTAGCTGGCTTAAAAACAACAAATGTGCACCACATGAAACAAACTTTTCAAGGTTTTTTCCCCAGGTTCTTTATTTTGTCACCCTGACAGATTATATCACCAGTTAATTCTATTGTTCCTTTTTTTTTTTTTTTAACTGACTGAAATGTAAATTAATAATTACCACCATAAAGACCTTGCAGTAATGCACTAGTAACTATTCTTTTCTTGGGGAATAAATTAAAAATTCACATTATTCTAAGTTGTATTTTTATAACTTCCTAAATTCCACCAGAAACAAGTTATATTAGAGGAAAAAAATCATTGACCTAAATGAAACAGTTTAAATTGGGATGTTTTTGGTTTCCTGTTGTAAGGTACAAACCAGACTAAGAATATCAATTGTTTGGAGTTTGTGAACTCTCCAAAAGGTCACTTCCAGGCAGAACAGTCTTAATAGCCAAATTGATCAAAGAATCCAAAGCATGAACTAAGACACAGCGTTCCTCCTCTGTGCGAAATACACAGCCTCTGTGGGAAAGGGGCTCCTGAACAGGTTGTTGCAGGGACTCGTGGATGAGTGAACTGGAGATGTGACATACCAGCGAGTCAACGTGGTCTGGACTGTCTTTTCTGTTACCCACAGTTGTGTTATTTCTAACCTTTAACTTTTAGTAGGTCTCAAGGTTCATTGTCTCGGCAAGGAAAAAAGTGGTTAAACATGTATTGGGGGAAGTAATCATTCATTTAAAGAGATTAAGATGACCAGTTAACTGTCCTGTAATCAGCATTTCAGTGGCCTCAACAGAAAGTGGTTTTCTCTTTCTCTCTGGTCAGTGCGTAGCCATGTTTCCCCTCAGCCTGATGAAAACCAGGTACAACGTGTTGTCGTGTCAGATAAACTTGGCATTTGGAATTCTTACAGCGTATATTTTTTTTCCATAGCATTAGAAAAATGATTAAAGCAAAAATACGATGTCAGAAATGGCCAAGTCTAATGCCTCTTGAACGTGTTAGTGGAATCAGACAGTTGAAAGAACGTGCTTAGTATCGTTGGAAAATTGCATCCCAATAAATGTCATCATGCTTGTTGTGATTCTGTTCCTGACATTTCATTTCTCTGCCTCATGATACTTTCAGAACTTTTGGGTTTTTTCCTTTGTCACTCTTCTCTTTTGTTTAACCTCCGTCTATGGTTCTTCCATCAGCTGCATACCTAAAGTACTGCATCACAGTCCAAGATAAACATGCTGATGGAGCCTAATGTAATAGAACGGAATGCTTGCAGAAGGTGCTTAATGTGAATCCTGCTCCCTTTCATCCCTGGCAATTTATAGGACACTCACACGTTGCTTAGGAGAAACAGGCTTTTCGAAGTATGGCTGGAGCTCTGGCATGTACTTTTTAAACAAAAGCCTGATTCTGCATTTTTACTGAGGTTGACTTCTACTGCAGTTTTCTGGAATGTTGGTAACACAAATGCACATCCAGCTTCGCCAGACTAAGGGAGAATTCAGCTTTCAGGTGAAGGAGCTGTAATTCTGGTAGCTGGACATAACTGATAACGCTCTTTGTGGGAACCGTAGCTTGCAGAAACGTTAGTTGTTTATCTGTCCTTACAGCTAAGTATTTTAGTAAGAGTTCACAAGGGGTCACAGAAACATTTAGTGGCTTTCAAAAACTCTCACTGGTCATTGGAATAGGGTGTGTTACGTGGTCAAGTTACAGCGAATTTCGAAGCACTGCTGGGATTACTGGTCTTTCAGGCTGCCTCCGACTGTAGTGGCGTGTGCTCAAGTGTATAGCATGTTTAAGGAAAGTATGAAATGGCAGAAATTAGTGTGTCTACTGAACAGAAAACTGGGGACTTTTATTTTGCCTCGAGTTGTGTTTTGTTGTATTTTACTGCTACTTTGAAATTAGTAGTGTGTACATACTGAGAAAAACTATTTCCAGAATAGCATTCGCTCCTAGAGGAACATTACATCAGACTAATGATGTATGTGATGAATGACTAAAAATATGATTGTTCTTTGAGAACTTCTGTGCACTGTTGGTTCAGTTTTTTGTTACAGAGTTCTTTGCTTGAAAATTATTCCCATTTATATGGAGAAAGCCAGTAAATTTGACCAGAAATAGTGGAAGAAGAGCTGCGGAGCAAAGATTCAGTAGTTAGAAAGCAACAAAGTCTGGCTTGCTCACGCCTGTGTTTGCAGAGTATATTTACACTATGCCTTATGGAGATCATCCACCATCAATCCCTCTGTTTTCTGAGCTCTTTATTAAAATAGCCATTCCATTTTGGACTGATTTTGAGAGAGAGAAATTCTGACTTCTGGATTTTTTTGATTTTGCCTGTGTTCAATTCCCATAGAAGTCTCAGTCTTGACATTTTTTCAAAGGCAGCTGCATTCCAACTGGCTTTAAACCTATCTGTGGGTTCCCTGTGTTAGAACTTGGCGTACGGTCATGGCAACATAGGCAAGGATTGCTGCTGTACTTTTCAGCTGTCTTCTTCAAGCAGTGGGGCTCAAAAGTTAACGTTTTGAGAGAAAGCAATCCCCATTTTCAACTCCTTTTGCTGTCCTGTTGCTAATCTTTCAGCATGGGTGCAAGAGTTGTAGACATTCTGCAGCTTGAGCTCTTGGGTTTTTGGATCTCAGTTGTTGCAGCTCTCCTGGATACGTTATAAGCATTGGAATAGCTTTAGAGGAACTACAGATCCCCCTACCACGCTAGAGTACTTGGCTTTTCTGAGGGTTATATTTCTTAATTGCTTTCTGCCGAGAAAGTACATACATAGAAAAATTGGTCATGACAGATGTATAGGGAAATCCAAAAGTCTGAAGAAAAGGTCGAACTGCTGTTGATGATGGGGAAAAGAAAGCGGAAGAAAAAGGCAGGGTACATAGATAAGTGAAGAAAAGTAGAAATGGTAATAGAGACAATAAAAGGTCTGTGTCATTGGAGTGGTTCATAGTGTTTGCGGCACAAGGCGATATTAATGAACAATTTGCCAGCTAATTATATTCGGTTTAATCCGCTTAACATCGTACACCATAGCAGAGTTTCCCAAGCCTACCTCACTCGCTTACCAGTATTAGCAGAAATAGTTCCCAGCTACAGTCATACTCCAGAAATCCATTCGCTATAGTTTTGTGAAGGACTGGTTTTTGAAGGTGAGCTGTGTGAGCAGCACTGCTTCGTAGTGATTCTGAAAGGAAGTAATTGTTTGCTGCTCCACAAGGAGCGAGTTTAAATGAAATAGGTGCTTCTCTGGGGAAGATCAGAGAACTCAGGTGTTGTGAGCACAAAACATCCCGTGTTTCTGGCAGCTAACTGTAAGCACCAAGCTGACTGAGAAACGCAGGCGCTGGAGGTTTTGGTCTGTCATTGTTAGCGGTCCGACCAGGTCTCAAAATCCGTTAATCCGACTGAGCTGCGTCTCTTCAGTGACAGAGGGGGCCGAAGGCAGCTGCCTTCCTGCGTTGGAGGTCCAAGTCGGCTAGAACAAAGTCTGCCCTGCGTTCTCTGCCTTTTAGGTCTGCACATCTGAAAGAAAAAATGCATTTTTCTGACCCTTAATTGGACCACATTGGGTCCCCCAGTGATGGGAGGTGATTTATTCCATTTAACTGTATTTCACAAGGTTTTGTGAAGTCTCGTAACTGTAAAGTCATTGTTTTGGTACGGTCGCAAAAAAGGTTATTGATGTTTTCTGTGGCTCACACTGTGTTGATTTATCGTCATTTTTCTATGGCATAAATTTGGAATTCTGAGGTCATACCCCACCTGTGTTTCTAGCGATATGACGTAAGGAGCTGGGGATAGGTCGTGTGCCAGTTCGCAAACACTGTGTGCTGCAGTATGCTTCTGTGCATCCTCCCCAGGCAAGGAGCAATGCTAAATGTGAGTCCGAGCAAATGAAGAATTCTGGGGCCTCTGTGAAAGTTCCAAGTAGTAAAGTGCAGCTGTTTGTATTTTGGAGAGCCACCAGCCTCTCCTGCTTGGAACAATCCTCCCATTGTAAACCTGGCTTCATTTTGCTCTCTGGCTTTTCCAAGTTAACCTCTCATCTAAAATCTTTCAACTTTCTACATCATCATTTTCTAAATTCTGTTCCTTTTTAGACACAAAACTACAGAAGTTGAATAAATTTACTCTGTTGAATAAGAGGGATAGCGACTCCTGCGCAGTCTCAAACATATTTGCACAGTATGAAAAGAGCTCTTGCCCCCATTCCCCCTACCAGTGGCAACACTAACTTTCTAGAGACGGCAGTTGTACAGCTTTGAGGGCAGAAAGGATTGGCTCCCTCAGTAGAAATGTTTAGACCTGTTACAGTATTAATGGAAATGGTAGGATAACGGGACATTGCTATAATACCTTCCTCGGTGTTTGAGTCTTCCTACCTTGAAACACCCAAGTGTTCCAAGCCCAGTTTAGTGAACTGTTCTTGGAGGGGCCTGCAAGCCCGAGCAAAACGCTTTCAGAAATTTAGTAATTCCTCAGCTATTAAGAGATGCGCGTGCGGTTTGTGTTCCATACCATTTGCAGGAGCACCGGGGGTACTCTTTGTGCTTTAATTCTGCTTCACGAAACAAACATTTCTTTGCTGCTTTGAAGGGAAACGTTTCTGAAACCTGCCATCAAGAGGGAATGTTAGTTTCTTGCATTATTTCCTGACTCTGTAACTCAGGTAAGGAAGGCTGGAGGACTTTGAGCAGAGGGGAAGGATTCCTCCATCCCTCGACCTGCTGGCAGCACTCTGCCTAACACAGCTCAGGACGCTGCTGGTCACCATTGCTGTGAGGGCACGTTGCTGGCCCATGGTCAGCCTGGTGTCCACCGGGAACTTCTCTGCGGGGCGTATTCCAGCCACTCAGCCCCAGCCTCTAGGACCAACAACCCCACAGCGAAGAGTGACTGGAAAACTGCCCGATGGAAACGGACCTGAGGATGTTGGTCAGCAGCCGGCTGGAGATGAGCCAGCGTATGCCAAGGTGGCCACCACCATCTTGGCTTGTGTCAGCACTGCTGTGGCTAGCAGGAGTAGGACAGGGATTGTCCCCCTGAACTCGGCACTGGAGGTCCCGCTCCGAATTTTTTCTAGGCTTTTTACCTGCGCTTTCACTTGCACACATTGATTCTGTTCCTGAGTTCTAAATCTTCTCACAACTCAGGCCTGTTTTAAGGACCTCTCGGGCGTTGGGTCCCTCCTCCTGCCAAGGCGACTCATTTCTTTACTCCCCATCTGCTCTGTTCAAAATCTAAAGGAAAATGGACTCTTGTCTATTCAGAGGCTGTTCATGATGCAGTAATGCCAATAATAGCAGGTATTCACTCTTGTCGTACGTCACAGACAGAGCCTGTTATAACTGTGACCCATGTTAGAGGAGGAAATAAAGTCTGTTTCCAGCGCTCCTCTGCGTCATACATTTAATGATAATAGGGCTCTAAATAGGAAGCCATTTTCTTATCATGAATGGAACTTGCTGTCTTTTCCCTGGGTTTTTTGGATGTTACGCATGATTCAGGAACAATCAGATCTTGGCATAGGTGCCTAATATTTTTTAGTATGTTTCAACAAGCAGTGGCAATGCAAGAGAAATATTTCATAATTTCAATAATTTATGCTTATGTACTGCATCTTGCTTAATCCCTTCAAGCAAGGATTTAGTTGTCATGGGTGTTCGTGCTTGCTAGGAAAGAGCCTTTTTTCACTCAGCTGTGGCAGTTTTGGAGCCCTACCGCCTTGTCTGTGAAACCGCACCCTGCGGTTGTCTCCTGTTTCTAGCTTGATTTGTGAAGGGCCTTTGTCTGCACGTTACACGCTTTCATCTTGTCAAAGATCGTTCGTCTTGAGCAAGGACACGTAATATCCTGAGACCCTACTGTGCCACATCTCGTCCTCGATTAACTCTCCTTAGTGGATGGAAACGATACCGAGGGGTTACAGCAATTAAGTCTTAAAGTCAAAGTCTTACCATGTGATCGATCTGGTTGAAGGAGAATAAATTCATTCTGATGGGCAGCAGTATTCTAGGGGGTATCCTTAATGCATATGGAGCAACACGTACAGATGCATCAGGAGTCTGTTGGTACAGCTCACGCACCCTGCTTTTCCGTGACTGTCCAGGTTGTTACAAACATCGTACGGTGACAAGTTTTCACAAGCTAGCCCGCAGTTGGAAGGCACAGTTTACATTAATGTGTTCCCACAACAGGCTTGGCTGAACCTTGAGAAAGAAAGTGTTATGGAAACTAAAACATAATTGACCCTGTTCTTGTATTTAGTTTCTGTGAATGCTGTTAGAGGAACAGTCAGTATTTCTTTATGTATAAATGAATGGCAGAAGAGAATTGTTTAGGAAATAAACTAGTAATAAACATTGCTACACGTTGGATCAGGCATTAAAGAAACAAATGGGAAATTTAGGATGAAAGGAATTGTACCAAACTTCAGCTCCCTGGAGGTTAGAGATTCTGTGATCACTGTGAAGAAGTTTGGTCAGTAGAAAACACCATCCCCTATTTGTTGTGGGCTCCTGCCATAGCACGGGGCGATCCCGAGCCTTTCGGATCCTGAAGTCGTTCTACAGAAACACAAAGTTTGCAGTATTTTTGTAAGAGAGAAATTTTCCAGTTATGTCCTTACTATGCCAGGCAAGTCAGTATCTCTCTTTTTTTTTGTTGGACATAGCCAATTTGCAACCTGTGTCTGAAGAATTCGTATCGCTGAGTTGCGGTCCCCTTGCGTGCTAGCACCGGGAGGAACAGCGCTTTCCGTATCAGCCTGCGTTCCGCTCGCTGCAGCTGCCACGGCCCACGCTGCACGGCGGAGTTCCTTCCAGCTTTCTTCCGTCCAGGGGAGCGGAGAGGAGAGCGAGCCTGTCGCACCGGGGCTGGCTGCGTTAGCAAGGGCAGGTTTCTGGTGGGTTGTGCCACAGTGCGGAGCAGTGCTTGGCTTCTCCCTCCAAGGGCAGCGAGGGGAAGGCAAACTTTGTGTGTTTGAGAAAGATGCAGTCAAACTACCTGCTGAAGGTACTACCTAAAAAAGTTTTGGTCAGTGAAACGGTTGAGTCGTCGCTGCCTGTTTCACACTCCACTGCCTCTCAGTCCAGCATGAAGTCGATGCTGTCGGGTTCAAAGCTTACGGGGAAGAGAAGAGCACAGTATGGACTTCTTTAAGGTGCAAGGTGCTAACAGTACCTGTTTTGTGACTTCATCTCTAACATAGATAAGGTGGTTGGATTTGTGAAGCCTGGAGAGGATATTGGTAAGTAATGTCAGTATCTGGAGAGGCTGGAAGCCGACAGGGTCTCTTGGATTTGCTTTTGAAATCTCTCCCTGTGAAGGCAGCAGTGGTAATGAGAAAAAACATTTTACAGTGCAGTGTCTTTCCAAATAGGAAAGCAGCTAGCAAGGACTGATGGAACTGATGACTGCCCCTTAAAACACTAAGTTTAGATTTATGAATATTTATGTGTTTTGTCAGTTTTGGAACGCAATTAAAAATGCCACCTTTTAAATAGAAGTTCTGATACTTAACTCCGGTAGTAATAAACTGTCATGAGTTCTAATGATTTCTATTCTGATCGTTTTAGTGTTATCTATCCCTCCTCTTGCTTTTAGTTCCTACTTGTCATAAGTGCAGAAATACAGCATGAGTTCTGTATGAGAAAAGCCGAGCCTTTCTTTTGTAATAATGCAATTCCAATAAAAGCTTGGTACAGGAATAACTTCACAAGGAAGAAAGTGTTTCATTTGGTTTAAAATGCAGAATCGGTGACAAGTTTTTCTTTTAAGCTATTTTAATCATGGTTGTGGAAGGAAGAGACTGCAAGTACAGTTAGACAAATTAACTAATTGTTTCCTCCTTAATTGAAACCAGAGTTTAATGTTCTTTTGTACAAAACTAGGTGACTGTGTTTGAAATACGCTGGAATAATTATTAATTTCAGGTATTGCCACAGAAGTAATCTTTGAATTCATGTCTTGTAAATGAGATCTTTTCCAGTTGAAATTCTGGGGAGTATGCCCTTTTGTTTTCTTATCTATTATTCTAAAACAATAACCACATTTACTTTCAGCACAGATTTTAAGATATGACCGTTTGAACCTTAACTGGTTGGAACATTTTTGATTAAGAGGCCAGGTTGCATAGATTAACTGCAAAAGCATCCTCAGTTGCCATTACTATCAAGTGGAAAAATGAAATTTTGGTTACGCTTGGGAACTGGGTAGTACTGCTGAAAATATTTCACTTAAGAAAGGAGAGGTTACACTGGCAACTGACAGAATTCCTTTCAGTTTATATAAATGAAAGGAGTTTTGTTGCAGTTGAGTTAGTAAGAAGAGAGAAAAATTTCTGAAACTTGACAACTAAGAATTTAATTTTGGTATTTCTTTCATCAAATGATAAATGACTATAATTATCATTGTAGCTTTATTAATGTGAATGAGATCAGGGAGTCGATATGCCTTAGGTGTAGAAACACATCTGTGATGGCTAATAAATATTTTAAGATCATAGTCAAAAGCAGTTCAAGACTGATGTGCTTTGTTTCAATTAATAAAATTATGTTTTGCTGCTAGTTTCCAAAAAGTTATTTAAAAATACTTATGTAAACACAAGTGCTCTTTTGGGTTTTGAGTTTGGTTTCATTTTTAAAAGCTTTCATTTTAAAGCTACCTGATCAGGGCCCTAGGAATCAGGAGACTAACGAAGGAAGCTGGAGAGCTGATTGTGGGAAGTGAGTGTCTGTGTCTTAGTTTGTCATTTCTTCTGTTGTTGGCTTTCAACAGATTCCCCTGTTGAGGAGGACTAAACGATTGGATTGTGTTATCTCTACAGATGTTTTTAATGTAACAGCAGCTTCCTGTATTGGAATAATCGCTCTTATAAATGCTGGTTTTGTTTATAGAGCAGCAAAGATAGGAATTTGCTACGTGGTCACATCACTGTTGTGTGTTTCTGTGTTTTCTAATTAAGGGGGAAAAAGCTTTCCCCATCCAGGTGAAATGTGTGATCTCCTGTAGTTTTATGTAAGGTAGCAGGTAATTTTCTGCTGTTGGGTTGGTATTTTTCTTTATGGTATGTGCAGCTCTGTATTTCTGTTGTGAAAATTTAGCACTATATGAGTGAGACGGTCTGTAACACAAGCTCTGGGGCCGGCGTCCCTGGCACTTGGCAGTGGCAGTGCGTCGTATCTCAAGTTGCAGGGCTTAAGTAATACATAACTAAAATTTGCTTAATTCTCGCTTAATTTTCCGCTTTGTATTCTAATGATTTAGCTGCTGAATTTGCTCAGTCCCGGTAATCGCCTCTTTACAGTCTCTTGGTTTCTTTGCCAGGTTGGTTGATTTTGCCAGTTTTCCCCAGCTTAAGTTCTGTCATTAGCGTTTGGCTGTTAGAAATCTCCAGCTTAAAGCTTGGTTGTACGTCCCCAGAGCCGGGTGTACTCCTGCACCTTGAGGGGATGATTTCCACTGGCGTACTGATTGTTCCTCGCAGCAAAGGCTGCCAGTGCTGAAACTGTCCCACAATGATACCAGCCCTCCGCCTTGTTTGGTTCTGGCACTGGGCGCATCGCTGCAGTGGGCTGCGCTGTGTGACTCTTGGCTCCCCCAGCTCCTGGAGCTCCCCAGGACTAAACAGCTGAGAGTAAAGATCTGACCCTTGGGCACTGTCAGGACATCAGATCTCAGCTTATAATACAAACATCTCAAAACATCTTGTATTTTTTGTTGTCTAGCTCTCTGTGCAGCTTGGAGGTCTCATATTCATGTGCCTCCAGTACAAGCCAGTCAGTTGATGAGCACAATGCAGAAGTGTTTGCACACACATAGTTCTGCAGTCTTCTCCCTCCCATACGCTGCTGAGGGAGCACTGCTGGGAGAGGATGATTGCAGAGCAGTCTAGTGTCACAGACCCTTTCTCCTCAGCTGACCCTGAAAGCACGTCCATCAGATCGCTGCCTGCGCAGGTACCTGTGTTGTGATCCAGAGCACCAAACTGCGTTCACATGAGTGTCCTTCGCCAACCATTCTTGGCACAGTAGGTATTGTCCCCTAGCATTTCAATGACTCGAAAGGTTTAGAAATAACATCATTTTGATTTATTTTGAATAAATATATATATATGTGTATATATATATATATAAAGTGCCATCAGCCCTGGATAGTCCAGGCCCTAGTAATTTAGGCATATAGTTGTGCACTGGAACATGGTGCAGGGTGTTTGTGGTCTGAGAAGTGTGGACTTTGAGTATTTTACTGTAATCAGAAGCTGCAGGGATTAAACAAATCAGTAAAATTTACTATAGTAAACTAGTAAATATTGATCCTGTAGGGATCGTGTCAGTCAGCTCAGGAATCAAGCAATATCTGGGTTGGAATGTGGCATCCGTGTAAACAATGCACAGAAACCGTACACTACAATTTTTAGGTCAGGAAGCTGGGAACATCTTGATCAACTGAAAATGCCAAGGGAGTCATAGGTGGGTGGAGTGTTATTAACCAATCTGGTGTTTGGCCAGGGAACCAAAACCTCTCTGGAAACCTCTGTGGGATTGTTGATCACTGCAGCTGATAAGGACTCGCGTCACAGAGAGGTGCCAGCACGCAGCAGCACAGATTCTGTTGTATCTTTTACACCTTTCTCATCTGCCCTCTCGCTCTGTCCATTACCTGCGTTTCACCTACCCATACTGATGAGCCATCACTCCAGTGATGCGTAGTTGTTGTTGGTACCAGCGGCACGCTTTCACACAACAGGCGTGTTCAGGGGGAACCTGTTTGTGATCGTTCCCAACACGTGTCTGTCCTAACCCTCCTGCCAGTGAAATGATTAATAGAATCACTTAGTGAACTAGATCAGGCAATGAATGTCCTGTTTCTAAAGCCAGCTTGATTTCTTGATCTAGTTCATGCAAGCACAACAGGAGGTGTGAGATACTACAGTGACGGGGGGAAACAAGCAGAAAGCGTAGGATCGGGAATGACTTGATCCGCTTTTGTCGCTAACTGCTAATTGTAATGGTTATAAATGGAAATGTCATTGCATAGATTGGGACTCTTATGTCAGTCAGTCCTTTATCTAAATTATTTTCCTGTGTTTACTTAGTAACTGGCCGGGTGCAGCTGTCGATAGGCTACCTACCCTACCTTGTGAACACCTGAGTCACAGTGGTTCACATCCAGCTGTCTGCCTTGACGCTGCAACACCACGCAGGGGTCCGAGGTGCTGCAGCTCTGACGATGGCTGGTACATCAGTCCAAGTAGCCTGTCTGTTGACTTTTTACGTTCGTGTCACTGATGTGAATTAGTTGACATGGAAATAAAGTCTTAAGATAGTCAAGACTGAGTTGTGCATTTGGCATGGTTCACTACTTCTGTATCAAGTTTTGCTGTGGGGGGAAATCTTGAGGGGTTTACAATGCCGTTTGGGCATTGTAAAATTTTCAGGCACTTTCACGAGTTTCTGCTGAGTTACTTGTGACGAGTTTTCACAAGTTGGTAGATTGTTCTGCATTTAGAAATGGGAAGATTTGCAAAAGTTTAAGACTCGGGGCTGTTGAGACAGTTGATGGAAGTGCATCATCTTTAAGAGTCAGATGATGCAACACAGGGTTTCACCAATTTGACCTACTACTAAATGGCAGCATTAAAGTCTTTGCTTGGGAGGAGAGCTATGTGTATTCAGAGCGCTTGTTTGTGTACATGTACTTTTTTAGTAGTCTTTTTCTGTTGATTAGGATTTTTGGTTTTGCTTTTCAAGTTCCTCTAAGATGTATCAGTTGAATGATAATGTGTTAACTTGCCATCTGGCTGCTCCCAGCCCTTGCATGGAAATATATCTAAATAATCATTATGAAGACACAAGATGAAAATAAAAACATAAACCAGAAAGGTATGCGTGAAAATTCAGCAGAAAAGTGTATTTAAAAACCCCCAAACACTGACAGGGAAATTACCTGCTGAAGGTCACATGACAGAGTGGAGTTCAGCCGTTAAGTTTGAAGTAGATCCTGCCTGCCTGCAGCTGGAAGCTTCTGCGTGAGCATAGGGCCAGGAGAGCTGCAGTTGCACGCTGAGCATTTGGTCCACGTCATAGGCCTGCAGGGGGTCAGCTGTGACTTAAAAGACAAAATAAGAGGAGGAAGAGTTTCTCTGATACTCGCTAGAATGGTGGTTAATTTATTTTCTTCTTGGGACTTCGGGGAGCTTTGAGGGCCTGTGTAGAGTGGTTCTTGTACTGCATTTTGTTAAATTTGCTCCTGAGCATTTCAGCAACTGCTTGATTTACTAAATTTTTGGTGTTGTTTTTTGAGGCGAATGATACGCCGTGATCAGTTTAACTCACAGATTGAGCCGAAACATTGAACGTTAGATTCTGGTTTAATGTGGAATTGGCTCATGTGAGTATTGAAGCAGGACTGTCTCCCTTTATTTTCCTTATGTTGGGCGTCTCTTAAAACAAATGTCTTGGGCTGGATGGGTTCCATGAGCCTCGTCAGGTTAAGTTTCCTTTTTCCCATTGTAATTTGCTGGATAGCTGAGATTTTTGTCTGCACTTGGGATTCAGTGGCGGTGACTAGGTTTCATTGTGACGCCTGCATTGGTGTGATGGGTAATGCTCACACACTCCAGAAAATTCAGCACATTGTGACACCTGCATTGGTGTGATGGGTAATGCTCACGCACTCCAGAAAATTCAGCGTACAGAAAACCGAACACGCCTGATGTGCTTGAGCACTCAGAAAAGAAATGAAAGGGTTCTTTCATTGGTACTGCTTTTCTACAAGACTGACGTATAAATAAACTAGATGGTTGGACAGCTTTGGGTTTCCTAAACAGACAGAATGTGTGTGTCTCTGCAAAAATCAGAAGTGATTATCTTTCATTATGAGAGAGCAAGCGGGAAAATAGCGCAGTACCTGAAATAATGAGATTTTGCATCCTTTGTAAAACTGGAAGAATACCAGATTTTAAGAATAATGCTCTTGTACTAACTCCAATAGTCATGAGCTTTTTTTGTTAGTTTCAAGTATCATTGTTCTAACACAAGCTTTTCTTCTCCTTTAATTCCAAATTGAAATGGTTGGTGAAGAGTATTTGTCAGTTTGTGATGTGGCGTGCAAAATAAAAATTGAAACTTTCCGAGAGTCTCTTTTTCACCAAGCAGATTGGTTCATCTTTTCACTGAGCTTCTTCTCTTCAGAAGTAAATGTACTAAACCGACCAGACAAAACCCTTCCAGCACGTGGTCGTTTGGAGCAGAGGATGGTGTAACTTTTTAAATTGCTCTGGAGTATTAAAGGCTAAAGAGAAATTTTGGGGTAGCTTTTGTTACACTTTGTCTCAGGATTTGCAGCGAGAGTGTTTCGAAGCATCTAAAACGTGGCTCTACCCCTCCCTGCCCTGGGCTTTTCCGGTCTTGTCTGACCCGCATACGCCAGATAGCACAGAATAAACGCTGAGAGCACAATGACACTGCAGCAGGGCTTGGACCCCCAAAGGCAACGTGTGCTGACAAAGTATTGTCTCCTTGGGGTCTTTCCCAGCCGTGTAAGCGGTGCAGAGCCTTGCGGTGCAGAGCCTTACATCCCGGTTTCACGCCAGCTCGCATGGCGGTTGTGTCCTGCAGGCCCCCTGCTGCAGACAGACGTCGCTGCGGGCAGCGCGGCCTGGCCATTGCACGTCGTTGTAGTAGAAGTGTGAAAAAGAAGGTACTGGAAATTCGGTTCATGATAGGCAGGAAAAAGGTTGATGTGGCTTGAGAGGTGCTTTTTCTGGAAGCAGGAAAGCCCAAGGTATGAATGCCTAAATAACAGAAATGAGAAGGCCTGCAAGACAAAATGCTGTTCACAGAACAAAGCCTCAAGCGCTGAATGTATGAATAGGTTAAACCTCTCCCTTAAATCATTTTTCTTATAAATGGATGTGTATAGTCAAGCGATGCGTGGAGATCCAGCTCGACAAGAACCTTAGCACTGGTCCAGATGACCAGAACTGAGCTAGGAGTAGCTGAGGAAGTAGGTGTTCTAAACTGTCACCGCAGCTCACCGCCAGGGCCAGGCTGGAATGAAGTATTTTGCAGTTCTGCCTTAAAGTACAGTCAAGCAGATTTTGTTGGTCAGATCTATCAGATGTTTTTTACTTAAGGTTGGAAACAATGCAGGCTCCTTGGTGCAGATACTCTTTTTGCCTTGTGCTGTGGGCATAGACCACATGCTCTGTGCTTTGGGGATCATGGGACTCGATGCTGTCTTTGTAGTAGAAAAAGAATCCTTATGATGTTATCTTATAAAATATGAATTTTAATATTAGACTTAATGCTCTGCTATGAGGAATATGTAAACTTGGCTTTGGAGCAGCAGTATGCACTTCCTGGAATTCTCTGCATAGCCTGGTTATAAATAAGCAGCAGGTTATTTGGGAATCAGTGGGGCTGATATCTGGTATCATAAACAGTATCTGGGAGAAGTCGTTCTCCCTGACAAACAATTGATTTTTAAAGAGTGTGATATGCTTGATTTTGAAAATTCCTATCTTCTTTATGAATAGCAAGTATACTTTGAGCATGGAGAGCAGCTCACGAAGCAGACGCGTACGATTTCATTGCATTCTGCACCATCTGTTGCCAAAATGTCATCCATTTAACTGTTGAATGCAACATTTCCAGTCTAGATCAAAATTCAGAATTCATCATTTTAGGTAAGATCCTAAAATGATCAGTAAGTGTAGGATTGCCCATGTATGGGTAAAGTCTGACTTTAAAATAAAGTAATTTTAAAGGGAGCTATCTTTTACTTGGGCATGTGTCTAACTTGAGGTGCCCTATGAAAGGTCAGCTCTTCAAGTGGGAAATAGAGGTTTTCTCCAAAGGCTGGTTATGAGAGAGAATAACTGTTTCTCACGAAGTAAGGGTTCTGAATTAATGAAAGGCATTCTTACAAAACAAACAAACAAAGCAAAGCAACAAGAAAAGCACAACAACCCGCAAAACAGAACACTGTAATACTTTGGTTTCTGTTTGGTAAGGGCATAAAACAGTTTTTTATTCCGGAGAAAACTGCTTACAATTCATGCAATTCTGTCTTCACTGTTGGGCTATTGGATTCCCTCTCTTCCCTATCAGATATGCATGTGAGGTTTTCCTTAAAAAAGAAAGAAAAAAAGAAAAAAAAGTCACCAAAGTTTGACATAAACATTTGAAGATTTCAGTGCCATGGCAAACAGTGATTTCACACGGCAAGAGTAGATTATTGCTTGGCGCTTTGAATTGCGCACAGGCTGCCAGAGGACACAGAACTTCGTCGGTACTTACCGTGAATGCCGTGACTGAGAAGCCGTTTCAGACTGTCACAGACAATGCTCTGCTGAAATAGATTCATTGTAACAGCAGAAAACGCACAATAATAAAGGGGTGGAAAACAGTAATTGCTAAAATAAGGGCAATGGTACTCAACCATCTTTATCTGTGCTTCACTGGGACTTCTTTGCTGTTTATCATTTTTTGCTCTTCCGACATAAAATTGCTCCTTTTTTTGCCTTTCTTTTCTACTTGACAGACTAGAGATGACTTCCTGGGTCAAGTAGATGTGCCACTTAGTCACCTTCCGGTAAGCAGTGCTTTTGTCTCAGCATGCTCTCTTTTGTCACCACCAGATGGGAAAAACCCTGCTTTGTGTAGAGTTTATTTCCATTAAGTAGTCCAGTTAAGTTTTCTTGAAGCAAGCACTCCCAGCACAGCATTAGATGCTTAAAGAAAACCATTATGGACACCAAAGCCCCACCGAGCACCGGAACAGGGAGAAAAGGTTCTCCTTGCAGGGATAAGGAAGGGAGTTGGCAGGGGGTTGCTTAGTTGATCTTTTCCACCCTCTTCTGAGTTGGGAATGTTGCGTGCTCTTAGCAGTGAGCCCGGGCTCAGCCCATGGCTGTTGTCTGCGGGGATGTGGGCGGAATGCTGCTGCAGCTGACACGCTGCTGGGGGTTGCTGCTCTGACTGCCTTGTTTAAGTGTCTTCCCTAGCATTTCTACCGCATCGGTGATGTGAATGCTCTTTGTAGGTCTCTGTGCTTTGGGCAAGCCCTTTAATCTGCCATTTTCTTAAATGCTTATAGACTGAAGACCCAACCATGGAGAGGCCATACACGTTTAAGGATTTCCTTCTCAGGCCAAGAAGGTGAGGGGGAGCACCTTTGTGTTTTCAACCGTTTCTTACTTCAGGGGTTGTTATTCGGAGCCGTTGAAGGGTTGTTGAATGAAATGTACCTCCTTGTCTTCTAGCCACAAATCTCGTGTAAAGGGTTTCTTGAGACTGAAGATGGCTTATATGCCTAAAAATGGTGGCCAAGAGGAAGAAAACAGTGATCAGAGGGATGAATCTGAGGTAAGGTTTAATGCTTGTGGAAGCATTCAAGTTAGTAGAGATTCAAGGACAATTGTAGATAAAGCTGTACCTTGAAAGATAAAATGCTGGTAGCAGTGTTAGCTGTGACTTAATCTCCTCCTCCTTTCCAGCTTTTCTTTTGAATTTTTTTTTCTCCCCAAGTATTTCAGCTGCCACAGTGAATTCTAGAGTCTGACTCAGTGAGCAGGTAGCAGTGGAAGTCATTCCAAGTGGAAGAATTCAGAAAGTTTATGCAAGTAATTTCTGAATAGAAAGATCTGTATTAGGTACCTCTTCTTCAGAATAGGTGTTACAACGTTTTTCTTCGTTTCCTTGACAGCGTTGACTCTGTAGAAAATAAAGCTCACGCAGTAATGACTTCTCAGCACTCTTATCAGCCATCATCCATTCAAAGACTTAGCTGCAATTAGGGCTTTTGTCAGAGAGGATGTTGGCCCAAGTTTGCCTGCCTTCCTAATGGTGTACAGTGGTCACCCGTAACTCGGGTGGGAGGGCTTTCATCCCGAGCCAGATGTCTCTGAGTTCAGAAGGGAGCCATTGATTCTCTCTGGCTCTTCACTAGGAATCTGCACCTAGCCACCATTAGAACAAGCAACTACCCAGAGACCTCTGGGAATCCCCGTTGTCCTCGACTGATGGGATTTTCGAGGTTTTGTCACTGAAACGAGGTACACGCTGTAACCAGGGAGTTTATTCTATTTCTATGTGGTTTACATTTAAGCAATTCTGAAATTCTCTTGGGACAATTTTCAGAATCTGCACCTCTACGCTAACATAAGTAACAATGAAATAATTTCTCACTAACTTGAACTCTAACATTTTAAAATGTTTTTTTTCTTCCTTCTGAAGCATGGATGGGATGCGGTTGACACCAGTGACTCCGCATCTCAGCGTCAGGAGGAGCTACCACCTCCTCCACTACCTCCTGGATGGGAAGAAAAGGTGGACAACCTGGGGCGCACTTACTACGTCAATCATAACAACAGGACTACTCAGTGGCATCGACCAAGTTTAATGTAAGTGGCAACGCCGCACAATGTTTAGTGGATTCTGTGCAAAATTGTCAATAAGGGTAGGGATGTTTTTCAGCAAACATCATAACCGTTTTGAATTTACAAGTTATGGCTGAAAGAAGTCTTGAGCAAGGCTTTGATGAAATAGTTTGTAAAGGCACACTCCTCAGTAAGAAATTAATCACGATTTTGGTGCTGTGCTACATATCTGAAACTATACTTTAGTCGTGGAAAAATTTTCACAGATGTGCTAGTAAATTGAGAACCAAAGTCTGGATATCTTCAGTTAAAAAGGAAACGTCTGGTTTTTTTAAGAATGGAAGACACTTCCCCCCGCAGCAAATCAAATACTCATAGGTATTCTAGGAAATCTGAAAGGTGGGAGGGAAGTCAGTGCATTAACAAAGGGCCTTAGAATGTTGGGACACAGGTGTGGAATTTTCCAGTAAGTAAGTTAACAGGAATAAATCACTTTTTTCTATAGAGACTGTTGAAAAGGGAAAAAAAGTCTGCTCTGTTAAGTTTTAATTAAGTCAGACTGATTAACTTTGAGTAGATCTCAGTTATTATTCAGTGCACAGACTACATTAGCTATGTAGGCTGATTGTGCTGTTGTGGAGTTCTTTGAGCCTTCATGACGTGTTTCTTCTTATTGGATTTATAAAGCTGTGGCAAGCTTACATTTTAATCAGGATGTGTAATTGACAGTGTTAAGAGTTAGACTGACATCGTTTATCAGTTAAGCATCTTGGGTTATTTTTATGGAGCTACTATTCTTACACTACTGTTTATTAAAACAGTAATAGTTATTCTTTCTTGAACATTCATAATCATCACCAAATTATGCAAATGTGTATTGCCCTTATTTAAGGCACTGTTTGTTCTTGTCTGGTGCATTCATCATAGTTGGAATTGAATTAAATTTTGTGCTGTGTGTTTTGAACTATTTACTGTTGAACTGTTTGAGCTATTTACTGCGCAATGTGTATTTTGGCAAGTAAATGGCGTCAGCTTCTACCCTTGTGACTGGTAATGGTCAATAAGTGTCTACAAAAATGCAGGTTTTCTAAGGTGCTTGGTTTAGAACCACCTTGTAATCTGATTATGCTAAATGAAGTGAAGAAATACGTGGAATCAGAAATGTTTGGTTGGCAGATACCAAAAAGTAATCATCACTAGAAAGCGTCATCATCAGATGAGCGTATAAAATGAAGGCCTCAGGGGCTCTTTTTTAGCTGAGTATCATCACAGGTAGTTTGGACACAAATGCACAATTACTGCTGGGAAACTTTATGCGTGACGCCAGGCGTGGTGAAGAGTGCAGGCTTGAAACTGATGCTGTTTAATCTTTAAATTCTACGCATCTATGAAACCGCAAGAAGCAGGAGGTCTCATGAGGTTGAAAGTTTTTCCTGAATGTACCGCAATGGGTATTTCCCATGTCCACCACTGCTGGTGTGAGCCAAGCTAGTGGATGCAGCCAGTTCAGAAAGTTACCTGTAGCGCAGCAGTTTGTGTTTGCTTTGGCTACAGCGAAAAGGAAAACAATGGAGTCAGGGGCACGGGTGAGATCTCTCTGTCGGGAATGGTCCCAGTCATCACAGGAAAGGATGAGTGTATTTGCGTGTTGACTTCCATTTCTGCTCGGCTAACTTTGATGGATAAGAATGTTCATTTCCAGTGTTCTGTGACAAGTACAAGTTACTCCTGGGGAGATTCTGATTGGACACAAGGAAGATTTTTCACAATGAAAACAACCAGCCATTGGATTAATCTCCCCAGGATAGTGGTAGAGTCCCCAACACTGGACGCTTTTAAGATTCAGCTGGACATGGTGCTGGGCCATCCTGTCTAGACCTGGCTTTTCCCAAGAAAGGTTGGACCAGATGATCCTTGAGGTCTCTTCCAACCCGGTATTCTGTGAGTCTGTGACATTTGTGAAGTGCTTCCAATTTTATTTACTTTGGATTTAGGGATTAAACGGTCTTTTATTTATGAAGCCTATGTGTCTGTTTATGATACATGCAAGAATAACGATTTTTGTGATCAAAAGAATTGATGAGGTTTTTTAAGCAATGGACAAAGTAGGTATTTTAGTTTAACGTTTGGTATTTTCTTGTTCTTTTCTCCTTCACATGCTTTCATTTCCCCACTATCCAGTGATGTGGGATCTGATTCAGATAACAACATCAGACAGATAAATCAAGAAGCAGCCCACAGGCGCTTTCGCTCACGGAGACACATTAGCGAGGATTTGGAACCAGAACCTATGGAGAGTGGAGACATTCCTGAGGTACGTAAGGGTCTTGGGTTTAAGAAGAGGACTAAACTTCAAGCTGATGTGTTTCTCATTGGTAAGCTAGTGACTACAACATATGCAGTAATGGTTTTGCGTGATTTTTGTGGCAATCACCTGAGTAAAATACCAGTGACACAATAAAGATCCTAAGAAGAGCTATGCTTTCAAGGTCCCGTGCATTCGTGGGTGCCTGGTAATGTCTGCAAATGCTGGGAGAAACATTTATAATTCCAAGCGTTGCTTGTTATCTAGGCACTCACAGGAAACACTTTTCAATGTTCTGCTTTGGATAGCAGTGGAATAACTTGTTAAAAAAAAAGAGAAGCATACTGACCAGAACTGACACGTGCTCCCATTTTCTTTAGTCTTGATTTAGCAGAAAGAGCGGGTGCTGGGATTTTTGAAGTCAGCATGAAAACCGTTTTTCCCTGTGACTGCTTTACACTGTGTAGAATGTTTGTGTATTGTAGGGCTTGGTTGATTTCATTAAATATTAAGGCTAATCATCACACCAGTGTTTTGTCACAATGAGGTGGTAACACAGAAGGCAAAGGGAAAGAAGACTAGGGCTGTCTTTATAAATTCATAACGTGGTTTCTTCTCTTTTGTTAGCCTTGGGAAACCATTTCGGAGGAGGCGAGTGCAAGTGGAGATTCCTTAAGCTTGTCATTGCCACCTCCTCCTGCATCTCCAGTATCCCGCACCAGTCCTCAGGAGCTGACTGAGGAACTTAGCAGAAGACTTCAGGTCACTCCTGATTCCAACGGGGAACAGCTTGGTTCTTTGATTGTAGGTGCCATGCTGCTCTTTCTATATAAACCTCTGTTACTGGAATCTTGTGTTGGTTTGACATAACCTGAATCCTTTACACGGATGGGTAGGAAGTGCTGGTCTCAGGAAAACTGAGCATGCAGTTAAAATATATTCCAAAAAATGCATTGTAATTTCACCACAGAGCAAACTGCCTTGAACAGCAGAATTCTTCACTTTAGATTTAATGTTATCTTCTGTGTGAGTTTACCTTCAGACTCTGCTACTGTTACACCTTGTGTGAAACAAAACTGCAATGTGAATATCATTTTTTTCTTTTAGGGGTTGGATTAAATGGGAGAAAAGTAAAATTATTGAATAAACACCCGTGTTTTAAGACACCTTACCTTAAAGACATCCTCCTTTCCTTTTTTTCCCCCCCCAGCAAAGAGATCCTTCTTCAAGATTAAGATCTTGCAGTGTAACAGATACAGTTGCTGAACAGTCTCAACTATCACTGGTAAGCCAAAGCTAACCTCTGTTTCTTCCTTTCGGTTTGAACGTTCTCTGATTCTGAATAATATCTTAGGTCAGTTCTAGTCAGATATAGATTAGTGACCGGTGTGGGCATATGACTGCCCCAAATAGCAGTGGA
This sequence comes from Todiramphus chloris collaris, assembly GCA_025345505.1. NCBI lineage: Eukaryota > Metazoa > Chordata > Aves > Coraciiformes > Alcedinidae > Todiramphus > Todiramphus chloris. The sequence goes on along the minus strand of JANVCC010000121.1, from coordinate 297,334 downwards.
TACCATGTTAAGATCACCATGGTCAGCAACTACAGTGAGGATGTCCAGGTGAGAGAAAAACGTCTTGAGATGGAGAGCATAGTCACATGTAGTTATCTAACCTAATAGCTGAGTTTACTACACTCCAGATATAGTCAGTGGAGAGAGAATATCCTCCAAGGGGTGTGTGCAGCTGGGGTGGGAGAGGGCAGTAGCACCATCTGTATTTGGAACTGTAGTAGCCACAAGACTCTCCTATCATTTATAGGTTTGTGTCCCAGGAATTGATTTTAGTCGGAATATATGAGTCTGTATAACATTAAAAAGGAGTGGGGTTTTACCTCGTTGTAGTTAAAAGGAGCTTTTTTGTGATAGTCCTCGTACGAGAGAACTGAATTGAATTGCATTATCAGTGATTAAAGTAAGCAGCAATTGTGTTTAAGTGGATTCTTTCAACAAGAAAAGACACAATTTTTTAATATCTTTTTTTTTTTTTTTTAATGAAAAATTCTCTTTCATATCATAACCATGCACAACTTTGATCTAATTGACAGGAAGTTCTGCATTTTTGTCCAACAGCCTGAGTGTGAGGATGGCAAAGGTGGTAGGCTATAGGGACACTACTTAATATAGGGTTGTGCAAGATACAATTTTGAATAAACTGTTCAGATTTTCAGAATACTTAATGTTTTTAAAAATGATGTTTCTTTGGGGATGCTTTTTCCCCCTGGTTTCTTATTAGAAATGCACTGCATATGAATCTACAAATAGCAAATTTGTGTATCTTTTTTAATGGAAATACTGAGTAAATAAGAGTATATCAAGGAGGCTGTTATTAAAGCTGATGCCTCTCCTTTGCTCATTCTTTCTGTTGCTGTTGGGCAGACATTTACAATAATCACAGTGGTTTTCTCTTGGTTTAACTTTTCCACATGTTCTGGAAGTTGTGTAGTATATCTGCATTTGCAGCTAACAGATGCATGGCACAGCTGTTGTGCAAAGAACTGCTTCTGCGGTGTTTTCTGTCTCTCTGCTTTCTCTGCTGGGTAAGCAGTGCTGTGGGTTCCAGTTCGCTTACGCCTTACCTGTCTTCTCTCTCTGTTAGACAAAGTTAATTCCGATGCAGTCTGTTCCAGAGGTGTTCTGCTGCTTTACTTAACATCACTCTGTGGAGTCTGGGTTTCTTGAACTGGTGGAATCAGATTGGGATTGGTGATAGGTCTTTCACTTTATTACTACAGATCACTCATTTCATTGGCAGATGTTCAGAACAGCAGAATTGAAAGCACTGCTCTAAACCAAGGATGTTACCTGACCTTGGCCATAATTAATCTTTACTGAGCTTATGATAATTTATCTTCTAGCAACTAAATACATATTTCTTTTTAAATACCTGCTCTTCTCGACTCTATTAATCCTTACTGAAAGTCCACAGTAACAGTTCCATCTTTTTCATCTGACTTCTTCTGTGCACTCACTCATGACCAGAATGTATCCATTTTAGTTTTAAATGCCACGTTTATGGGCAGAACATGCAAAATTTCAGTTGGGTTTTTTGTGGGTTTTTTTGTTTGTATTGTTTTGGGGTTTTTTTTGGGGGGGGGGGGGGGGGGGGGGTGGGGGGGTTGGATCATGTTACATTTAGAATAAATGTTCTCAGTATTATCATTAGCAGTACTGAACTGGATACAAGAACTCCTGAAATTGGTTCCCTTGGTGGTTTTTGAAGAGAGTTCTGACTTGGTTATCAGTGATTGATGAGTCAATTCTTTTGCTACTATCTTAAACATTATTTCCATTTAATTGCTCTCTTTTAATAAATTTGAGCGTCTGTGATTCCTTGCTCCTAAAGATGTGACAGTAACCTGTGACCTTCCTCACTGAATACACTGACGTGTGACATTAATTATCATTTAACAGCAGAGCGGTCCATCTAGGAGAGCTCGTTCTTCAACTGTCACGGGTGGTGAGGAACCAACGGTAATAATACTCTTTATCAAGCACTGTCTCTTAATAAAATGTTAGATTTAGGCCTTGTACAATAAGGAACTCTTCTTCACAAAGCAGCAGTGTGTTGAATGAAGTACAAGCACTGGATCAACAGGTTTTTTTTTGAGTAAAAGGCTCTTTATACACCTCCCAAGCTTCCACATCATGCGGTAGACTATCTTTTGCGCTGGTCCCTAACCTACGAAGAGGAGACTGAAGGGCGAACTCTGTGTTGCAGATTGCATTATGGGTTGTGTTAACCCACAATGAACAGCAGGGAGAAAGGCAGCCAATAGCTCCGTTTGTTCCAGTAAAGTTTTAAAGAGGAAGGAAAGATCAGATGGTGTAAACTAGAGCATCTTTCTTGTGTTTCTGTATCCTCACACTTGGAGGTTGACGGTTTTCAGCGTGCTATCGCATAGTGAATAGATTATGTATTGTTACAACTAAACGATTCAATTTTTTAATTGAAAGTCTCTGAATTACACACACACACACATCCCCCTTCTGTTTGTGCTGTAGGCAATATTAGTGGCCTGGCTAGCGCAAACATGGAAGAATGTGTAGCAATCGTTCATTGCTCCAGGAAACCTGTGATTCACTGTCATTCACTGTGATTCACTCTTTGTTTCTGCCAGACTTTCAAATACCTCAGTTACCTAATTTTAAACTAAAACATTGTCTGTGGACTGTTTTCAGACCACTTACTGTGGCCTTCTTGACCACTGATTATGATTTGGAAGCCATTAGAACAGTCTTGGCAAAGGTAATCTCCTTATCAGTGCCTGCCAGCTCTAAACTGAGACAAGTGGGAAAGTAGCATAGACTTTCCAGCACTTGGCTGTTTAGGAAAGAAATAAATCGGTGTCTCATCGTTTGTTTCAATGGGTATTACTTTGTTTCCTTCTCTATTCTCTCTTTTCCATTTCCTATTGTAGTATGTCAACTTTCTGACCCATTCAGTATCTTTTCTCATTTCCTTTCTTGATCATCTAGGCAGTTCTCCAGCTCTTTGTGTGAACTGTGCTCTTCTCTTTGAAAAGCAAATTGACTTAACCAAGAGTCCTGGGAAAGAGGTCTTAAGAATATGAAGCAAGATCACGAATTGCAGTTAATTACTTTGCTGGAGCAAAGAGAGTAGAGTGTAGGTAAAGAATGTATCCTCAGTTTCAAGCAGAGCTTTCAGAGGCCTAACGAGAAGCTACCCAATCCCACTGTGTAGTGTCATTCCCCTCTTCCATCTTGGGTAGTCATTTTCCACCTTGTACGTATTTTAAAATGGAATAGTCGTAAACCACAAATCACTGTTTATAAGGACGTGGAAAGAGTAACTTCTCTGCTTGCTTTTGTGGTTGGTGTGGTGAATAAAGCTAAACCCCTCACGACAGAGAGGCTGCTTTCCAGGAGCCTGAGTTGTGCCTTAATACTTCCCACACGCACGTGAGTCTGCCTAGTAATTCAAAGCATGGGCAGGATAGACTCAAAGGATGGACTCAATAAAGGGCTTTATACTAATTGAAATCAGAAACCATGTTTTTCTGTATGCTTGTGGTGTTTAAGAATGTTGTAAGTTTGCGAGTTCCTTTTTTCTTTTTGTAAACAACAGACTTTTGAAGGAAGTATATTTTTTTTTTTTAGCTTTTATAAAATAACAACATGGTAATTTCTTGCTTGAACAGCCTTCAGTGGCCTACATACATACTACACCAGGCTTACCTTCAGGCTGGGAAGAAAGAAAGGATGCCAAAGGCCGTACCTATTATGTCAATCATAACAATCGAACCACGACGTGGACGCGGCCCATTATGCAGGTATGAAGATCTGATACACTACTTCATCTAGAGAGCAAACACTTAGCATGTATTAAGTAGAACTTCAGTTGAAGCAGCTCCTCAGAAATCTGAAATGGGGGGAAAAAGTAAATCCTAAGCATTGTCATGACAGCTCAGGATAAACATAAAAAATTGCACCGACTGGAATTTTTTGTTACTACTTTTAAGTGTGGTGCGGTACAGATTACGCTGATTGCTACAATGGAAGGAATCTACCTATGGACTGATAAAAGGAGGCAAATGCCTTCTTAGGATTGAATCTGAAAGTTGTGTTGATCTATTAATAGTACCACACATTATTACTTACCCTTCCAATGGAGATAAATACTTGATCTTTAGGAAGTATGCTTAATATTTCATCATAATTATAGATAATTGCAGGTTTTAAAAGTGTCTTAAGTTTGGTTGAACTGGGTTTCTGACCACTTGCTAACTTGGCTTTGCTTCTGAAATAGCTTGCAGAAGATGGCATGGTTGGGTCAGCAGCAAACAGCAGCAACCACTTAAGTGAACCCCAGATAAGACGACCTCGTAGCCTGAGCTCACCCACAGTAACTTTATCTGCTCCACTGGAGGTGAGGAACACCGTTACCAAGAAAGATCGCTTCTGTCAGAGTCCTCGTTCCTTGTTGTCCTTACAATTTTTTATTTTCTTTTTAGTTACATGACAGGAGCCCTCTTTCCATTATTGCTTTCTCCTTAATATGTTGCAGTTTCCTGTAGCATTTTCCCTCTGGATCTTTATACCATACAGTAGTATTACTTAAGTTTTGTGATCAACGATGTATTTTGTATGTGATTATTTGGTTTAGTCAGCTAAAACGTAATCTGTGTGCATGTCTGAAAGCTACGTTGTGACTCCCTTTAAGTGCTACGAGTGTAGAAAATCAGAAATATTTTTTTAAGTTGAAACATTTATTTTATCAGCTAAGGGTAGTATGTTTCTGGAAACTACCTGACGTGTACAAAAGAAAACAAGATTTAAACGTAAGTACTTCAGTCTGGTTTTCGATAGTGATAGTGATCTATTATAGTCAGATATTTTCGAAGGTGAGGAAGTCTGGATCAAATTTAGCAGGCCATTTAGCCATCTAAGCATGCAGTTTCCCAGGGACTTGTAAAAAAACACCAACACCAAACACGTGCATCATGTAACTTCTGGATTTAATAGTTGGCATTGATCAGTGAATTTTTGCAGTTGTGATCATTTCTTTAGAAGTTAAAAATAAAATTGTCCAAAATCTGTAATTACAAACCTCCGTTTAGTTTTAAGTTTTAACTTATTTAAAGTTCATAAATATGAACTGTTTTGTCTGAAGTTGGAGTTAAGAAACGCCTTGAAAAGCAGATAACATCATTTCACATGCACTGTACTCTGGTGTTGGGAAGTGAGATGTGTTGCACCATGGAGCATGAAGCGATGCCTTTATTTTTTTCTGTTGTAAAATGAAACACAGAAACGTACAGAAGAGCTGCAGTAAAACAGGTGATCAAATGTAAATGCTGTGGACATGATCAATGCAGAGAGAAGAGACAGAACACCGTGTCCTTCACGGCAATGTTATGTTATAAGGAGCAGAATTTAGCCAAGTTAGTTCTAGGAAATTGGTGCCAGCACTTAATTCTAGTATTAATTACATCTGGAATGAAAGGGCATTTGCTCCAAAACCAAATTCGGTTTGGTTTTCAGTATTGAGTAACGTTTGACAAATCTCAGTGTCTTTCATTCTCTCCAGGGAATCAAGGACTCCCCTGTGCGCCGAGCGGTGAAGGACACCCTTTCCAATCCCCAGTCTCCCCAGCCCTCACCTTACAACTCTCCTAAACCGCAACACAAAGTTGCACAAAGCTTCCTTCCTCCTGGCTGGGAGATGCGAATAGCACCCAACGGCAGGCCCTTCTTCATTGATCACAACACTAAAACTACTACGTGGGTAAGAGAAACTCCAGGCCCTGAACTTTATATCAGTTGCCATCTTTTATATGGTTCTGTCTTTGTTTTCCTGCCTCTGTGCCTTCCATTTTCGTGTGGCGTTCTGTTTTCTGGTTGCCTTTAAGGGGGGATTTGTCAGCCTGACTTTCCCTAACACTGCTGTGGGCATCTCAGGGACTCCTCCCGGCAGCCACGTGCAGTAGGGACTCGAGTAGCTCCTTTCAGAAAGCGACCATAGCGCTGCCGTTGCTGCATGCCGAGAAAGGGAGATTACTTGTTCATCCTCTTGGATTCTGGTTCATTTGCACCTCACGTAATATGCAACAGTATTCTGCATTTTGTATTTGACCTTTGTGTACCTGACAAGTCATTACATACAAGTACTGTCCTTTAAATTCCCCAAATCCCGTGCTTAGAGGCATACGGTGCAGTGGAGTTTCAGATTGCTGTTTAGTTTGGGACTGTCCGTAATCATATTGCACTGTGATGAGCGCTGCTTTTTTATTAGCACAATGCATGTTATTCTTCAATTGACAGAGTCCGGTTTAATGTCATGAGGATCCCTTTCTCAATAATGCTGCAGTTTTGGTCAATAAATGGAAGAAATAAAATCACACTAGGACAAAAATGACAAAGACAGCCCAGTGTTTCATGTCACCCTTGAAATACGAGTTGCACTTTAATCCGTTAGGCGCTACTCAGATTCCCGGTGCCCACCTGACACATTTTTACTGGTGGCTCTTAAGAGTGTTCCCAAGTGCATGTGGGTAAATATTTGTGGAAGTCTCAAGCATTTTTTGCCTTGCTTTGTCTTCTGTGACCTCTTTTATTTGTCCCATGTTGCCTCATTTGGACGTTGATGTAATAATACCTGTGCATTACTAAAAATGTAAGGAGCTCATTTTCATCCTCTTGGAGCCTTGTGATAGGATGGCTTGTTCCTCTTATTCTTTTAAAAGCAAAAAATGTGCCTGCATATTTGAATGCCACTAATGGGAGTGTGTGCATTCCTGGGAACAGGGCTGTATTGTTTGGAACATACCTCTGGATAGCGCACGCTGAATGGAGTCAGTCTGACACCACATCTCAACATGTAAAAAAAATCTTTTCAGTATGTGAATCCTGATAGGGCATGTGATGCACCCAAATACAAAACGTTTTATCACTTTTATATGCTTTGTTTTATTCTCAAAAACTAAGAATAAAAAAATACCTGTAATTTGGGAAGATTTCTAGACAATTCTGTGTCTGACTTAGTATGTAGATCTGATTTGATCCATTGGATTTACAGTTCCATATTTCTGTTACAGGAGGATCCACGACTGAAATTTCCGGTGCATTTGAGATCAAAAGCATCTTTGAACCCTAATGACCTGGGCCCTCTTCCTGTAAGTGACAATGTGTATGTATTCTAACAGATAGCTGCTGTCTTATGCGATCTGATCTATTATTGCAGCCGTACGCTGTATGTGGACACAGAAGTTGGCGGCGGCGCTTTTCTGACGATTGTAAAGCTATGTTTATATACAGCACCAGAAGGCTGTATTGTGATCTGCGGAGGAGTTGGGCTCTTTGAGGCTAGCCCACAGTATTTCTGAAATGATTACAGGTTCCTTTGTTTATCTAAAGCATCGAGCTTTGAAGAGACTTACCTTGCTTTTATCTCTGACTGTGTGCTTGTAGAAAATTGCCTGTTGCTTTAGGAAAAAATGGAGCAGATTGTTCAAAGTGAGCTCGATCAGCACATAATGATGTTCAGAAATCTAAGTAAATTGTGATTTTTTTCTTTTTTCCTTTTTTTTTTTTTTCCAATTAAACTTACATATTATGCAGAGGGCATCAGAGCTTTTGTCATACTTGTAATCAAAGTATGATCTCAATTTCCAGCCATGTCAAATACAGGTCTTTGCTTTGGTTTTAAAGAAACGTGCATCCTTAATGGCAGAGACTAGTGTATGAAAACTAACACCTTTTCTCAGGTGCTGATTTTTACAGTGTAGTGTTAATTCAGTTCATTGTCTCATATACACTAATGCATGCCTTTGAGAAAGTGCCACTGACATTGCACTTGCAACACTAGAAACCTCAGTGAGGACACCCTCTGGTTGTCACCAGCACTCCAGGTGCTCCAGCACATATTGCAGGCAAGCTGTCTGCCACCAGCTGGGCTGGCAGAAGAGGCGATTGTCCCACCCTACAGGATGCAGCAGATTAAATTATTTCAGTTTTAAACTGTTAGAACAACAAGCCCTTAATCCGACTCATTTTCATTGAGCTGGGTTACGGTTTCCTTAGATGAACCACTCTTCCCACAGACCAAAACCAAGTGCTGCTTTTCAGCAAGAAGGGTGAGAAGTGCTCCCTCCCTTTGGTGAGGGGTGATAACCTCTGCTACCCCCTATGATCAGACGTCCTTCTCTAAAACATCCTAAAATCTCAGTGCCCTTGTCCTGAAGAGCAAAAGCGTTTGCCTTGTATTTAAATCCAGGTAGGCCATTTGTCAGGTGCAGTGTCTTGAATCACTGCTCAGCTGAACGTATTTATTCCGAAGCGTTTCCTGGTCCCAGCACAGCTGTACTGCAGTTTGTCCCTAAGAAGAGAGCTGCGGCCGTAGACGTTCTCTAGCAGTCCTTTGGATACACTGAGCATGCATTAATGTTGGAGGACACCCTGTTTACATAGGAGGCACTGCCCGGGTGTAACTGAAGGGCCAATTTGCAATTTATTCTGTTAATTGCAAGAGGTAAAACATGCCGTGAAATCAGGATAGACTGACAGATATCACTGGAAATATCTAATTGATAACAGATTTAAACACAGTGAAACACTCCAGTTTTGAGCGAGGTAGGAATATATGGAATTTATGGAATTTAACAAGAGCTTTTCAAAAGAGATTTGCTGTGAAATCATTCTCGGCTATATTTTATAGAGGTCTGAAGCTCATCTACAGCATACAGGTGGAATGAGGGCCGGACTGGACAGCACTGCATATTCTGACAGTGTGCCATTTTTCCCCTTTTCTAAACTTTAACCATTGGGAAGATGAGAAGAGGGGGTGGATAAAAAGGGAAGAACGGGGGACTAAGTTAGACATTCTCATCCCACTGGAATGGGATCCTGGCTTACATATTTACAGTAAATAACCCACCTGTGTTTCAGAAGTAGAAGCAGAAACTCTCAGACCCAACCAGTGATGTGCAATCTATTTTTTATGATCATTTCCTCACAGTAGGAAGTGGGTGTAAACCCTGACGCAAGAAGTTTCCACTTGCAAGCTCTAAAAAAATGGTTACTGTATTGGATAGTTACTGGCATAAACAACCAGTTCTTTGAGTCTTCCTAGATTTTTGGCCTTGCCATAACAGACCTGTAATCCTTTTGTGTTTTCTCCCTCACCAGCATCTATCAGACAATTGAAGTAGGTGTGGATAATGTATTGCTTCAAGCTATGTGAAAGTGGTAATATTTCACTTATTTTCTCTCTCTCTTTTGTTTTTTTTTTTTTACTTTTTTTTTATTTCCCAATTCCAGCCTGGTTGGGAGGAAAGAATCCATTTGGATGGAAGAACGTTTTATATAGACCATAGTAAGTAAGCACTCGGGTACTATAGCAAATAGACAAAGGGAGGTACTAAATATTGAAGTGAAAGCTTTATAATTTTACTCTTCATTTAGGAAGCCAGGTGTTGATATGTGGAGACATTGATACCAGAGACTTAGTGCCCTCATACGGTACTGTATATTCACCGAAAGCTTGCTTTTAATTGGCTCATCAAGCTTTGTCCCTCTCTGACTTGTGAAGCATTAACATTTCTTCTTTGTGGTTTCTTTTGTTCTTGTTGATATTTTGGATTCGTTGTTGTTGTTGTTGATGATCCCATGGCTTATTTGCACTTAATAAATCCAAGTACACACTAGGAATAGAAAATAAGATGAGAAAAGATCATACAGCCACAACTCCACGTATAGGCAGTGGAGAAACTAGCACGCATAAGTACTCTTTCCTCTCCTTTAAGAAGGTCTTGTGGCAGTGTGGATTCTGATCTTATTTCCTATTTATAGCATGTTAAACTGCACCCAGCCCATTAATATTATTCAGTTCTGTTAGTGAAGTTCTAGTGTAAGTGATGTTTCATTGTAGACTTGTCTTATTACAGCATCTCAGAATTACCGTGTGAGTTTTTGTTGTTGTTTGAAAATAAAGCAGCCCAGAAAGGTTGGGTTGTTTCCTCTCTTTTTTTTTTTTTTTCCCCTCCCTTTTTAAACACTTCAGCTAGACTTTGTAATGAGATATTTCTACTGATGGCATAATCATTTCTACTGATGGCATAATTTCACAGAAATAGATAACTCGCAGAACCACTAGAAGAGGGCTCAAGCTACGCAAAACTTAGAAGTAAAATTTTTTAATTTTTCACTCTCCTAAGTCTACTTAGACACATGAGTCTCTAAAAGTAAATGGAATGCTAAAGTTGTACATCAGTTAGAATTCCCTCCCAGAATTTACAGCTGTCACAAAACTAAATTTATTTGCATCTGAAATCTCTGTCTAGTCCCTCTTTTGACTCTAGGAGTTTTAGCTTTTCATACAGCAGTTTTTACAGAAGTTTTTTCAATGGTGCTGCTTATTTCCAGCAAATATCCTTTTGGTCCCGGTCAGCCTGGCGGCACAGCACAGTCACAGGCAGACTCTGGTGCCCGTGGTACCCAGTGAGCATGGTGCAGCTCTGCTGGGATAACGCTGTGCTCGGTATCTAAGGAATGCCCGCAGGCAGCGTCCAGCTCTCAGTGCTTCGGCTTGAGCAAGCTCAGGAGGAGCTCGTGTTTTCACAGCGTTGGTGAGGGAGTGCAGTGACATTGGACCATAATGACAGGTTTGTGACAGAGCTGACTCTTACTTGTTTCAGGTGTAACCGGGGAGCGCACGCTGAAACCTGTCACGGTGCCATCAGCTGTGCTCACCCTCGGTGCGCACGCCTCAGTAGTCCGTGACCGTGCTGAGCTGGCCATCCCTTCAGCTCTTCTTTGCTAGAGCCGTTAGTGACCATGCAACAAACGTAGTCAGTTTAGAATCCGAGAACCCAATGTAAGTGTTGAAAGCCTGGGCAGGTTCAGCTACTGTTAATGTCCTAGTTCCCAGGTATATTTTCTCATTCCAATACTGTTATCCTGTGTTTTTTTCAAATGGTTTTCTCACCCTTGAGAGAAACTGTAAAGCAATCTAATGCAACCGACACAGACCTCTCCTCTTGTGGAGCAATACCAGCCACTGTCTGTAAACTACTAGTGCCAAGCACGGTTAAAATGTAGGTATTACTTGTAATGTAGTAGCCTGAGAATAGAACATAGTTGTATTTTTAACTGTAGACAGTTGCAATTTCTGCATTGGTTAATCTTAAAACAATACAGGCTCTAGTTCTCCAAGATTGGTCCTTAGCTAGCCAAGTCAACCTTATTTGCCACCCATCTATTCATCACAGCATACACAGACTTCTGCATTTCCTCGAAGCCTTATAGGCAAATGTGATCTACCCGTTGGAATGTATCCCAAAGGAAAACACAAAGGTTTTCCAACCATATTCAGAACTGCTATCATCAGTTCGCTGACCGAGGGGTGTATATATTAAACGGGTTCCCCTCAAAGTCTGTCTTGGGTCCACCATTCTTCAATATATTCATTAGTAATTTGGACAAGGAATTAGGGGAATGTACTCATTAGTTCAGTGGGAAGAACAGCATAGGAGAGGTGAGAGGTGCTCACTGGAACAGGGTGAGAAATCGGAATGACTGGCAAAGAGCCGCTGTAGCGTGAAGAAAGGTGCTGTTTAATAACAATTGCAAAGTATTAGTCAGAATGGGAATAATTAGCAGAATTTTGGTCGAAAAGGGCATGCAAAACATCATCAACTGGACGTGAGTTAACTCTTCCTGTGACGTATAATATAGGGATATCTTAAAGAAGGCCTCCCGTAACCCTTCCGGTCTCCTCAGTACTGGTAATGCCTTGGCTCTAATAATACTGCATCTAGCATGGCGGCCCAAACTTGCAGTGAATAGCGGAGTGCTGGGGAAGGGACCAGAGGTAAGAGAGGAGACGAGGGAATCCTCAAAGGCGCCTTGCACCCAGTTTATGAGGAAAGACAGGGTACCGGTATTTGTGTGAAAACCCAGGAGAGGGTGGACTTTCACAAATGTCCTGCAAAAGGAATCCGTTTGTAATCCACACCCACCTTGGACAAGATGGAGAATCTTGAGGTACAATCACAGCTAGAGTGGTTCACATTAGACCTTTCCAATTGCTGGGACATTTAAGCCCTGGAATAGCATTTATAAGATGAAGTCCCTGTCACTGTAATACTCTGAGCAGGGGGGGAAGTAGGTGAAGGTTGGTCAGTAACATCATACCTACACTCGTAAGTATGTGGGGCAGTAACAAAGAATTAAAAAACTTTCAGTCGTTTCCAGTTCTGTTATCTTTGATTTCATAGAAAATTACCCAGCACCATTTGTGGCTTCTGTTTCAAGGAGGTATAAGAAAGGAATCCAATGAAATTTGTGGATGGAAATCGACTGAACAGGTTGAAGCAAGATGAAAAGGGACAGATGAGGCCTTACAACTTTACGGCAGGCTTGGGTCTTTGGGTCTCCTATGGTTCCTGGAGCTGTCGGTCTAACAGCCTTCCTCCATCATCGTGATAAGCACTAAATAGACTTACTGTGTAAAGGGAAATAAAATATATTTTAATATTAAATCAACTGGTAGGTCAAAATTCTTGATACGTGCTTGTGATATTTCTGAATTTTCTTCAGTTAACATTTAGTGAATGTCACCTTTCGGATCCAGTCCATTTTAAAACTAGTTTGGGATGCTCAAAACTTAGGGGCCTTCGCCAGCTGTAGAAACAGGGAAAATATTTGTGGTTCAGCGTACTGGGGCTTGATTCTTTGTTTTTACCTATAGTAGCCATAAAAACAATTTGCTTGAAACTTTGTGTGTTTATTCCCAAACCTACAATTACAAAACTTAAAATCTGGACTGCTGTCTTAAGAGACAGTTGATAAATCAAAGCAGTGCACATAACAAACAGGTATGATCATTACCCTTTGAGGGCAGGAAGCGGATGACTTAAACCTTGCCATTGCGGGTGGCATCTGGTTTGGGGTTTGGGGCATTGTCTTACTGTTGCAACGTCATCGTTTTGTTGTGATTCTGTTGTGTTCAGAATCTTGTGAGGAGCAGTTGTCTGGAGGCAGGGAGAGCTTTACTGTGGTCCTGTATAACCTTACATCTCACCCTCCTGGTGCTCTTAAAACCCATAGATGAAAAGAAGTGGATTCTGTCACATTACTGCCAAAACCTCCTCTGGTCAAAACCGAATGATCTCTTTACACTGTAACTGTGTAATTTTGCCTTCCTTAATGGTCGTGTCACTTTCATTAAATCAGTGTCTTGGACTTTAAGAGCTGTTATTCCCTCCAAATTTAAATCCAGATTATATTTTAAACAGATTACATTCTGGCTACCTCTCTGCAAAAATTCCAAAAAGAGTAACCTTAGTCTGTCATTTGACAAAGATTTTGGGTTCCTTTACCTTTCAGGCATGAAGTCTGTGTATCTCTAGTATGAGTTGAATCCAAGACCGTGTTCAAACAGAACATGTTTACTACTACAGACGTTGAAATAAAAGCAGTGTAAATACACTGGATTTTTTCTGCTGTAGTTTTGCCTTTTGGAATGAGTGTTTTCAGCTAAACATTGTGATGGGGTTTTGATGTAGATGGGTGAATGCAGCCTTTTCTAACCCTGATGTAGGAAGTTGTGGAAATGGTAGGGAAAACAGTTGTAGGGAGAAAAGAATCAACATAAAATCACAATGTGGCAACAGAGGAGTAATGATGTAATTTCTTTTGTTATTGACAGATAACAAAATTACCCAGTGGGAAGACCCCAGACTGCAGAACCCAGCGATTACTGGTCCAGTAAGTACGGCCATATTTTTTTTCCCGTTAAATGCTGAGACTCAGGTACATTAGGTACAGTCAGGAGAGGTGTTACCAGCAGGTCACACCAGTTCTCCCGATCAGGCGAGGCTCTCTGCCCAATGAACAAACCAGGAGGCAGGAGCTCTGCCTTGTGGGGCCTGTTCCTGATGGACGTGGGAGGCTCAGGCACCAGCTTTTGTGAGTCTGCAGGGGCAGGGGGAGCTGCCATCCTCGGAGCCTGCCAAGGGGAATTTGGAGTGTAAAAAAGGCAAAAATCGGGTTTATCAGTTTTAGGACGCATAAAAATTACTGCAGATAAGACATATCAGAATGTCAGCCCTAGAAAAAATACATGCTTTTACTTTAATGTCAAATTTTCTAAAAATCAAATATGTGGAGCAATGCTTTGACCTTTCCATACTGGTTTATGCCAGTTTACAGTACTGGGAGTCCGACCTGAAGGTGTTGCCAGGTGCCAAGAATAACTTTTTACTTTGGGTAAATCCTCAGGATTTTTAAGTGTCTCACAAACACAGCAGATTAGCTACTGTATGGGGTAATACCAGTTGCTTTTGTTTATTAATAAGTTTAATAATAATCACTTGTTTGAACATAATTGCTTTTTGGGGTGATGTATCCATTTATCATGGACTTAATACTTCAGATACTAAAATATAATATGCTGTACAAATTCTTAATGTTTCTTTTCCCAGAAACGTTAAGTGTAAATGAGAAAGATTATCTGGGAAATTTTGTTTCAAGATCCTAAGGGCTGTTCCAAATCCCCTTAAGTAAATAACAGTTATTTTTGTGTTTGATTTGTTGGGTTTTTTTAAAGAGACAGTAAGACCAAATCCATTTTATAGTCACATAAGCATTAAGGACTCATCTTAATGCTTTTAGTAGTATTTTTGGTGCCGTGACAAAACCAAAAGAACTATTTAAATTGCATTTCATGTTGCATTTAAACAATGGAAACATGTTGAAAGATTATTTAACATCTGTAATAAAGTCATATTATCACCGGAGTAAAATGATTTAGTTTGGTATCTCTTTTTTCTTCCCCCTTTTTTTTTTTTTTAAATGTTCCGTGTCTCATCATCCACAAGAGAAAACTCTTATACAAATACTTCCACCCCATGCTTACAGAAGCCCAGGGTTAAAATAGAAATGTCTTTCAGAACTGTGAATGACAGAGCTTGTGAGAACCTTTGTTGAACCTTGACTTGTGAATGAACCATCCCGAGGGGCCTTCCAGGAATCTGGAAATCCATATACATGTTTCAGAGACCCGTGGCATTTGATAAGGGGTGTTTACATTTGCCAGAAAGCAGTTTCCAGCTCTGCTGTTAAATGTAATTCTACCAGCCTTCGCTGTGCCTGTTTGGGATTTTTCAACTTCTAAAATTGTTGTGTTATGTTGCTGTTACTTCAAAACGTGGTCTGTCTCACAGGCAGCTGCATTGCGTATTCAGTACACGGTTCAAAGGAACGTTAACTGCTTTACAAAACACTTTCTGTTGAAGGTGTTTATTTTCATTATGCGTAAGTTACACAATACTTTTGATACAGCTTGATGATAGTTTGATAACTATTAAGAACCAGATTCATTCACGTAGGGCTGAAAGGAAAATTTCTAGTCATGGACATTCCTCTGCCTAGTTAACTTGGCAGTGTAGGCACACATCGTGTCCTGCCCTTTCTGGAGGGTCAGCAGTGTCTGTTGCTGATGTCATAGCTTTACCGGAGCCTCTTAACTTTTTCTTAGGTTATTTTTCAAAATTCTGTGAACGCTGCATCTTTCGAGTAGCACCCAAGAATGCTTGGCACTGTCAGCTATGCACGTCCGTATTCCACACTAGCGCTCGTCATTTTTACCATTCGGTTTCTCATGGCACGCTCAACGTTTCCTAAAAAGGTGGCAGCAATACATTTCAGAGTTATTTGTCTGTGTTAAAACTTGAGTTTCTTTTTCTGCTCCTAAAAGAAGGAAAAAAAAAAAAAGAGGGTAAGTAGTTGGCATAGGAAAGAACTGGGTCAAAAGTTTTCATACCTTGTAACTCAAATTAGACACTGAGAAAAGGGAAAGAAATGGCTTTTGTACTTAGTGCATGGTGGGTTTTATTAGAGAAACCCCCGGAGTATTTATGGACGTAGATAGCACGTCTTTAAATTTCTTTTTTGTTTAAATAATGTTGAAATATCAAACTGCTGAATAGCTGGAATAATCTGTATTTGTGATTCTCTCTCTCCGATAGGCAGTTCCGTATTCCAGGGAGTTCAAACAGAAATATGACTATTTTCGGAAGAAGTTAAAGAAACCAGTGAGTAGAGCTGTGCTGCGTTGTGCTGGAATCGGTTAGGCTGCGGCTGGGAGGAAGCACGGGCACAGAATGGTGGTGTGGCTTTGCTGTAACACAGGGCCCAGTTTTTCATGACTGTGCTCCTCCTAAAGGGATTAAGTAGGAACTATAAAAAAACAATGAACAAAAGTTTCAATTTGATTGATTTCTCAACAAAAACACATCTTACAGATCTTCAAGACTCATATTTTTCTATATGAATGCAAAGTCAAAGGAATGAGACAGGAAGGAAGTAGCAGCGATGCACTATTTCCTGTTGCAGCTGAGACTGATCTCAGGGCCTTAGAACTTCCCAAGCCTTTTGGCTGAAAATAGGCCTGAGGATCGATGCTTCTCCTTCCTCCTTCACAGTGGACTTTGAAGGGCAGAGCTGGAACAGGTCGGCAGAGCAGAGCCAACAGTTGTGCTGGATCTGGCACAAGCTTCTAGCATTGTCGTTCTGGGGGAAAAAAGGGGGTTCGGTAACGCCCTTAGTGCAAGAGAGCACTCTGTATCAGCTTACGTGTGCTATTGACTCCGGAGTCACAGGCAACAGCCGCCGCAACACCGCTGTAATTCAAAGAGGGACTTGCTAATACCTTTGCCTGTTTCTTGACAGATCCTTGAATTTTCACCTTGAGTTTGACCAGCAGTTGCACCAATAAGCTCTTTAGTGGCCAGGAAAAAATGAGACCACCTGAAACAGTTGTTTGAAGTCGGTTTTATTGGGGAAACTATTCATGTCTGTAACAGTGCTTTTCTTCCCATCTTTCTGTCTTCAAATTCTTAACTCAGTTCTGTCTGTCTTTTCTAAATTTAGCTCTGTGGGCTAAATCATAATGGCTGTTAGCTTCTTCCTGTTAAGACAGAACTTCTAAAACATTTTGGCAGCCCGATTCTCCTTTGTTTCCACCTTTGCAGTTCAGCGCCGTTGCGTGTAAAGAACTGTAGGTGTTGCTGTTGTGAGAGCATTCTGGCCTTCACAGGTACCGAGCAAAGCGGCTGCACAGATCTTGTGCACGCGTTACCCTTTACAGCAACGATGCCCTTAAAATAGGCCACAGTAATATCGATTGTTTTCTCACTTTGTTTTTTTTGTTGCTTTGTTGCTTTTCTTGTTTTGCTTGTTTTGTTGAATGTCAGAGAGATCTCTGAACCACTGTACAGGAACTTACCTAGTTCAGCATATGCTGAAAAAAATGAGGTGAAACTTTCTATGTCAGGTGTTAGTTGTTACCACTGGTCAGTAATTTGCCTGAAGACTTACTTATTGAGACTAACAAGTATAATATAATTTTCTTTCACATAGGCTGATATACCAAACAGATTTGAGATGAAGCTACACAGAAATAATATTTTTGAGGAGTCCTACAGGAGAATCATGTCTGTGAAGAGACCTGATGTACTAAAAGCCAGGCTCTGGATTGAATTTGAGTCAGAAAAAGGACTTGACTATGGAGGTGTGGCCAGAGAATGGTTTTTTCTCTTGTCCAAGGAGATGTTTAACCCTTATTATGGTCTCTTTGAGTACTCAGCAACGTAAGTATCCATCAAAACATTTCCACTCCTAAGGGATAGACATCAGATTTTGAGTAAGAGGCTAAGTGGAAAGTAGTTAGATCATCCTTCACGGTGCATCAGTATGCACTTGTTTATCGGTCACATCTCTGTTCTGTACTACCGTGTCTTGCTTTTCAGAGAACCTTTCAAATAGCCATTGAAATCTCAGAGAACATTTTCATTATTAAGACAATAATCAGCGTGGCCTTGCTTGCAGGAAAACTGCAATTTTTGGGGCTAGTAATAGGGTAAGGAACGACGCTGGACAGAACTCTGTGCTGTGCCATTCCATTGTAAAACACCCACCGTCCAGAATTACAGTGCTGCTTCATAATTAGCTCATAAACCAGCTTGTCATTTACGGTCATTTCAGTAGTTACACAGCAGTGGCCTTACCTAAGTTTAAATTTGCTTTTGGTTTGGCAATTTTAAATCTTGGAGCGATCCATTAGCGTAAAGAAAGGAGCAAGCAAGTCTCTTGCTGGACGTACATTTGGTTTAATGTGCCGTGTGTAATTCCACAGCGCGTACTCGGCGCCAGCGAGGATGGGTTTTGTAATTGCAGGCAGGAGTTTTGATGCGGTTACGTCGTTATCGGGCTCGCTCCTCTCTCTAAAAGTATTGAATAGATCGCAAAGCAGGTGAACAAAGGCTGCGTAATGCGAGTTGTCTCCCTTTTGCGTCTCGGAGAAGACCTGTTCTGCTGGTGAAGGGAAACACCACTTAAACAACACCGACCAGCGCAGGCTGCCTGTCCGGTGTGTCAACAGAGTTCACTGGGTAAAGAATCCCCCTGGGAAATACTGTCACTTACAGGATACAGGTCAGCGTAGACATTTTAAATACAAAGTTATTTCATTTAAGGGTCAGAAATCTAGCCAGTTGTTTCAAGAAGAAGAAAAAATCTGCTGAAAAAGCCCCTGTCTTTCCTCACAGATGAGGAATATGCTGCGAATTAGAAATAGTGCTGTTCCACTAGTGCCTTACTGTGATGCACGCTTGCACACGAGTCTTAAGGATTGTATGCTACCCTGTGAACAGATCTTAGTCCTTTGATGACCTTTTCCAGTACCCTGGGGGTTAAGCATATTTCAGAGATGTTCTCTAGTATGTGCAGTTTAAGATGCCAGTCAGAGAACGTTCTTTATCCTAGGATGGCCAGACCACAGGCCTGTACTTTATTCCTCGTCATCAGTACCTTCAGATATTGCAAGAACTAAAAGCAACTACTGCAAAAGAGAATCCCAAAAACTTCAGCCCTGAAATTTGGCTGTAAAGAGCAAATAAGGAAGCCCAGCAGATGGCGGAAGAGCTAGTTTAGCTGGAATCCCCATCTGCTGCAGCTGGTGGCAAAATATTACTGTTTTCAGCAGTGCCAGGCTTTACCCTTTGAAGAGGCAGCACTGTCCTCTCGCACGTGCCACGGGTGGAATCCTGCCGCTCCGCAAGCAGGAGTTTGGTACCCTTGTCGAGCGATCGTTCCGGTCGCAGCGAGACAAGACGGTCTTGCTTAGGTCAGCCCCACAGACTGTCAGATACTTCTGTTCAGGAACGCGTCGGTAAATTGTGTTCTTACGCTCTTGTAAAAATGCACAGGAAAACGCTCTAGGCGCAGATCATTTAGTGACATAGCTGAATGTCTGGTTATTTAAAGGCTTGGTTATTTAGATGATTTTTTGTTTTTTCTTTTCCCAAAAAAGGGACAACTATACACTTCAGATTAATCCTAATTCAGGGCTTTGTAACGAAGATCATCTGTCGTACTTCACGTTTATCGGTCGGGTTGCTGGTCTGGCGGTGTATCATGGGAAGCTATTGGATGGTGAGTGATTTATTATGCCGTACGGCTCTGCTACCGTGACTGGATTTTTCTTAAACGAGAAAAATAACTTCAGTCGTGAATCTGCTTTAGAGCGGAGCATTTCTAAACTGTCAACAGATACGTTTCATCTAGAGCTTCGTTCCTTTCTCCACTTGTGTTAAAAGTACAGAATCAAAATTCTAAAGAATTGCAATCCCTAGAGGAAAACCATTTCTATCAGCCCTTTCCACACAAGCAGTCAAAGAGTTGCGTGGTGTCAGTTGCAGCCTATTGTGATGTGGAGAATTATTACTGAACGATTTCAATGAGGAAAGACTGTGTCTGCTGAAATCCCACAATAAGCAAGCAGGCAACGTTATAATCTGAGCAAATTGTACGTAGCAGTGGTGCGGTGCATTAGAAGGGGAAGCTCACCCTCCTGTTTTTCTAGCACCTCTGCCCTGGGGAGAAGAAAGGCAATTTTAGGTGGCTGAGAGGACCTCAAGCTCACTTCCCAGCTTTTGTGTGTTGACCATGAATGTGCTGGTGTTTAATGGCATATGGTAATTAATGACATAATTCTTAGAGCAGAAGAATTGGACTTCCTGTGTTTTGTGAGTAACACTCTTCCCTCTCTTTAGGCTTCTTCATCAGACCTTTTTACAAGATGATGCTGGGGAAACCAATAACACTGAAAGACATGGAGTCAGTGGTAAGATACCTGAAATATATCTGTGTTTTTTCCTCAGGACAAATTGGTTAGAACCGAATGTTGGAAATCACAAGGCCATGTGTGCAAGGGGGGGTGTGTTGTGTAAAGCAGTGAATCCAGTCCCAGGGACTGGAGGCATAAATAGGTCAGTGAGAAACACACTGCAGTTCTGGGTTCAGAGTTTGCCCTGAGAGGGCACTTGGACTGTCTGCCAGTCTGGACAGGTAGCTCCTTGGTTCCTTTCTGTCTGCCTGCCACTTTCCTTGGTTCCTGCCTTCATTTTTGCTTCCTTCTTTCCTTCCTTACTTACATTGTTCATTCTTCCTTTTTTCCTTGTCCCTTCCCTTCCCTTCCTCTGTTTCCTCCTTTGGTTCATTCCTTCATTTTTCCTTCCTTGTTTTCTTCCTTCATTTTTCATCCCTTCCCTTTCCATTTAATTTCTTCTTTTCTACCTTTCTTCATTGTCTCCTTCATTACTACTTCTTTACTGGTTTCCTTCCTTATTTCTTTTCATGTTTTCACCTCTATTTCCTTTATTTGTTTTTTCCCTCTTTCTTTCCCAACATCTTTCCTTCCTTAGTTCTCTCTTTCCTTGCTTCCTGTTTTCCTTCCTTGGGTCCTTCCTTCCTTATTTTCTACTTCCTTGCTTCTGTTTTTCTTGTCTTTATTTCTCATTTCTTGGCGTTTTTTCCTTCACAAATTCTTTCATTTGATCCTTCTATCTTTCCTTCTATTATCCTTCCACTATTAGAAGCGCACACTTCTCTTTCGTGTTCCGTAAGAGCCGTGCAATTCTGGTTCCTTGTGTGTTTTTGCACTCTATAAGAGCCACTCGCTTCCGGGTACACTTCCGGTTTTGCGCTCTATAACAGCCGTGCACTTCCGGGTGCACTTCCGGTTTCGCGCTCTATAAGAGACGTGCACTTCCGGGTGCACTTCCGGTTTTGCACTCCAT
Organism: Todiramphus chloris collaris; assembly: GCA_025345505.1. Lineage (NCBI taxonomy): Eukaryota > Metazoa > Chordata > Aves > Coraciiformes > Alcedinidae > Todiramphus > Todiramphus chloris. Next base: position 276,248 of record JANVCC010000121.1, on the reverse strand, counting down.
AAGAGCCGCGCACTTCCGGTTTCGCACTCAATAAGAGCCGCGCACTTCCGGGTGACACTTCCGGGTGCACTTCCGGTTTCGTGCACTATAAGAGCCGCGCACTTCCGGGTGCACTTCCGGTTTCGCGCTCTATAAGAGTCGCGCACTTCCGGGTGACACATCCGGTTTCGCGCTCTATAAGAGACGGGCACTTCCGGGTGACGCTTCCGGGTGCACTTCCTGTTTCGTGCACTATAAGAGCCGCACACTTCCGGGTGCACTTCCGGTTTCGCGCTCTATAAGAGACGCGCACTTCCGGGTGCACTTCAGGTTTCGCACTCCATAAGAGCCGCGCACTTCCGGTTTCGCGCTCAATAAGAGCCGTGCACTTCCGGGTGACACTTCCGGTTTTGTGCACTATAAGAGCCACGCACTTCCGGGTGACACTTCCGGGTGCACTTCCGGCTTTGCGATCTAGAAGAGCCGCGCACTTCCGGTTTCGCGCTCTATAAGAGCCGCGCACTTCCGGGTGACACTTCTGGTTTCGCGCCCTATAAGAGCCGCGCACTTCCGGGTGACACTTCCGGGTGCACTTCCGGTTTCGCGCTCTGTAATAGACGCGCACTTCCGGGTGCACTTCCGGTTTCGCGCTCTGTAATAGACGCGCACACTTCCGGGTGCACTTCCGGTTCCGCGCTCTATAAGAGCCGCGCACTTCCGGGTGACACTTCCGGGTGCACTTCCGGTTTCGCGCTCTA